>CM070512.1:31574740-31940530 GCA_036346375.1 Guadua angustifolia | reverse complement strand
AATTTAAATATAATCACCCCTATACATCATAACTCATATGCACTTATTTGTTCATGCATGTGCATTTTAAAAAAATGTGATTATATGTGCAGGTAAAATACATAAGCCAACAGGCTTATACATTATAAAAGATACGTGCACAAATTATTATTTTTCCTACTATGTCATATTGACCATATTATTGCACTAGTTTTTTGTAGGTGCACATATTCAAACATCCATGTTGTACATCTATTATTTTTTTCAGATTTTCTGAAAGTTCAAGTGCACTTTTTGAAACATGGGTGCATGTAAACTTAAGTTCATATTGGAATTTCCCATGGAAATATGACAAGTCTTTGTTAACAAGTAAAAAGGTACTTTATGTAACATAGTGGCCACTATCACTCTATCCATGAATTTTCTATAAAAAATATCTCAATCGATGACGTGCTATGGCATCAGGAGCTGCAATAGCAAAGGTTTAGCATATATCTTAGCATCCAATGCCACAAACCACTTATCTAGCTTGGGTATTTGAAAAATGATATAAGTAAATATCTAGCTAAGTACATCTAACTAATAGTCAAAGTTGCCTCCCAGAGACAATGAAAAGTAACAAAATCTCCTGTGATATCTACTATATTAGATGACGTCAGTAAGAAAAAATAGAAATAGCTGAAATTCTCACAAAAAGAAAAACATTTGGTTCCTAATCTCGTGAACCCCTATTATAGTTAACAAACTGGAACTATTGAATAAAATAGAGAATAGTATAATAAGACAAGGATATTTATTGTAGAATTCTAGATGTTAGAAAAAAGAAATCCATGATGGGCCCACTAGGAACGAAGCACACGGGGAAAAAAAATCCAAAATGCATGCTGGGCCTCAACATGTTCTGTGGCCACGGACTCTTGACGATCACCTGCTACTAGCTGTATGGAAATCGACCTTCTGCACCTGGACGTCCTGGCGATGATATGCTTCGTGCAGTTGGAGGCTGTTTGATTGTTGTCTCGTACGAGTCTGGCTGTGGGAGCTTGCACTGCTTTAGTCTGGCTCCAGAGAAACGGTCATGTAGATCGTTTCACTAGTTTAGCCATCAAGGAAGATTTTTACTGATCGCTAAGCATTTCCTCAAGATCCGCATCGCAGAAAGGCAACTAAACAGCCATTTTTGCCATGTTGGGTGCAGCCATGTGATATAAACGTAACACCAAATGCTGGTTTTTGGCTCCTTGAATCTAACTGCATGTGAAACTGGTGCAACCAAACAAATTTCTGGTGCATGGAGATTGTTTAACACCTCTACCTATCTCGATTTGAATCCTAGGATTGGTTCAGGTGCTCATCCTCTTGGCCAGCCTTTTATTTGGGGTGGGGGTAATTGATCTGTTGTTTGCGTGCTTGTTGACCGCTGAATCAAGTGGTTTCTCGATCCCTTTCATGTTTTATATTATTCTGCCGCCCTTATTTTTTATAATACAATTTTCAAGATGTGATGCATCATAATTTATTAGTTCTCTCTTTTTTATAGTCGTTTCACATGATTATATACATCTTGCTTTACTAATGTGACTATACTACACTACTTACTGCAGGTGCTTATGTGTAATTGATGATATATGGGAAGAGCGGGCGTGGGATATTATCAAACTTGCTTTGCAAGATGGCAATTGTGGAAGCAAAATAATCATGACCACCCGCAAGAAGGCTGTTGCAAAACATGCTGGTGGTTGTGTTTATGAACTGCAACCTCTTTCTGACGATTACTCTAAAGATCTACTCAACATGAGAATATTTGGCTCTAAAGATGGGTGTCTTCCTGATTTGACCAAAGTCACTGAAAAAATCTTACAGCCCGTTTGGATCCAGGGAATTGGGCCGAATTGGAATCATTTTCCAGTCTCATCGTGTTTGGCCTGTCTCGAATTGGAAACTGCGATTCCAAGGCCTGAATCAGCAGCCCACGATAGATTCCTTGGCTTAAAAATAGAAACCGATTCCATTCCCACCTATCGCTCGCCTCCATCCATCTTCCCCCGTGCGCCATGGTGGCTAGGGTTTCCTGCTCGCCATCGCAAAATATCTTCCCTCGACACGGTCCGTCTCGCCTCTCCTCGCCGCCATGGCGGCTAGGGTTTCTAGTGCCGCCTCCATCGCCTCGTTCGCCTCGCCCTTCTCGCCCGACACGGTCCGGTCTCGCCTCCCGCTCCTTAGCGTCTCCGCTGGGACCTCCGCCTCCCATCCTCAATCTGTGACCCGTTCTTGGTGTCCTCAGATCACAGTATCGCCTTCACTTCCTTTGATCTGCGGAACCATTGTAGAACACTACTGCTATTCAGCCAGGTAACTTGGGTAGTTAGTACCAGATCGATTACTCGCTCCAATGTGTCTTTAGCATTTTCCTTTGATTTTTGGACATGACAATGCACAACCAAGAGCTTTTTCAACCTGTCTTTAACCATGTACGTACTCTACTCGATCTCTGGCGTTGTCAAGCCACCCGCTTTCACACCGCCTGGATTCCGAGATCGGCATTCAGGCCTAGGCCGGCGCATTCTGCTTCCACACATCTCCTTGGCTGCACATCAAGGTAATCAATCGATCCGATGTATGTCTGCCGTGGAATAACTCACCAAATGTAAAAGATGTTTGATGATCTTGCAATTAGTTGCAACTTATAATAACTCTGTTAATTCTAGTGTCAAATAATAACTTATAATAACTCGCTAATTCTAGTGTCAAATAATCTTACATTACACAAAATGATGAGATGCTGACATGTGAAAGAGCAGAGTCTACGAGTACATGAGACAGAGAAATAATAACTCTGTTAATTCTAGTGTCAAACTTGCCTTTCCCTTTTCATACTTGCCAGCCACAACATAGACATAGAAAGGTTCAGACCACAAAGAATGATATATGTACAATTGTGCATTATTTCTAAGATTCACTTTACTTATGGTGCAACAGTGCAATATGAGCTATACAATAGTATCAACAAAGCATGAGGCAAAACAGACAAGAAATTAAGATGTCAAGCACGCCAACAAAGAGAAGTATTAAAGTAGCAATGGTAATTAATTTTCATTTTAAAAAGAAAATAGCCCAATGCACTCATCACAGACGCCACAAAAGAAAAACAAATGGGAAGATGCGAAGAGGCCCCAATAACATGCGTGAGACATTAGGAATGCATACATCGGAAATATTCTCTCAATTTTGTGAAAAAATAAATGAGATAGCCGGACATTAACGCAGAGTATGAATTACACTTTCTAAAATAATATTGTTCGAAGACCATTGTTACCTCGTAACAAGAGCCTACATTCCAATTAAAACTACATTTGTTTCAGAATATGACCATTAGACCATATATGTATTTAATTCATATCAAGATTCTTGCTAGAGAAGACCTATGCCTAGTCATTAGCTATTAGTCGAAAGGATATAGCCTAGGTACTACAAATTTTGTTCCCTTGAGCTTTCCGGATCATAGGAGTCATTAGTCACATATTTGAGCTTACGTATTCATTCTAAAGTCACATATTTGAGCTTACTTAAATAAAAGTAACTAGACCTATGCCTAGGTACCCGAATTGACAAAGTAGTTTATTTTGTTCAACATCATAATCAATCGGGCTTAGCATTGTGGTCAATTTTGTGATATGTAATTTCAAGGATTTCATAAGATTTGGTTGTTTCACTTCATTTTTCTAAGAAGCTTGCAATGTCATCAAAATTTCTTCCCTTCTAGTTGACGCCTAAAAATGCCATCTTTGCTTAAAACATTGGCTATGATTTTACAATCATTAATCAGGTGCTTTATTTCTACATACCAAAGCATTTTCCTAATCATGTATCTGTAGATGCCCAACAACAATGTGCATTTTGTTAACACAACCGAGGTTGAAAATGAGGTTCAAACGAGGAAGAAAAGAAAGAGAGTATGCTATGTTTGTTTTCTCCATCATGACTATGATTGCACATTGATATCATAAAAGAAGACCTAGACATATTGTTGGTAGTGGTGAAATGGTAGAGAGAGACGTTGAAAGAAGAAAGCAAATGCTAAGGAATCTGATCGTGGGTCAAATGTTTCATCGCTATGATAGTTTGCGCCTTAACTAAGAGGTCATTTTTGACCTATGTGCCATCCTACGTGAAAGGTGTGGTATGCATGACACTTTAAATGTGTCAAGAAGAAAAGGTGGCAATCTTTTTTGCTTATATGGGCCATGGCACAAAGATGAGGATAATTCAGTAGCACATATGGGTGGTCACTTGAACCGATTAGCCATTATTTCAATGAGGTACTACGTGGTATTCTAGCATTATGCAATGACTTTATTAAGCTACCCACCCATCACCGCACAACCCCGAGGATTTGAAGTGGAAATGGTTTGAAGATTGCCTTGGTGCACTAGATGGTACACACATTGATGTTTTGGTGCCTTTTGTGACCAAGGGAGGTATAGGAATAGAGCAGCAGGATCGAAGACCAATGTTTTAGGTGTGTGGATCGAGATGAAGTTTGTCTATGTTTTAGCGGATGGGAAGGTTCGCATCGATTCACGTGTGTTGCGTGATGCGATGGCACGAGATGATGCTTTTGTTGTTCCGAATGGTAAATACTACCTAGTAGATGCTGGATACACCAATGGGCCGGGATTTCTTGCTCCATATCGATCCACTCGCTACCACTTGAATGAATGGGCTGCTCAAGGGAATAACCCATCTCATCGTAGAGAGCTATTCAATCACGTGCATTGCAACACCTAGAAATGTGATTGAGAGGACGCTTGGGTTATTGAAGATGAGGTGGGCTATCTTGAGAAGTAACTCATATTTTGACTTACAAAATCAGGTATACTGTAGATAGTAATCTAGCAAAAAATTCAATTTTTAATTTATGTAAGCATGTAAACTCATTTGTACTAAATTCATGCAGATCAGAATAATTAATGCTTGTTGCATATTACACAACTTTGTAATTGATGAGAAGAGAGATATGGATGATTTACTCATACATCAAGTTGATGAAGTGATATCTCATTGAATCTGTCAAGCTCAAAGTGAAATGAGTATGATTACACATGTTCAATCATCCAATGAGTGGAACAATTTTAGGGATACTATGGCTAACCAAATGTTTGTTGATTACCAAGCTAGACGTGGTCAATAAACTTACTTTCAATGTATGGTTTTTCTTACTTTTACAAATTGTATGTATATTGTTGTATGACTATGTGTGGGTAAAATTGTATGTTCTTACCTTCAAATATGTTGTTGTAGGACATGGAGAAGAGCAAGAAGTCGGCCGAGGTTATGTTGCTTGGAATGATGACATGGACAAAGCACTTCGATACTTTTGTGGAACACTATAACAAAGGAGATAAGTGTCAAAATGGTTGGAAATCTCATGTCTACACAATTGCTTATAAAAATGTCCGTGAGACATGTGGTGTGGATATCACAAAAGAAAACATCATGTCTAGAAACAAGACCTTTGACAAGCACCGCACCATTATCAATGGAATGCTTGGGACCGATGGATTTGGTTGGAACTCAAACAAAAATAGAATCTCTGTGGATGTTGGACGCAGCTTTGGGAAGCTTATATTGAGGTAGATTTTCTACTCCTTGCTTCTATTGTTCCATGACTACCTGCTTTGGTAGGTCGCAACTAGTAGTACTTGAACCAACACATAAATACATATGTATGCCACAATTTAGCTCCTTTTGTTATGATGGGTGATAATTTGGTCACTGCTTTGGTGAATTGACAAATGGATCCGATCCTCGCTATGAAATTTGGGAGTTGTTGTGTTAAAGTGGGTGTTAGCCTATCAGTTTTAGAGAGTGGTTTTCTTTTGCTTGTGGTAGTAGCCAGCTTACCGGGTCAAGGCTATGAGGGAAGGTTGTCAATGGTGCGCTTAGATATTTGTCATGGTTATGTGGAATTGCTCGGTGTTACCCAAATGTTGATTATGAATTTGGCGCATATACATCTTGATGAATCATGGGAGAGAAGATATATTGTAGTATTAGGGAGCAAATATAAATTTCTACGATGATAATTAACCCATGAAATAAACATGTTGTTGCTTATTTTTTAGCGGATGGTTATGATGCTACTTATTTGTTAAGGGCCCGCTTGGATCGTGGCCTGCATTATTGCCTCTTGTTTGATTGATCATAATCATGCTAGTTCTTGTTTTGTTGAACCATTATCGCGATTAAAGGTTAGGTCCTCTTACTAATATCTTTACATTTGTTCTTCCATGTGATTGGTAAGCGATTTAAATCATTCTTGCAAAAAATAAGGAGGCAAGTGGTATGTGTACAAGACCTGTTTTGTTTTGGGATTTAATTAGTCTAGTATATGGAAAAGATCATGCAATCGGTGAGGTTGCTAGGACAAATGCACAGATAGCTCAAAGGAAATGGCTAATGAAGCTATTAGCATTAAAGATCCTAGTTTATCTTCAACATCCGCAAGTCTAAAAAGGCAGCTGGCCGGTGACTCCTTTACTTCCATGATGGTGAAAAGTTTGACAAGTTCACCAAGTCTTTAAAGATGAGAGACCAAAAGGCTCTTCCTCCAAAGAAATTCTTGCAACATTGAATGAGATAGAAGGGTTAGATGAAGATATACGAGCTTGAATTGTATGATATCCTAATCGCTTTAGAGAAATGTGGTGGTGTACCATTGGCCATTATTACTATAGCAAGCCTACTAGCTAATAAACCGATGCACCAACAGGAATGGGAGAAGGTTAATAAGTCTATCGGTGCTGGAATGGAAAAATGCCTGGATGTGGACAACATGAGTAAGATATTGAGTCTCAGCTACTATGATCTTCCCCCTCATTTGAAGACTTGCATGTTGTATCTAAGCAAATATCCGGAAGATATGGTGATTAAAAGCGATATTTTGGTATCAAGTTGGATAGCAGAGGGTTTCATTATCGATGAGGGACAAGCTGCACGAGCACGCTTGCAGGAGGTAGGAGAGTCTTACTTCAACGAGCTCATTAACAGAAGCTTGATCCAGCCAGTGAATGAGGAATACCCTCATAGAGAAGACGGCCAGGTGCATGCTTGCCGAGTGCATGACATGGTGCTCGAGCTATTAAATCAGTTGTCAGCTGAAGAAGGCTTTGTTACCACGTTATATTCAGATGGTGAGCAAGCTCTAGGTACAACTTCGGTGCGGAAGAAGAAGATTCGCCGGCTATCCCTCCACAATAGTAGCAATACCTTTGCCTCAACGGAAGCAAGAGAGCAGTTGTCCCAATTGAGGTCTCTTACTATCTTCGGCCATGTTGATTCCATGCCACCCCTGTCAACCTTTCAAGTTCTGCGTGTGTTACAGCTACAATACTACTATAATCTGGAGAACAATCGTCTTAAGGATCTCGACAACTTGCGTCTCCTGAGGTTTCTTCGGCTACATGGTATCAAAGAAATCCCCGAGAGTATAGGGAATCTACAGTTTCTGCACACGTTGGACGTTACAGCAGGTTTTGATCATGGAGAAGTACAGTTGCCAAAGTCTTTTGTTAACCTAGGACAGCTGGTACGGCTGATCAGTCGCAGAGTGAGGCTGCCACAAGGTGTGACTCTAGGGAATATGAAATCTCTGCAGGAGGTGGTAGGCATCTATGTCGTCACCGAGTACGAAATGCAAGAGATTGGTACTCTGACTGAGCTGAGGGTCCTTCGTATTGAGGTCGATACAGATAAGGTAGATAATGGAAATTGCAGGGAAGCCTTTCTCAAGTGCCTGCAGAGGTGCAACAAATTACAAGATCTCGACATAACAGTGGAATTTGCAATATTTTTATCCCTAGATCTCATGCAAGGGGTTCCTTCCGGTCTCCAAAGGTTAGTGAGCAGGATCAGATTTAAGGCATTCCCAGGGTGGATAAATTCCTCACTCTCCTCCCTGAACACCGTATCCATCGCGGTGGACGCTTGTATTAGGCAAGAGTACCTTGACACACTTGCAGAGTTGCCGTCTCTTCGCTTTCTCAGGCTAGAAGCACAAAATTACCCGGAACGAAAAGAAAGGATCATCATTCACAACGCTGCATATGCATTCCGGTGTCTACAACATCTTCACGTTCTCACAGACCAAATGGGGCTCATGTTTCAACCAAGGGCTATGCCAAAGCTTCAAAGGCTTCATTTTAGGTTCAATGCGTCTCGGACCAAACATTTTTACGGTGGATTTGATTTCGGCTTGGAGAAGCTTCCTTCTCTCAGCCATGTTACATTTCAGTTAACGCTGGATGGTGATGGCAAGCTAGAAGCAGAGGCTGCTGTTCGGAAGGCACTTAATGATAATCCTAACCATCCATCGTTCAATTTGGTCGTTCCTCTCATATATTGAAGGAGACAAAACATCTGAGGTTGATGTGCGGTGCTTGTCTGCTACTGCTTTAGTGGTATTTCATTCATAGTTTCTTGCTTAGATGTGGGTGTTATCACCTAAAAATCTTAGGTTAGAGTTGTGCTATATTGAAAACAACGGCCATTAAATTGTAGCTAGATTGATTAGTCAAAACCTGTGTTAGAAGTGTTTTAGTTAGAAAACTATCCACTTATTGGATCTTCCGATTGCAACTAATATACGATTACCATAACATCCAAGCACCATAAAAAGTAAACCACCAGTAGCCTAGAGAAATCTTTGTTAAGAGTTGTGCTAGCAAATTCATATATAGGGTTGTTGTGCGGTTGTGCCTACACATAAAACATGCGTACGCTTGTTCATCCGGAGCACTATCCACTTTTGGACAAACGTCAGCATATTTTTACGGGAGTTACTTTGCAGGCCTGCTTGGGAGTCACAATTTTTTTTCCACCGGTTTATAGTTACACCCGTATTCTTCTGGGCACAAGAGACACAGGTGTAATCATTTCCGGTTGTAAACACATAATTCTCTGTTTGGGTATGAAACTAAATTACAGAAGATATGAGTACGCACTTCTAGTAGAGGACTAGCTAGATATGAGCAGAAACTAAGGTTTTCTTGCAAGTCGGATGAAAATGAGCAGCTTTTCAGTAGAAGATATGAGCAGGCGCTTTTAGCTTTTCTTGCAAGTCGAATGAAAATGCTGTTCCAGAAAATACACACTACCTTGTTAGTTACAAATCTTCTTGATATATACCACAATCAAACTGTGATGATAAATCCATTTCATAAACGGATCATGTTCATTAACACAATATAACATAGATCATGGTCAATAACACTCTGACTTGACGCTTCTTGAATCATCAACTTATGTTATGAGAAGATGCAGAGAACTTAACAGCCATTTTGAGTCATCAACTTCTGTTATGAGAAAATGCAAAGAACTTAACTTTTGTTATGAGAAAATGCAAAGAACGGGTGCCATTGATCCTTATTCCATTTTGTAGGAGTGAACTGACACAATGACCTTTTAACCTGCCGGAACAAAAGGGAGTTCATGAATGAAAGCAAAATTGAATTGAACTAGCTTGCACAGAACCGTTAGACAAAGACTTGCAGTACCAAACCTGATTCGTATCCAATAAAGCTAGAGAAGCTTACCGACAATCTAATCACAGCTCCCCTAAAAAGGACAATCTAATCGCAACAGGTTTCAATGGATAATCTAATCACAACAGGTTTCAATCAAGTTAGTAAATTCTAGTTCCGCAGTTTTGAAACCAGATAAATGCATTCTAGTTCCACAATTTTGAAGGTAGTAGTTACATGTAGAGAAATTTTTACTGCAAAAACAACTATCATAACTCAAGTTTGTCGGGACTCAAGATAGATCCAAAGAATCACAGGCAATGAAAAGTGGCAAACAGTCGATTTATACTCTCATTCAATGACCACAGTGGAGAATAAAAGAGAGCAGAGAAAAGCACTGAGACACTGGCACACTTCTTCTGCATACTTCAAGTGAAACAGAACCTGATCTGCAATTCTACACACCTCAAGTGAAACAGAATCTGATCTGTTCAGTTCTTCAGCACACTTCTTTCTTTCGAGTTTTCAGACTAGTCCACTAGCATGCTAACATTCGTACTGATGGATACTGCTACTACTATGTCACAATGACCAGACTTCACTTATTTGGTTATTTAGGACTTAATACCAATCCATAAAAAGCTTCAATCATAAAAAGCCGTGGAACTCATAGCTATATTCTACTTCAAATTAAGGCTGAATGAACTGAGATAATTAAGAAGGGCAAATATCCTTAGGACTACAAAGCACTGGATGGAACAAAAGTAAACCCTGTTTCATGACTGAAGGACATTTCAGATAGTCCATGTTGATCACTCATAGTAACTATTCAGGTCCAAAGTGGAAGATAAACTGATTCTTATTATAAAAGCAAGCGATCAAAGTCCAAAGGACAACTGAAAGAAGGTGCCCATTGAATTAAAAATAAACCCCAAATCGGGGGAGATAGGAGATAAAGAAGAAAACTGTACACAATCGGCAGTGTCTTCTAGCATAATAGCAATCCTTTTGTTGCACACAGTTGGGAGCATTCAAGATTTACAATATAACACGGTCATCCACCTAGTGTTCAACAGAAATCAAGAAGAGCAAAGACCAGGCGGGACTAGAGCCCAGAGTGTACATACAAACCAACAGCAAATTGAAACCAAAACTCCCTTATCCGAGTGAATTGAAGAAGGGATCATGATCACCACCATACCTCTAGAGATATAGGGGAGGAAGGACAGCTATCAAGATATCAGAAAAGATGAGTGGAGGAGGATGAGGAGGGGGCTTACTGCTGGCTCAGATCGCATTCGTCTTCTAGGGCTCCTCGCCGATAAGGGTCGCGGATGTCGTCGCCGACGTCGATGAGGGTCGTCGAGGAGGGTCGCGAATGAGGGTTGCGGATGCCGTCGCCGTCGTCGAGATCGCCTTCGTCTTCTATGGCTCCGTCTGGAGCTGAGAACGCGACAAGCAGCCGACAAGCCAAGCCTCCCCGATATCTGTTGGAAAAGCAGTGTTGCCTTCTCACATGATTTTTTTTTTCCGGTTGTAACGGGCTGAATCAATGTAATATTTCTAGTTATACCGGCCTATCCAAGCAGATTTAATAGCCCAGTATGGAAAATTTTACGGGCTTGTATTTTACACTGGCTTTGGGTTGAAAACCAGTCTTCCAAGCAGGCCTAGTTATAATTTTTTCCCCGTATGTTGTTAAAGTGAAGGATTATTATATTTTTAGGGGAGTTACAGCCAATCAGTACATGTCACAGTTCACTTTTTTTTTGCAATGACATATATGTAACTCAATGTGCACTTGCTTATAGTACATGCATGGTTACCCACATGCATACGGTTAGACCCCTGCACAGTCAACCTAGCCACTTCTATGGGGCATCGAACAATGAAGTGTTTAAGAAGGTGTTTATCAGCATGCCACGTCATCAAGCATCTATATGCAAGAGCTAAAGCTTCCAATGCAAGCGCCTCAAATTATTCATTATAATTTCTTCCCAAAACTTTCCAAAAAAAAATCACGAATTGGATCCAAGTGCTTAGATACTTTTGCAACATTAATTTTTTAGATAAAGGGAAGAAAATCCCGGTCTCTGCAGAATGCATACGACCAAATTACAAAGTATTCAGCTAGCAAGCTGTTCTCCAATAAAGGGAAAACTAATAACTACACAAATATCAAAGACAAAGTCTATTATTATTTCGCCATCCATGCTTGGCAAAAATATGAAGCGCGACGACTTCCAGCAGTTTACTCGCCAACAGGACAGGTTCCCTTGAGTTCTCATGCTGTAACTGTGCCCAAAATCGCAACCAGTATGTCCCTCTGAAAATAGCCTGCAGACAAGAAGAATATTGTTTGTTTTTAAAGAGCATATCATTGCGTGTGCACCAAATAGCCCATAAGAGAGCTGCAACCCTCGCAAAAACCAGTCTTTTCGCCATCTTTTCAAAGCCTGATAACCAAAATCCAAACATGTGCGAAATAGATCTTGGTGCAGTTAACCCAGTAGCAATTTGAATAATTCGCCAAATATTCTTGGCATGCTGGCAATCAATGAACAAGTGCTTGATTGTTTCATTTCTGTTACAAAAACAACACTTATGACTCCTCAAATTTATTCCTTTTAGCAAGGTTATCTTTAGTTAAGATCACACCTTGCTGAACATACCAAAGGAAAATCTTAATTTTCAAAGGAACCTTGAGTTTCCAGATGAACTTACTATTGAACGGAGTACCATGGTTCATTAGATAAATATACATGGACCGTATTGAGAATTGACCATGATGATGTAGATCCCAGGTAAATGTGTCTCTTCCATTTATGAGCTGAATACTAGCTACTTTTGCTACTAGGTAATGCCACGATGTCAATTTGTCCCCCACAAGAGCCCGTCGAAAAGTTATTCTGGGTGGCATTTGCGTCATAACACTTGCCACCGTGCTATGAGGATGATTGACAATGTTAAATAGACTGGGAAATTGCTCTTTGAGTGGTTTAGATCCCACCCACTTGTCTTCCCAAAACCTAGTTTGTGAACCATCCTGAATATGAAATGTTCCACAACTTAGGAAAATGTCCCTAACCTTGAGAATCCCTTTCCAGAAATGTGAATCCCTAGGTTTGATTTGTACCTGGGATAAGCATTTTGAACTCAGATATTTATTCCGAAGCAAAGACTGCCAAGTCCCCTCCTCATTTAGTAATTTGAATAACCACTTACATAAGAGGCATTTATTCTTGATTTCAATATTAGCTATTCCTAAACCTCCTTGATCTTTGGGACGACACAGAATATTCCATTTTGCAAGGCGAAATTTTCTCTTATCAGAATTCCCCTGCCAAAAAAACCTTGATCGATAAAAATCCAGTCTTTGACGGACGCCCTTTGGGATTTCAAAGAAAGACATCATGAACATAGGAAGGCTACTCAGAACAGAATTTAAGAGAATGAGTCTCCCCATATGAGAGGTGCTTGGACTTCCATGTACTTAGTTTATGTTTGAATCTATCCTCGATCACACTCCAATCTGCATTACAAAGCTTATGAAAGTGCATCGGGATACCTAAGTACCTGAACGGGTAAGATCCTAACCCACAGCCAAACAAAGTAGTATACATTTGTTCATAATGTTTGGCTTCACCAAAGCAAAAGATCTCACTTTTATGAAAATTAATCTTCAGACCTGATAATTGTTCAAACACACTGAGCAATAACTTCATGTTTTTAGCTTGCTCAATATCGTGATCCATAAATAAGATCGTATCATCTGCATATTGCAGAATGGATAAACTATCCTCTATCAGATGTGGGATTACCCCTCTAACCTGTCCATCTTCTTGATAAGAACCTTACCTATCCACTACTACAGGAATATACATCAGAATCGGTTCTTCTTTGTCATTATAGTCAGTTCTAGTGGCGATACAAAGTCCTTAGATAGTGATGAAGAGAAGCTGTGACAGTTAGTTTTAGCCCAATTGTGATAGAGCCTCATCACAATCGGTTTTTTCCGACAACCGATTGTGATGACCACATCATCACAATCGGTTTTTATGAGAAACCAGTTCTGATGAGGGGTCATAAGAATCAATTTTTATGCAAAACCGATTCTTATGACCACCTTATCAGAATCGGTTCTTTGAAGGAACCGATTGTGATGAGGTAGTCATCAGTGTATCGGTTCCTTCTAAGAACCGATTGTAATGATGGGGTCATCAGAATCGGTTTCTATGACCCTTATAGGGGTGTTCATTTTTGCATATTCTCAATAATAGCACATATTAATAGTATGCACATATATATATCACATTCACAGTGCAAAATACAAAATGCACATATCACATTCACAGAACACAAATACTTTATTACAATACATATATCATATTCGTTCACAATATACAACACAAACATGCTTAACAATCAGTACACATGCAAATCACATTGACATATATAATTAATATTGTTTACATATAGACTAGTAGGACACTTCAAGATCTCTAAACCTACTGTCCTCCGATATAACTTCTAACCAGTACCACTAGCACAAATGGTCTCGTAAATTATTGAGTGCTTTGTTGTCTAAGCTCTTCTGGAGGATATTGATCTTCTATAAAATAGAAATGAGTGCATTAATTTAAGTTTCAAAATTTGTATGTAAAAGGCTAAGTATATTATTATACATGTACATATACTTTAGAGAAAAGGTGTGAGCCGCCGACCACGACTAGCATGTGCTGCATGATATAGAAGTCGCATAGGTCATCGCTGCCCTGTTGATGACACTGTGAAGAGAGAAAAAGAAATTAACACATGAAGATTAGATGTCAAAAAAATTAATCGTGTGTATATATGCTAGGCACTTGTACCTTGAAGTGCTTATACTCTAGCTCCTTGCCCTTTTTGTCATCATGTGACCATCCTTCATTGACGTAGGCCGAGAAACCCCTACATACATTGGAGAGGTGCTATTGAGTCAAAAAAATTAATGTAGTTAAATTCAAGAAGTGTTAGGTTACAGTAATATATTTACTTCTCCAAAAGAGGCTTGATCGAGTAGGTTATCAGTCTCTTCACGATCAAGTTAAAAGTATAGACTATGTTTTTACTCAGAACGAGGACGAGTAGAACCCAATGGTTACATATTAAATGGTATGTAGCGCAAGGAAATAAGTTCGCATACGGTTTAAGTGCGTACAAGTAATTAAAGGGTAAAGTACTACATACTCCTTATGGTACGGGAATACAACGAAGTCCTTCTTCGACTTAGCATGCAATGTCCTCTTGATGTAGTCGGCAACAAACTCCGGTTGAAGCCTAGCTATGGTTGCAGACATAAGATCGGGGTCGACGAACCCAACTAGGTGTTGATTCGTCACGGCTCACTGTTTCATTGCCCTACAACTCATGTTGAATGTTAGTGTAATATCGCGAAACCTCACCCTAACCTTTGTACCTTCAGTTGGGTGAGCTGGGGTCGTAGGGCAGGTATTCTCAAAGGGTGGTGGGCCCATCTGGGAGGGTTAGGATTAAGGATTTAGGCTTGGGAGGGGGTTTCTGGGAATTTTCCCTTCCCACCTACCTTTTCATCTAATCTTTTCTCCCATTCCTTTGAGTGGCTGCCATTTGCTATCCTTGCTAGATATTTTCCCCCTGATCCTTTCTGTGGCTGTGGGCACCCAAAGGCTGAGCTCCTCCCCGGCGTCTCTCCCTGCCCCAGTCGATCCAAGCCGTCTCCTCCAGGCCGATATTTTCCCCAGCCTAGTCCTGGCCGACTCCCATCTCCTGGAGCCACCCCTCCCTGCTGCTCTCTCTCTTCTCCAGCAAGCCTCCAGTCCTGCGCCTCTGCCCCGGCTGAGTTCCTGCGCCCCTCCCTGCTGGCGCCTGGCCTTCCTCCTCAAATAGAAGTAGCTCCAAGCCAGGCGTCGCCCTGCCTCCTCCACTGCTCGAGCTCCCTCTGCTGCTCCCCTCTGAGCAAAGCAGCGAAGGCAAGGCAAGAACAACCAGAGGTAGTGGCGTCAACCTCAGCAAGCCGGTGGTTTTCCCCTTAGCCGGCATCTCTCCCTTCAGCTCGGTGACAGCAGCGCCCGGAGCAAGCCGTCAGCAGCAGTGCAGGCCGGCGATGCCTCCCTTCCGGCCAGCTTAGGCGCCGCCCTGGCCTCCCTCTAGCCTAAGAGCCCCTCTTGCCCCTTCCTGTGGTGAGGACTCAAGCCTAGAGTTCATTGAAATACTTGGTTTATTTATGCACGCCATGTGTTCGATGAAATGCCTGTGAGGTGTGCATGGGTGTAGTGGCTCTCGTTTGGGCCGATTCGAGGCGGTGGTTTGATTGCTTCTAATGACTAGCTTGATATCTGATTGCTATGATTTTACGCTTGCCGCACATATGAAAAGAATCCTTATAAATCAAGACATATATGGTTTGGAAAGATACATGAATAAATTTGTAAGTGATGAAATGCTGAAGTATTTGTCCCTGATGTCTAATCTTGCTTGCTTCAGGGTGTTAAATCTTTCCATATTGTGCTTAGTAAAGATGTGTATGTCAACTCAAAACAAGTTTGGTCGTTTAGTTGCTATTAACTTATTTGCATGAAAAACTTGACTTCGTAATCACCCCAAATGCCCATGCTGGATTGGTCTCCGAGATGCAATGTAAATGAATCTGTTCGAATGAAAATAGGTTTAGCTGTGAGTAGAAATGGTTTACTATCGAAATCTATATACTCTCATTCCTAGTTCGTGCGATGTGTATGTGTTTACTTAAGTATCTGTTGTCTAGCATATTGATTATGATGCTTGTTATTGTTAGTTGATGATTATACATGATTAAGGGCTGAGGCAGCTGCATGTTGAAATATAATCATGAATAAGTGCAATGTCCAACACTACTTACTGTTGGCTGTTGACTAGAGGGTGGGATTAGTAGGATCTAACTAGCTTTTACCCAGATGGTGCTATAAAATCTTCATGGTTTAATTTGGTAGGTTTTAGTTTTACTCTCAATGGAATGCTTGAACTGCCATGTTCTTTTAATATCAGTCTTCCTTATTATAGAATAAATGGAAATATCAGTGTATGCATGCAGATATACACACACACACACACACACACACACTGAATTGATCTGAAGAATATGAATTCTTAGGGCTTGCTTAGCCGAGATATCTACGCTGGTAATCAAAGTATGCTTAAGTTGGTGTATTATCCCTAGTCAATGTTGGGTAAAGCTATCCATGGGGATTTAGGTACACAAGGGTTCTGTGTTACGATTGATTGAATGTTTGGTCGATAATTTGTATCCATGTTTGATTTCTGATTTCAGGAGGAGTGGCCTCTTCTTCGCGCGCCACTCCACTTCCCGCAGTATAAGGCAAGTACACCGAGCTGTGTGTTTAATGGAGTTGTTCGTTGTTATTTATCTGTTCATAGCTAAATTCTATTGATTGTGGCAAGTATGAGTTATATTGGTGATCGTCCCTTCGCGGACGTGGTTAGCCCTTGGATTCGGGTGGTCACTAGTAAGCCTTAGTCTCGGTGAGTTTACTGCACCATTGTTAGTATTGCAGTGAGTAGCGAGAATGGGTTATGGGGTACTCGTGGTTAATTTACAAGAGATGAATTTAATTGTGCCTAGTCTCGGAAATTGAGTTGAGTATGTTGATTGAAATGTGTTTTAGTTGAGTATGTTGATTGAAATGTGTATTTGTTGAGAATTGTTGATTGAAATGTGTTTTAGTTGAGTGTGTCGATTGAAATGTGTTTTAGTTGAGAATTGATGTTGCATTCTTGCATTCATGATATGCATTCATAATGGAAGAGGCGACCCATTCTGATGCGGGCCTCTGTGTTCACACGTAGTGAACATGAAAGTCCTACCTCGTAGTCCCATTCATCGAGGTGAATGGGAGCGAGACAGTAAGAGTAGGCACCTTCCATCTACGGGATGGAAGGGACGTAAGGGTGCACATCGACGGGTGGGCACTCGGCAGTACCGGTACGTACATGGAAATGAGCATTCATGTGCATTGCATCTTTAATATTGTGTGTTGTGGTAAATGGTGTGTCATATGGATGGTGATTATGGTAATTGAAGGTTGAGTCGTGGATTCAACCCATAAAGGGGAGATTGAATTGAATTGATGAATTAGTGCATGTCTTTTCTTTGCTTTGCTAATTATGTTGTATGAATATCGTGGAATGAAATTTGAATTTTGAACTCGAATAAGGTCGATGAAAATGGCTTGAGCTGCAACAAGGGGTGATTGAGTCGGAAAACGTGTGTGACTTAGAGCCACGTGATGCCTCTTTACGTTGAGTGGTTTTATTATCAAGTTGATGACTTGATTGCGGTAAATTTTGGGTATGGTCAAGTTATTGCTTTAAATGGGTATGAATCTTTGGTTGTCCGGATATCGTTTTATTTGCCTTACTTGCTCTCGCTTATTGCTTTAAATGGGTATGAATGCTTGTTGTCCTGATATTGTTTTATTTGCATTATTTGCTCTTATGGTTAAGTTTTTGTTTTACTTACGATAAATTGGGTTTATTATTCTCGTGTACTTTCTTTGAGTTTAAACTCACGCTTGTTATTTAATGTTTGTAGGTGTTTTGAAGCCAGCATGCATGGATGGGGGTAGTAACACAATCACGTTGCATCACCGTCATTCCATCATATCAATTATAGTTCTGTTCTAGCTCATGCAAAAATTTTGTAAAAGGTTGTTTGCGGTTATGTTTAATAAATTCCCTGTCCTGTAGTAATTATGTGGTGAAGTTTATTAAATTTCTATAGAATGCGTGATTGGTTAACTAAGGACCTGCTAGAATGATATTATACTGCAAATATTTTCTGCCTGCTGAGTGGATGTCCTAGTTTTTAGGGAGGTCTTTAAAAATTTTTAATAATTTTGACAACCTCCTAGTTGTTAGCTTACTTTACGAATATTTGTTCGTAGTGATTTGTAATTGGTGGTGCTAGAGGGTGTAACATTCGGGCCACGGGGTGCCGGGGTGTTACAGTTGGTATCAGAGCGGGATTTAGGTCCGTGGTATGTGAATTTAGTAATTTACTCTAGAGTAAACTAAAAGTTGTTGTGTGGAATTAGAAACATGGCATAGGTATCTACTTTTAAAATTTGACCTCAGGGCAATAACCTTAAAATCTGGAATAGCGTGGTTCATTAATGAAAACTTGACACACTCGGTGCATGATGGAAGGGATGGGTATCATTGCATTACGCTTAAATGTTGCATTTAAGCTTTGATGATTGAATGTTAAATTATTGTGTATGTTGCTTTGATTATAAAAGCGATTGTTTGAATCATTATGCTTTCACCTTCGTGCTTTTGACCTTGTTAAGGGCCTTGGTGGTTGGTGTGGCCGTGGATAAGGCCGTGGTGGTGGTTGTGGTGGGTAGGGCCACCACCGAAGCATGGGAACCTCTCGAGGTGAGAGTAAATGCTTGTTGTGGCATAGTTTAGGGAGTGAGTGGAGAAGGTTGGTTTTATTGGTTTCATTTCTTTGGCGGCAAGCGAAGAATTGGGTGATGAATCCTTTCGGATTGCTTTTACCATTCGGAGTTCGGTTTTCTTTGGATTCTTTGGTTTTCGTTGGTTATCGTGAGTTGCCTTGTGAAGAAAACTATTGTAGTTGTTGTTCTCTCCATTTAAGAAAGTTATTAAAGTTTATTTGGTGCAAAACTTAAGTCGTGTGGATCTTTGGTGTTAATGTTTTATCGGGAAGGGCGTGGTGGATCATTTCGATTTCCCTTGTATCTATTCTCCTTCTCGGAAGTTGTAAGTCCGGAGATTTGTTTAAGGAGTTGTTTCCGTCGAGTTTGGGAACTTCGGGGCGAATTCTATTGTGATTTATGATTGGGTTTTTCGGAAAGAGAGATGATTTTTGTTGTTGCTCATACTTAATAATCGTGGATTTTCCTCAAAGGTTGAGTTCGTGGCACGAGGATGTTCAAGGCGTTAAGTGTATGATGAGTACTTAAGCTTCCAGACGAGGAGGGTTACGGATTTTGTTCAAAAGAATTTGTTGGTGATCTAAAGATAACTACATTTATTGCATGGTATAGAATGATTCATTGGAATGGTAGGTAATTCTAAAATGAAAGGTTGATTAGAGTTATTACAATGGTTGTGAGTTGTGGAATTGATTGGAAGTGCGAGGTTTGCGTTCCGGTAAGTCTAGTATTGATCATGATTGAGAGGGGCTAGAATCTTCTATGGATGAATTTATTACAGTAAGATGTTGATGTAAAGTACCGGAGTATACTAGCGCAAAGGCATGAGAGTTGTTGATTTAGGTTGCTTATGAGTCAATTAAATGGTGGATCGACAAAATGATTTAGTCGATGTGAAATTAAAGAATGAGTATATGGAATGGTTGTAGGAATGATGGGGTTTTGTCTTAGGAAAATGTCTATCTGGGAGTTTATCTATGGAGAATGACTAGTGGTGGGTATATTAATAGGAGAAGGAAAGTAAAGGGAAGATTTGGATTTGTAACTTCCGTTCAAAACCTGTGTGCCTTTTTAGGATTTGGTGAAAATGAATCATTTAATGGCTAGAGCATTGGAGTACTAGAAATGGTGGGATTTGAGATGAACCCTCCTTTGGTTCTGAGGATTGAAAATTGAGGATGTAAGAGTCGTCCTGGAAATAATCGGTTGATGGAATCTGGAACATTTTATTTCGTCGAACCACGTTAGTCTTTTGTTTTGGTTAAAAGAGATGGCCTGATTGATTACTGTGGGATTTACGCTCGGAAAATGTAAGGCTGGATCGTGTTTCGCTTAGGAGTTGAGTATTTTAGGAGGGTTTTTGTGATGTCCGAGAATTGGGTCTCCTCTTGCAAATTTGGTTTTGGAAGAAGATTATGAGTGATGTTTGGGCTTTAACAAGATCCTCTCTCAGGTAGATTTTAATGCTTGGGGTTCAAGATGTTATACGTGGTTCATTTGGTCAAAACGGGAATTGTATTTCCTTTGTGTTCTAGCTGGAGTTACAGGATATGGAAGCTTATGGTATAGTGTTGAGTCTATTAAAGAGAATTGAGTTTTCTTTGGTCATTGGGATTGCAGTTGTAAAAGTTCAATGCAGTATTTCTCTTGAAGTTGAGTTTTCCTTGGTGTGTATTTTATCGCATTATTTGAAAGAGATGAGAGTGGTTAGTTTGGTTAAAGAGAATCAAGGGACTTTGGGTGAACTTTTACCCTGGGGCAGTGGTCCTTTGGCGTGAGGTAAGCTTGGTAAAAAAAAATTTAATTATATTATGGAGATATGGATGGAAGGGAAATTGTGTTTTAGTGAATTAATTGTTTGGATGGTATTTGTCGGTAGTGGACCTTTTGATAAAGAGGTCAATCAATTGAAAGAGGAGATAAGAGTATAACAATCGAAATCGAGTATGGGTTGGAGTATAGCATAGAGGTTGGTATCCTATTCATCCGAGGAGGATCATTGGTTGTTCGAATGTAAATGCGCTATAGTGTTAGCAAAAGGTTGTCTAAGTTTGTCGATTGTTTGCGAGTGGTCCTTTGAGATTTTGACCTATTGATTTACTTTGACTGAGTTCTTGCGTGAGAAGTTGCACTTTCAGTTGAACTAAGAAAAAAAGGTTTGTTTCGTTATTAGTTGGATTTGGAAACTTGGTTTATCGCTTGTTTCCATTTGAAGTCCTTGCGTGGGTGCTGTGAGTTGCCAAGAGTTTTAAGTCCTTTGTGGACTTTGGTTTGGTTGGCAGTCTTTGAATTCGGGGTCGAATTCCTTTAAGGGGGGAGAGTGTAATATCGCGAAACCTCACCCTAACCTTTGTACCTTCAGTTGGGTGAGTCAGTCGTGAGGGCGGTATTCTCAAAGGGTGGTGGGCCCATCTGGGAGGGTTAGGATTAAGGATTTAGGCTTGGGAGGGGGTTTTTGGGAATTTTCCCTTCCCACCTACCTTTTCACCTAATCTTTTCTCCCATTCCTTTGAGTGGTTGCCATTTCTTTGTCCTTGCAGATATTTTTCCCCGATCCTTTCTGTGTAGTGGGCACCCAAAGGTGAGCTCCTCCCGCGTCTCTCCACCTTGATCGATCCAAGCCGTCTCCTCCAGCCGATATTTTCCCAGCCTAGTCCCGGCCGACTCCCATCTCCCGAGCCACCCTCCCTGCTGCTCTCTCTCTTCTCCAAAGAAGCCTCGAAGATCGCCTCTGCCCGGCCGAGTTCCTGCGCCCTCCTGGGCGGCCTGGCCTTCCTCCTCGGTAAAAGTAGCTCCAGCAGCAGGCGTCGCCCCTGCCTCCTCCCTGGCTCGAGCTCCCCTCGGCGCCGTTCCCCTCTGGAGCAAAGCAGGCGCGGCAGCGGCAGACCCAGAGGTAGCATCAACCTCAGCAAGCCGGTGGTTTTCCCCTTAGCCAAGCATCTCCCTTCACTCGGTGGCAGAAGCCCGAGCAAGTCGTCGTGAAGAAGGCAGTGGCGATGCCTCCTTCCGCCAGCTTAGGCGCCGCTCTGGCCTCCCTCTAGCCTAAGAGCCCCTCTTGCCCCTTCCTGTGGTGAGGACTCAAGCCTAGAGTTCATTGAAATACTTGGTTTATTTATGCACACCATGTGTTCGATGAAATGCCTGTGAGGTGTGCATGGGTGTAGTGGCTCTCGCTTGGGCGATTCAAAGGCGGTGGTTTGATTGCTTCTAATGACTAGCTTGATATCTGATTGCTATGATTTTACGCTTGCGCACATATGAAAAGAATCCCTTATAAATCTGAAGACATATATGGTTTGGAAAGATACATGAATAAATTTGTAAGTGATGAAATGCTGAAGTATTTGTCCCTGATGTCTAATCTTGCTTGCTTCAGGGTGTTAAATCTTTCCATATTGTGCTTAGTAAAGATGTGTATGTCAACTCAAAACAAGTTTGGTCGTTTAGTTGCTATTAACTTATTTGCATGAAAAACTTGACTTCGTAATCACCCCAAATGCCCATGCTGGATTGGTCTCCGAGATGCAATGTAAATGAATCTGCTCGAATGAAAATAGGTTTAGTGTGAGTAGAAATGATTTACTATCGAAATCTATATACTCTCATTCCTAGTTCGTGCGATGTGTATGTGTTTACTTAAGTATCATTGTCTAGCATATTGATTATGATGCTTGTTATTGTTAGTTGATGATTATACATGATTAAGGGCTGAGGCAGCTGCATGTTGAAATATAATCATGAATAAGTGCAATGTCCAACACTACTTACTGTTGGCTGTTGACTAGAGGGTGGGATTAGTAGGATCTAACTAGCTTTTACCCAGATGGTGCTATAAAATCTTAATGGTTTAATTTGGTAGGTTTTAGTTTTACTCTCAATGGAATGCTTGAACTGCCATGTTCTTTTAATATCAGTCTTCCTTATTATAGAATAAATGGAAATATCAGTGTATGCATGCAGATATATATACACACACACACACACACACACACTGAATTGATCTGAAGAATATGAATTCTTAGGGCTTGCTTAGCCGAGATATCTACGCTGGTAATCAAAGTATGCTTAAGTTGGTGTATTATCCCTAGTCAATGTTGGGTAAAGCTATCCATGGGGATTTAGGTACACAAGGGTTCTGTGTTACGATTGATTGAATGTTTGGTCGATAATTTGTATCCATGTTTGATTTCTGATTTCAGGAGGAGTGGCCTCTTCTTCGCTACCACTCCACTTCCCGATATATAAGGCAAGTACACCGAAATGTGTGTTTAATGGAGTTGTTCGTTGTTATTTATCTGTTCATAGCTAAATTCTATTGATTGTGGCAAGTATGAGTTATATTGGTGATCGTCCCTTCATGACGTGGTTAGCCCTGGATTCGGTGGTCACTAGTAAGCCTTAGTCTCGGTGAGTTCTATGCACCATTGTTAGTATTGCGGTGAGTAGCGAGAATGGGTTATGGGGTACTCGTGGTTAATTTACAAGAGATGAATTTAATTGTGCCTAGTCTCGAAATTGAGTTGAGTATGTTGATTGAAATGTGTTTTAGTTGAGTATGTTGATTGAAATGTGTATTTGTTGAGAATTGTTGATTGAAATGTGTTTTAGTTGAGTGTGTCGATTGAAATGTGTTTTAGTTGAGAATTGATGTTGCATTCTTGCATTCATGATATGCATTCATAATGGAAGAGGCGACCCATTCGATCAAGGGCCTCTGTGTTCACACGTAGTGAACATGAAAGTCCTACCTCGTAGTCCCATTCATCGAGGTGAATGGGAGCGAGACAGTAAGAGTAGGCACCTTCCATCTACGGGATGGAAGGGACGTAAGGGTGCACATCGACGGGTGGGCACTTTCAGCGATCTGCGATGCGCACATGGAAATGAGCATTCATGTGCATTGCATCTTTAATATTGTGTGTTGTGGTAAATGGTGTGTCATATGGATGGTGATTATGGTAATTGAAGGTTGAGTCGTGGATTCAACCCATAAAGGGGAGATTGAATTGAATTGATGAATTAGTGCATGTCTTTTCTTTGCTTTGCTAATTATGTTGTATGAATATCGTGGAATGAAATTTGAATTTTGAACTCGAATAAGGTCGATGAAAATGGCTTGAGCTGCAACAAGGGGTGATTGAGTCGGAAAACGTAGTGACTTAGAGCCACGTGATGCCTCTTTTACGTTGAGTGGTTTTATTATCAAGTTGATGACTTGATTGCGGTAAATTTTGGGTATGGTCAAGTTATTGCTTTAAATGGGTATGAATGCTGGTTGTCCGGATATCGTTTTATTTGCCTTACTTGCTCTCAGTTATTGCTTTAAATGGGTATGAATGCTTGTTGTCCGGATATTGTTTTATTTGCATTATTTGCTCTTATGGTTAAGTTTTTGTTTTACTTACGATAAATTGGGTTTATTATTCTCGTGTACTTTGCTGAGTTTAAACTCACGCTTGTTATTTAATGTTTGTAGGTGTTTTGAAGCCGGCATGCATGGATGGGGGTAGTAACACAATCACGTTGCATCACCGTCATTCCATCATATCAATTATAGTTCTGTTCTAGCTCATGCAAAAATTTTGTAAAGGTTGTTTATGTTATGTTTAATAAATTCCACTGTCTGTAGTAATTATGTGGTGAAGTTTATTAAATTTCTATAGAATGCGTGATTGGTTAACTAAGGACTGCTAGAATGATATTATCTCGCAAATATTTTACCTTTCTTGAGTGGATGTCCTAGTTTTAGGAGAGTCTTTGCTAAATTTTTAATAATTTTGACAACCTCCTAGTTGTTAGCTTACTTTACTGAATATTTGTTCGTAGTGATTTGTAATTGGTGGTGCTAGAGGGTGTAACATTAAGCCACGGGTGCTTAGGGTATTACAATTGGTATCGAGCGGATTTAGGTCCGTGGTATGTGAATTTAGTAATTTACTCTAGAGTAAACTAAAAGTTGTTGTGTGGAATTAGAAACATGGCATAGGTATCTACTTTTAA
The DNA here is from genome assembly GCA_036346375.1 of Guadua angustifolia. Lineage (NCBI taxonomy): Eukaryota > Viridiplantae > Streptophyta > Magnoliopsida > Poales > Poaceae > Guadua > Guadua angustifolia. The sequence continues at coordinate 31,915,554 of CM070512.1, read as the reverse complement.
AATTTGACCTCAGGGCAATAACCTTAAAATCTGGAATAGCGTGGTTCATTAATGAAAACTTGACACACTCTGGTGCACAGTAGGAAGGGATGGGTATCATTGCATTACGCTTAAATGTTGCATTTAAGCTTTGATGATTGAATGTTAAATTATTGTGTATGTTGCTTTGATTATAAAAACGATTGTTTGAATCATTATGCTTTCACCTTCGTGCTTTTGACCTTGTTAAGGGCCTTGGTGGTTGGTGTGGCCGTGGATAAGGCTGTGGTGGTGGTTGTGGCTGGGTAGGGCCACCACCGGAAGCATGGGAACCTCTCGAGGTGAGAGTCGTCGTTTGTTGTGGCATAGTTTAGGGAGTGAGTGGAGAAGGTTGGTTTTTATTGGTTTCATTTCTTTGGCGGCAAAGCGAAGAATTGGGTGATGAATCCTTTCGGATTGCTTTTACCATTCTGGAGTTCGGTTTTTTGCTGGATTCTTTGGTTTTCGTTGGTTATCGTGAGTTGCCTTGTGAAGAAAACTATTGTAGTTGTTGTTCTCTCCATTTAAGAAAGTTATTAAAGTTTATTTGGTGCAAAACTTAAGTCGTGTGGATCTTTGGTGTTAATGTTTTATCGGGAAGGACGTGGTGGATCATTTCGATTTCCCCTTGTATCTATTCTCCTTCTCGGAAGTTGTAAGTCTGGAGATTTGTTTAAGGAGTTGTTTCCCGTCAGAGTTTGGGAACTCAGGAGCCGAATTCTATTGTGATTTATGATTGGGTTTTTCTGGAAAGAGAGATGATTTTTGTTGTTGCTCATACTTAATAATCGTGGATTTTCCTCAAAGGTTGAGTTCGTGGCACGAGGATGTTCAAGGCGTTAAGTGTATGATGAGTACTTAAGCTTCCAGACGAGGAGGGTTACGGATTTTGTTCAAAAGAATTTGTTGGTGATCTAAAGATAACTACATTTATTGCATGGTATAGAATGATTCATTGGAATGGTAGGTAATTCTAAAATGAAAGGTTGATTAGAGTTATTACAATGGTTGTGAGTTGTGGAATTGATTGGAAGTGCGAGGTTTGCGTTCCTAAAGTCTAGTATTGATCATGATTGAGAGGGCTAGAATCTTCTATGGATGAATTTATTACAAGAAGATGTTGATGTAAAGTACCGGAGTATACTAGCGCAAAGGCATGAGAGTTGTTGATTTAGGTTGCTTATGAGTCAATTAAATGGTGGATCGACAAAATGATTTAGTCGATGTGAAATTAAAGAATGAGTATATGGAATGGTTGTAGGAATGATGGGGTTTTGTCTTAGGAAAATGTCTATCTGGGAGTTTATCTATGGAGAATGACTAGTGGTGGGTATATTAATAGGAGAAGGAAAGTAAAGGGAAGATTTGGATTTGTAACTTCCGTTCAAAACCTGTGTGCCTTTTTAGGATTTGGTGAAAATGAATCATTTAATGGCTAGAGCATTGGAGTACTAGAAATGGTGGGATTTGAGATGAACCCTCCTTTGGTTCTGAGGATTGAAAATTGAGGATGTAAGAGTCGCCCCGAAATAATCGGTTGATGGAATCGAACATTTTATTTCGTCGAACCACGTTAGTCTTTTGTTTTGGTTAAAAGAGATGGCCTGATTGATTACTGTGGGATTTACGCTCGGAAAATGTAAGGCTGGATCGTGTTTCGCTTAGGAGTTGAGTATTTTAGGAGGGTTTTTGTGATGTCCGAGAATTGGGTCTCCTCTTGCAAATTTGGTTTTGGAAGAAGATTATGAGTGATGTTTGGGCTTTAACAAGATCCTCTCTCAGGTAGATTTTAATGCTTGGGGTTCAAGATGTTATACGTGGTTCATTTGGTCAAAGCAGAATTGTATTTCCTTTGTGTTCTAGCTGGAGTTACGAGGATATGGAAGCTTATGGTATAGTGTTGAGTCTATTAAAGAGAATTGAGTTTTCTTTGGTCATTGGGATTGCGGTTGTAAAAGTTCAATGCAGATATTTCTCTTGAAGTTGAGTTTTCCTTGGTGTGTATTTTATCGCATTATTTGAAAGAGATGAGAGTGGTTAGTTTGGTTAAAGAGAATCAAGGGACTTTGGGTGAACTTTTACCTGAGGCGATGGTCCTTTGGCGTGAGGTAAGCTTGGTAAAAAAATTTAATTATATTATGGAGATATGGATGGAAGGGAAATTGTGTTTTAGTGAATTAATTGTTTGGATGGTATTTGTCGGTAGTGGACCTTTTGATAAAGAGGTCAATCAATTGAAAGAGGAGATAAGAGTATAACAATCGAAATCGAGTATGGGTTGGAGTATAGCATAGAGGTTGGTATCCTATTCATCCGAGGAGGATCATTGGTTGTTCGAATGTCGTACGCTATAGTGTTAGCAAAAAGGTTGTCTAAGTTTGTCAGATTGTTTGCGAGAGTGGTCCTTTGAGATTTTGACCTATTGATTTACTTTGACTGAGTTCTTGCGTGAGAAGTTGCACTCAGTTGAACTAAGAAAAAAAAGGTTTGTTTCGTTATTAGTTGGATTTGGAAACTTGGTTTATCGCTTGTTTCCATTTGAAGTCCTTAACGTGGTCTTTGTGAGTTGCCAAGAGTTTTAAGTCCTTTGTGGACTTTGGTTTGGTTGGCGCCTTTGAATTGGGTCGAATTCCTTTAAGGAGAGTGTAATATCGCGAAACCTCACCTAACCTTTGTACCTTGATTGGGTGGTGTGGGCCGTAGAGGGGTATTCTCAAAGGGTGGTGGGCCCATCTGGGAGGGTTAGGATTAAGGATTTAGGCTTGGGAGGGGGTTTTTGGGAATTTTCCCTTCCCACCTACCTTTTCACCTAATCTTTTCTCCCATTCCTTTGAGTGGTTGCCATTTGCTGTCCTTGCCAGATATTTTTCCCCCTGATCCTTTCTGTGGCCGTGGGCACCCAAAGGCTGAGCTCCTCCCCGGCGTCTCTCCCTGCCCCAGTCGATCCAAGCCGTCTCCTCCAGGCCGATATTTTCCCCAGCCTAGTCCTGGCCGACTCCCATCTCCTGGAGCCACCCCTCCCTGCTGCTCTCTCTCTTCTCCAGCAAGCCTCCAGTCCTGCGCCTCTGCCCCGGCTGAGTTCCTGCGCCCCTCCCTGCTGGCGCCTGGCCTTCCTCCTCAGCCGAAGTAGCTCCAGCAGCAGGCGTCGCCCCTGCCTCCTCCCTGGCTCGAGCTCCCCTCGGCGCCGTTCCCCTCCTGGAGCAGCAGCGAAGGCAGCGAAGCAGCAGCCAGCAGAGGTAGCATCAACCTCAGCAAGCCGGTGGTTTTCCCCTTAGCCGGCATCTCTCCTTCAGCTCGGTGACAGCAGCGCCCGGAGCAAGTCGTCAGCAGCAGTGCAGGCCGACGATGCCTCCCTTCCGGCCAGCTTAGGCGCCGCCCTGGCCTCCCTCTAGCCTAAGAGCCCCTCTTGCCCCTTCCTGTGGTGAGGACTCAAGCCTAGAGTTCATTGAAATACTTGGTTTATTTATGCACACCATGTGTTCGATGAAATGCCTGTGAGGTGTGCATGGGTGTAGTGGCTCTCGTTTGGGCCGATTCAAGGCGGTGGTTTGATTGCTTCTAATGACTAGCTTGATATCTGATTGCTATGATTTTTACGCTTGCCGCACATATGAAAAGAATCCCTTATAAATCTGAAGACATATATGGTTTGGAAAGATACATGAATAAATTTGTAAGTGATGAAATGCTGAAGTATTTGTCCCTGATGTCTAATCTTGCTTGCTTCAGGGTGTTAAATCTTTCCATATTGTGCTTAGTAAAGATGTGTATGTCAACTCAAAACAAGTTTGGTCGTTTAGTTGCTATTAACTTATTTGCATGAAAAACTTGACTTCGTAATCACCCCAAATGCCCATCTTTGGATTGGTCTCCGAGATGCAATGTAAATGAATCATTCGAATGAAAATAGGTTTAGTTGTGAGTAGAAATGATTTACTATCGAAATCTATATACTCTCATTCCTAGTTCGTGCGATGTGTATGTGTTTACTTAAGTATCTGTTGTCTAGCATATTGATTATGATGCTTGTTATTGTTAGTTGATGATTATACATGATTAAGGGCCGAGGCATTTGCATGTTGAAATATAATCATGAATAAGTGCAATGTCCAACACTACTTCTTGTTGGTACGTTGACTAGAGGTGGGATTAGTAGGATCTAACTAGCTTTTACCCGGATGGTGCTATAAAATCTTCATGGTTTAATTTGGTAGGTTTTAGTTTTACTCTCAATGGAATGCTTGAGCGCCATGTTCTTTTAATATCGTCTTCCTTATTATAGAATAAATGGAAATATCGATGTATGCATGCGAGATATATATACACACACACACACACACACACACACTTGAATTGATCTGAAGAATATGAATTCTTAGGGCTTGCTTAGCCGAGATATCTCTGTTGGTAATCAAAGTATGCTTAAGTTGGTGTATTATCCTAGTCAATGTTGGGTAAAGCTATCCATGGGGATTTAGGTACACAAGGGTTACGTATTACGATTGATTGAATGTTTGGTCGATAATTTGTATCCATGTTTGATTTACGATTTCGGAGGAGTGGCCTCTTCTTCGTGCGCCACTCCACTTCCCTTGATATAAAACAAGTACACCGAGCTATGTGTTTAATGGAGTTGTTCGTTGTTATTTATCTGTTCATAGCTAAATTCTATTGATTGTGGTAAGTATGAGTTATATTGGTGATCGTCCCTTCATGACGTGATTATTATGGATTGGTGGTCACTAGTAAGCCTTAGTCTCGGTGAGTTCTTGCACCTTTGTTAGTATTGCGGTGAGTAGCGAGAATGGGTTCTGAGGTACTCGTGGTTAATTTACAAGAGATGAATTTAATTGTGCCTAGTCTCGGGAATTGAGTTGAGTATGTTGATTGAAATGTGTATTTGTTGAGAATTGTTGATTGAAATGTGTTTTAGTTGAGTGTGTCGATTGAAATGTGTTTTAGTTGAGAATTGATGTTGCATTCTTGCATTCATGATATGCATTCATAATGGAAGAGGCGACCCATTCGATCACGGACCTCTGTGTTCTGCGTAGTGAACATGAAAGTCCTACCTCGTAGTCCCATTCATCGAGGTGAATGGGAGCGAGACGATAAAGGGCACCTTCCATCTACGGGATGGAAGGGGCGTAAGGTGCACATCGGCGGGTGGGCACTTTCGGCGATCTGCGATGCGTACATGGAAATGAGCATTCATGTGCATTGCATCTTTAATATTGTGTGTTGTGGTAAATGGTGTGTCATATGGATGGTGATTATGGTAATTAAAGGTTGAGTCGTGGATTCAACCCATAAAGGGGAGATTGAATTGAATTGATGAATTAGCGCATGTCTTTTCTTTGCTTTGCTAATTATGTTGTATGAATATCGTGGAATGAAATTTGAGTTTTGAACTCAAATAAGGTCGATGAAAATGGCTTGAGCTGCAACAAGGGGTGATTGAGTCGGAAAACGTAGTGACTTAGAGCCACGTGATGCCTCTTTTACGTTGAGTGGTTTTATTATCAAGTTGATGACTTGATTGCGGTAAATTTTGGGTATGGTCAAGTTATTGCTTTAAATGGGTATGAATGCTGGTTGTCCGGATATCGTTTTATTTGCCTTACTTGCTCTCAGTTATTGCTTTAAATGGGTATGAATGCTTGTTGTCCGGATATTGTTTTATTTGCATTATTTGCTCTTATGGTTAAGTTTTTGTTTTACTTACGATAAATTGGGTTTATTATTCTCGTGTACTTTGCTGAGTTTAAACTCACACTTGTTATTTAATGTTTGTAGGTGTTTTGAAACCGGCATGTATGGATGGGGGTAGTAACACAATCACGTTGCATCACCGTCATTCCATCATATCAATTATAGCTCTGTTCTAGCTCATGCAAAATTTTTGTAAAAGGTTGTTTGCGGTTATGTTTAATAAATTCCCTGTCCTGTAGTAATTATGTGGTGAAGTTTATTAAATTTCTATAGAATGCGTGATTGGTTAACTAAGGACCTGCTAGAATGATATTGTCTTGCAAATGTTTTACTTTCTTTGAGTGGATGTCCTAGTTTTTAGGGAGAGTCTTTGCGAAATTTTAATAATTTTGACAACCTCCTAGTTGTTAGCTAACTTTACGAATATTTGTTCGTAGTGATTTGTAATTGGTGGTGCTAGAGGGTGTAACATTCGGGCCACGGGGTGCCGGGGTGTTACAGTTAGAAAACATAATACGGAATCCTATAAAAGTCATCAGCTCATATTGTATGGTGCGATACTCATAGCATCCAGGATCGTAAAGTAGAAATATCAATAGCTATCAGTTGGTACACACAGAACAGATCTTCAAAACTGACTGGGAATGTCCCATCTCGTTGTGGTGGAAATTTACCCTTTTATACTTCACATTGAAGTCGACTCGACACTCTTCCTCGTTCATCCTATCAATGTACCATCCATGGAGCGTGCGAGTCCACCTGCCTAGATTATTCAATTAGCTGGATGCAGTCAGGGGCTTCCCATATACGTAGGCCTTAAAATCACTAGTATGGTGCCCGTGCGTTGCAACGGAGCTCCAAAATTTACACAACAATATTTCCTTGACACATAAAGTGAATCAACAAACTAAAAGATGGTCTATATATATATATATATATATATATATATATATATATATATATATATATATATATATATATATGTATGTGTGTGTGTATACGCAAGCAATACTTGATGAATAAGAAATAACATTAGTAATGTGAAATAACTATAACAAGCCTTTTAGAAACTAAAAAAGGATAACTCATGTTTAAAAGTCTACCGTGATATGAGCTTATGTTTGCAATTATTGCTGTTTTTGAATTATCTCCAAGCGAATCCAAGGAGAGAAAAGATGTATTATTCTCAAGCGATGTAAAATTCCATAAACCATGTTTTCATGTGAGGAGTATGTGGGTCTTAAAAGTGGAGGGTTGGTCGGCTTGTTTGCAAGTAATGGATGTATTCAATTCTTCATGAGCATTTTTCACTATGGAGCAATTCTTCAATGAGCAACGGAACCCCAAACCTTACACAAATAACAATACTATTTCCCTTTGACAAAAAAAAAGATCAACAAACTAAAAGATGGTGAAAATTTGTTGTATCTTAAAGAATGTATTTTCATGGCTTCATTAGGCAATCGAAGGAGTAATCAATTGTCAGGAATGAACAATACACATGACAAGTATGCAGCTCCCACATTCAAAACATTGCATCAGTGAAAATACAAAAGGAAAACCTATATAAAGTAACATCTATACAAGGCTAGCAATATCTAGACAGGGCAACTAACAATCTCCATATAAGACAACAAGGATACTGTCTAACATCACCCATATAGGTTTTTAACATCTCTATGCAGGAAATGATTGAGAATGCCGTCAATACACCTGATTTTTTCCATTGCAAACAGACACGGCTTCTTGGTATGAAGTTGACAAGACTGACTTCTCCTTAAACAACTTTTCTATTTCTGATGATTAAGAATCGATCTGTTGAACATAATACAAAACTTAGCCACAACTTAGGAAACTTATTTCGTTTCAAAGAAAAGGAAGATAACATCAAGCATCTCCATTAACAGCTTTCGATGGCTGCCCTGTAGCCTCTCAACCATCAAGGCCATATCATGCAACTGGTTTTCAAGTTTTTGCCTATCTTGCTGCCATAGTTAAAAATGCTGTCAATACAGCTTGTATTAAAAGCTGAGCTCATCTAGAAGAATACTATGAATAAACAACACTACAGGTACATACAGCTGTTTTAATCCCCCCAGTAAATTTTGACAACAAGGTATCATCAGGACTACAGGTGCTCAATCATCCAATTATCACACATGATCTTAAGTTCTCAACCATACTTTGAGTTGTTGTTCAATATGGGCATAATATATGTTGTCGTGGCCATAGCACCATACCTGAACATGGGGATGTCCAATATATATTGTAGAAAGCTTAAATTCTGACAAAATTTAAGATGTGTTAGATGCGTTACCATTGAAAATGCCTTGCTTGCAGCAAATTCAGAAGCCTCCTCTGCATGGAAGGGAAAACCTATTTCAAGGCATAGAATGTGCATAATTTTGAATGCAACAAGATAAATAAGTACCTTAGCACGTACCTATGTACCAGTAAAATATGGAAAGTGTGAAGTAATGGAAAAGGCTACAAAATGATAAATAAACGTGGGAAAAACACCTGTCAACATCTAGAGTTACATGTTCACATAGGGTCACATGAATTGTTACACTTCCTTGCTTTAGAAACAATACCATAAAACTTATGTGTCATCCACACCTGAATCTTTCTTTGTCAACATAGCAATTTTTTCTTCCAACTCTTGCTTTTCAGGTATGGGATTGTTCTTCAGCTAGTTTTTGTTGATCTTGTTGCCTCAGTAGGGAATATGAGATATCTGAACAAACCTTGAGAACATTGCACTTCCATATTACTTATTCCAAGGATAACCCCATCCTGTAATAGTGTTTTCAGTAAGACATACAACAGCAGTAGATTTGGAGTACCGATCACATAACTATTCGATCTGTCCAATTAGCTCCTTATACAGAAGTTCGAATCATTTTAACTCACCTGAACTATTCAAATTAGGCCAGTTCACCCCTTAAACAAATTTTTGTTTTTTGTTTGTCCTTGTACAAGTTGTGTTTTAGGTTCAGATTTTGGGGGTGATAGTTAATATCTTACCCTATGTTACATAAATATAAGACAAAATTTTCATAATTATTTTGCATAGGTTGGGAGCATCTAATACTGGTTTAACCCTTGAGATACGATAAGGCGCAAAATATGCAATTTACCCGATCTTTCCTAAGGGTATGATAAATAAGAACTTATTAAGGCAATCTTAAACCTTATATACAGTATAATGGCAGACACAATCACATGTGCTTAATGCTTAAAAGCATAAACATTGATAAAGTTAAAATCTCAAATAATAGAAAACAGTGAGCCCCAATCGTCCAAAAGGGCTATCCACATAACAATAGTATCAAGCGATACATGAGTAAGCACATCATAAAAAAATCATGCATAAGAAGTCAGCGCAATCTACAACTCGATTATAATAACCGCAGTACTATTACGATACTATGTTCAATCACTTCCATGATCAAGCCAGTTTATATTTAAACTTGCCACAAGAAGAAAAACCTCCATGAAGCAACTTTGTTGGTTACACATGCAACACAATATACATATTTTCCTTATAAAGTACAATATGAAACCGATGGCTAATGACCCAAACAAATATGATGTCTCTTGGAAAGATCATTTTGTAGAAAGCATAAGCCTTGCTAGTCCTTGACTTATGCTCATACAAAGGTCTGTCGAGTGTCATTTGCACTATCATTAGGATAGTTGGGAGAAGACATGCATTGGTATGAAATGACAAAATTAATTCAATATTTATCTAATACTTAGCTTTAGAGGATAGAATATACTATCTTAACACAATCAAAGATCTATAAAGAATGTCTTCGAGAAAATACTAAGACAATAAATTACAATACAAACGCAAACTAAATACACCATATAACATTTTGTTCAAAGTTAACGTATTCGAATAAATAGGGCAAAGAATAATGAAAACTGAACCATATACTATTACACTTATAGCATGATCTCTGGAATTTGAATTATTTTAAGTTGTTCACTAACATTAAGAAAAGTGTTGATGAGTTTGAAATTACAAACTAATTTTACTATGAGAGTAAATTTATCGACACACTTACACCAAAAACAAAAATCCAACCAATAAAGTGGTCTTTTAGAACCAACTCTAGCGAATTCACAAATATTGCAAATAGCGAGATAAAACTTCGGAAGAAAAATTAAAGGATTGGGAAATATATCATTTTCTTTGTTGTGAAATGACTTTCCTTGTACACCATATTGCGGTACATCCACATCAAACCTTGACATAACAATGTCAAGGTGAACATCCGAACTTGCAATGTTGGAAATTTACCACAACAAGAAAGGTAAAAAAGAAAGAAGCTAAGGTTAACTATTATCAAAAGTTCATCATAAACAGAAGTATGGAAATATAATTTTGCAGCTCTGCGCTATGACTATGATTGCTCAGACATCTATTAAAATCCATTGCATGCTACAATGTAATCACGATAAATGTTTCTCTTATTCAAAAGTGACAATTACAATTTACAAGCAACTTAAATGCATAGCATCATTTTCCCTTACTGATGTAAATTGCAAACTCGCTGTTTAAAATTATGTGAATGTCATAAAATAGGCATTTAAAATAAACTGTTAGTAATTATTTTTGAAAGCAATTTTGCCCTAGATCTGTGAAAGAAGCACTTACAAATGTATTTTTCGATATGAGCTCCTAATTTTTCGAGTCATCAATTAATACATGAGTATTGTCTTGGTGCAAATCATCGGGCCCCTTTTCTTGGAACCCTCAGAGACAACCACATATTTGATTCACTGAGAATGAAGCTATGATAAGTCAAGGACTCAAAGTGCTAATTCACTGATAGAAAATCCTCAAAATCACAAGGAAAATTTCTGTCAAGGCACAGTTGAAGGAAAACCAAAGGAGCATTAAATACATTTGCATTCTTATCTATAAGCTAAAACTATATTCGTAAGCTAGCAGAACACAGATGGACAACAAAGCGAAACACATATTGAGCACATGGTTAGAAGATTCTTCATTTGTAAGGTAGAGCATTCATGTTATACGATGCAAAATAGTAAATGACTAAATCGAAGAGTTGATAGCATATAAACGCTAGTAGCTGAAGTAGATTGGGAAATCAAACAATTCAATCAATACAAATGAAAAACCTTCTTGTGAAATGGCAAAAAAATCAATAAATATGTTCTTCTTGACTTTGCAAGCGAGCAATATCTTTGCATTATTGGGCCATCTAATGGTTTAGCTATCTTATGGACTCGCCATCCTTGGATCCTATGAGCGAAAGACATCGAGGAAGCAAAAAAACTTGACTCAGCGATGGCCGCTTCTGAAAAAAAACGATCCATGTTAGTCTACTTAGGAAAGATGAAGATCTGGCTTGGCTAGGGCGGGCGCTTGCCTTGGTGAGGCGGAGCACGTGGCGTGGTTGGCGTCGAGGTCCCCAGCGGAGGTCATCGCACCACGCCCACCCTCGCCGATGTGCGCCATGGAGATGGAGGAGGAAGCCATGGCGTAGCGGAGGAGGCGGACGCGGGACCTCGCGACAATGGCGATCGATCGGGAGCGAGGCCGCTAAGGAGGCCAAGGCCATCGAGGTGGGGAGGAAGAATGATCCAGATCGGCGGGGATTGTGGCTCTCCGGATGGGAAGGGGAGAGAGCGAGGTCGATGCGAGAGTGCTATCGATCTTGTGGCGCCGCCGGGGTGGTTAGGGATTGGAGACCGATGATGGCAAGGCGGAAGGAGACGCGGACGGAGTGGGGAGCAGGGGATAGGATCGGGCTCGTCCCACGCTTGGGGTTGGGGTGAAATTTGTGATGTCTTGGGGTATTTTGGGAAACCGAATTGTAGAACGGGCTGTTGCCACCAACTCATGTTTTATAATAGTAGAGATAAGGGTTGTCTGTGGCCTATGCAGACTATCTTTTCTAGGCTGAAGGAGTCTTCGAGGTCAGGGCAGTGGGCTTTTCATGTACCTTAGGGGGCACTGTAGTCTCTGTCTGTTTTGCCTTCTTGGCAGAAGGAGTCTCTAAGGCCGCCTATGGTTCTATGGGTGTGGTGTCATGCTAGTCCTTTTACATGTTAGCTCAGCACTCTGTGTAGAACTTATCACGGTGATGGGAGCAGGAGCAGGAGCAGGTACAGTAGGAACCTACAAAGCACTTGTATATTTAACTTATTGCAGTACTACTGGAATGGTAGAGAAGACGCAGGGGATTTTTACCTTCACCAGTACAACACCTATTGTGGGCCACTTGATGAACGACATACATGCATGTGTAGGAACGAGTTGGCCTAGAGGGGGGGGGGTGAATAGGCAAATCTTCAAATTTTAACTTCTTAGTAGCAATTAACTAATTTCCTTAAGTGAATGATTCAATATAATATATGACAATAAAACACAATCAATGATAACAGCGAAAGCAATTGAAATAAAGTAAAGCACAATATGAGACAAAGATTTATCCCGTGGTTCAAAGCCCTTCTCCTAATCCACGTTGAAGCACTTCTCTCGAAGTATAGCTTCCCCCTAAAGCTAGTCGCAGTAGCTTGGGTGATCACTCATGTAGCTCTTTCACTACTCTAGTGAGGTGAGCTCCAAACCTTTCACAACCGAAAGTGGCCTTCCACAATCACTTTTGGACAGGTCGCACTTTCACCTCCTCCAAGCCGTCTAGGATCACAATATCCAAGAGTAATAAATTTGCACAAGTTCTGTCTCTTGGCTCACTCGCAAATTACAACACTAGACTCAAGCTTGGAGCTAAAACACTTAGGAGAATTGAGGGTTTTTGAGTTTCAGAGTGAAGCACAGACTCCTTGTAAGAATGAGAGCTATTTTGAATGCTAAAATGTCAAGGAGTTCATAAAATTCTATGGTAGATGGCTCAGGAAATGCTTATATAGCTATTTTGGATGAATATAGCCGTTACACCTACCACTGTGACTGTTGCACGTGTCAGAGTGTCAAATTTGAGCTAAAACACGTTTACATCGGGCTAAACATTTTGACTTAGTGATACTGATCATATGTATCATGGACCAATTTTGGACATTTATGTCGGACCAAAAAGTTTGGTCCGTCATACATGGGAAATTCAGTAAGATTGGTCTGTCAAACGAATAGGAAGCTTACATGTATGGCGGACCAAAAAATTTGGTCCGTCGTAGATATGAGTTACCAGAGTTTGGTCCGGCAGAGGAATAGGAAGATTATATGCATGCCGGACCAATTTATTTGGTCCGTCATAGATGGATTTTGACTTAGATCAGTAGTCATGGACCATTTTTGACACAAAGTAAGTTTAATCAAAGAATTTGCTTTAGGCATGGACTAAGCTTTAAATTAGCAACATTTGGTCCGTTATAGATGCGAAACTCTCATATATGGAATATAATTTTGTTCACGGATTCAAGGAATGAATATCAAGGTTTGGTCCGTTAGAAAAGACTGAGAATTTGAATGTATGCCGGACCAAAAACTTTGGTCCGTTATAGATGGATATCAGAGAAGTTATGGTCTGTCGAAGGTATGTGTATGCCGGACCAAAATATTTGGTTCGTCATAGATGGACAAAGCTTGTTTGCTGAAATTCTTCAAGGAATTTTTACTACGGACTTAGGTATATAGGAATATGAGGTTTGGTCCATTGTAAGTGAATAGAATTTGATCAGAATATGACTAAGGAGTATTTTGATGTTGGACTAAACTGGCTTTGGTTTGAGATAAGGATTTTGGCTCGATTGTGACAGACTTAGGAATGAACAACTGAATTTCAGTCCGTCACAAATTTTGGACTTGTTGTATGTAGGTGGATTTTGATTCAAGGAGCAGAAAGACTAAGAGTTTTAACTCCAAGCAATCTAGTTTTGACTTAACCTTATGAACCAAACTACCAACTTATGCAAAGTCCCTCTTTATAGTACAGCCAAACTAAAACAAACCTAGCTATTTGACTTGAATCAACTCCCAAGCCATAAACTAGTAATAAAGTACCTTAATCTTGTTAGTCCAACTTGCTCCATCTTTGAATTCAGCATATGCTCTTCGTACTTCCAAGAATTATTAACTCGGTCATCAACACCAAAACTACTTAATAAAACATGATAAATAATTGAGGGGGCCTAGATTATGAAAGTCATTTTGTATCTTGTTCAGGGTTTCATTGATAGAGTCCACTTCTGCAAGAATCTGGCTGATACCATCAATGTGTTGCCTTCCAAGTTGACCATAGTTTTCAAAAGCGTCCTCAGTAAATTCCATGAGATGGTCTAGATTATTTCTAACCCATGTCAGATTACTTCTATGTGATGTACTTGCAGCTTCAGCTTGATTGATCAGATGCTTGTGATTTTTATCAATCTTTTGATTCATATCATACAATCTATCTTTTATTAAATCCTGATTGGTTCCAAGTTGGGTAACCCAGTTTCTTAAGTCCCATTGATTGTTCCTAAGAAGATCAAATCTGGTGAAGGCTTCATTTCTGAAATTTGCTTGCTCTTCATAGTGTTTTCTTAGCTGCTCTTGAACTTGTTCATTGTGCTGTTGAAGAGCTCTCATCTATTCTTCATGCCTTTGAGCTGCCATTCTTTGATCTTCAAAATATGTAGCTTGAAATCCCCTTTGATCAGCATAATATTGTTACTCAAAAGAGGTCAACCATGAAGGTTGAAAGTCAAAGAAGTTCTCTTGAGCTTGATAAGATCTTTGCTGTGCTGGCTCAGTTTGCATTTGTGGAGGTGAAGTAGGTTGCTGAAATTCAAATAGATTTTGCCAGCCAGGAAAAGTGTTTCTTTGATCATGGTCTGGATGTACTGCATGAGTGAATAAGAAGAATCAAAGGCTTGAAGCATCCCAGACCCTCCTACCTCATAATCATGGGCTCTAGGCCCAAATCCCTGATCTTCCATGAATCTTGCTTCTGCTGCCAACTCTTGAACATGGTGAATTTGTTGTTCTTCATCAAAAGATTTAGCAACTGAGCTGGACAAGACTTGAGTTGCAGCATCATCTTCAACTCCACTACTAATAGCGGCTCGAGTTCTAGCAGTGACATTAGTTCTTCAGGCTATACTAAGTCGAGTTATCACCAGTGATGGATCAACTGAGGTAGTTACTTCCTTGTCTTGTAATTTATATTGCTTCCCAATCTTGCTCATCTGCTTTTGTTTCATATTTTGTAGACCAAGCAAACCAAAAAGAAAGTTGTTGGTGGATTGTCGAGCATGAGCCAATCAAACAAGAGGTCTCGCCCTTACGTCGAAGTGGCCATCGTTGGCTACTCATCAGCTACCTAGGGTGTCCAGTCCCCTTCCCTTTTTGACTTGAAAAGGCAACAACTAAGTAAGTCTTCTTCCATTGACTTAACCCTTAAATGCTACCTAATTTTTTGCATTTTAACCATTTTGAGCCAATTCCTCAATAAAGAAGAAGCATGGATGCCCTGGCAAGATAGCCACTTCCAAGGGCCCTCCCCAAGATGCATCGATTGAACAGTCGCCCCAAGGATCGACTGCAGCTGAGGTAAAAAGACATCTTGGTCTGATCTCATTTGTTTCCTTTAACAATCACCTTTTTATAACAAGATGTTTTGTAGCCCCTATTGCCTTCACGTGACAAGCAGCCATCCTACCCCCCTGCCAAAATAACTGACTCCTACTGCTGCGTTGCTTATGCCGCTCAGCCTATCAACAAACTGGCCTCCTCCCTCACCCATCTGCTGGGGTTTGATTTATCAGACCTTGCAGATGAGGAGGCCATGGAGACATTTCCCTAAGAGATTCAAATGATACTTTCAGTCTCTAAGGACATGTCAGCTCAAGTGACATGAGCTCCCGTAATGAAGTAGAAGCTAGACTGGTCGAGAATGCTTAGCCGATTAGAGATGACATGGGGGCTGTTAAGGCTAACCACCTTGAAGAAGCCATTGCCGCATTGCTCGACGTATGCTTCATCGATGACAAAAAGGAGTCGATGCATGTAGCTAAGGCAAGGTTGGATTGTCGGGCAGCCCAACATCAAGAATAGAAATGCCTAAACTAGCTGGTAGCGGATGCTAAAGCTCAAAAGGCTAAATACAATGATACTATGAAGGAGCTCAAGGCCACCAAGCAGTCTTGCTCTAAATTGGAGTTGACAAAGAAGTTCTTAGAGGAAGAGTTTGTTAAGATAAATGCCTAGCTATTCGACACTCAAGAATCTTTGGCTAAATCTTCGTTGGCTCTACAAACCCAAAGGCTTCCCTGGCTTTATCTATATGTAGTCAAGGCAATTAGCCAAGGTTTCTCTAGTGCTCGGGACTAAAGAAGAGAACAAAGAAATCCTCAATAGCCTGGAAAGAGCCATTGCCAAAGTTGTAGCGTGTCATCGGGCCTTGGTGTTGGCTTTTGAATTGACTGTTATCATCCTTGTCCTTTCAAACGATGTTCTTATGTCTGTACTAATAATGTGATCAGCTATACCACTGACTTGTATTAAACTTATTCTATTTTAAGGACGATGATATCCATCGGTCAAAATTTAATTTATGTCCTTATCTTTGTAGCCAAAAATTTAACCACACCGAGTTAATTTGGCCTTTTAGATCAGTAATTGGCTAACTCACTCATAATCGATAGCAACGAGCCAACTCAACTATTTAATCTATTAGGACCCAATCCAAACACTTTAGTGATAACTTTTCACATACTTTCCATTGATTGCTTTAGGGAATACCACCCCTTCTAGTGTCTCTAAAATATAGGAATTACCTTGTATAAGCCGATACACATTGTACAGTCCTTCCTATGTTGGAGATCAATTACCAAATTGGCTATCTCTCAAGCCGACGGGTAGTATGGTTTTCCAGATTAGATTGACTTCGTAGAACGATTTATGTAACACCTTCTTGTTATAAGCCCTTGCTACTCTAGCCTTATTTTTGTTAATCCGATCCAACGTGCGCAAACGTATCTTTGCCAAATCATCTAGATTGTTGTTCATTGAATCCTTATAATCTTGGAGCAATAATCCATTTTACTTGGCTATCCTAATTGAGCCAATACTGATTTCTAAAGGCAACACAAGTTCTTATCCATAAACTAGCTGATATGGTAATAACTTTGTTGCCTCATGGCAAGCAATCTGGCAAGCCCACAGGGACCAATAATGTTACATGCCAATTCCTTAGCTTTTCTTTAATTTTTCTCTTAATTAACATGATCAATGTCTTATTTAATGATTTGGCCTAACCATTAGCTTATCCATTGTAAGGTGTAGAATTTAGTAGCTTAATTCCTAAACCTTGAGAAAATTTTTGGAACTCATCGGACATAAATACTGTGCCTTGATTGATCACAATAGTTTGAGGGATTCCAAACCAATGAACAATATGTTCCTTGACGAATAAAATTGTGTCAACGCAAGTTACTTTCTTTAGAGGTATCACTTCAACCCACTTAGAGAAATAATCAGTTGCAGCCAAAATATATTTATGTGCTTTAGTCGATGCAAGGTGTATTTGGCCAATTACATCTATTCACCATCTTTTGAATGGCTAAGGTGTTTGACAAGCGGGTGTAGAACTGATGTTGGTGCTGATTGCAAATTATCAAATTTCTGAAAAGTTTGGCACCCCTTGTAATATTTGAAACAATTCTCTAACATTGTCAGCCAAAAATATCTAGTGCATCTTAGCAAACATTTCATTTAAAAACCGATTGATGGATTCCACAAATCCCTTAATATACTTCTCCCATTGCTACCATTGTTTCCTCTGTCCCAAGACATCTCAATAGTAACCCCTCTAATGTCTAATAATAAAGCATATTATCGAGCAAAGTGTATTTTAGAGCTTGCCTCTTAATTTTCCTATCTATGAGTTTTGATGGATCGGACAAGTAATCGACTATCTTTGTACTCCAATCGTCTATATTGGCGCACATAACCTCAATAATTAAGATTGTTTTATTCATTGGCTCACAATCCTCTAAATGGCCAAACACTTTATAACCTGATGCTTGTTGTGCTCATAAGTTGGCCCTTCTATTCTTTTCACGTGGAACGTGGCAAATCGAAAAAGAGCCGAATGAGCCGATTATATCGAGACATTTCTCTAAGTATTAAATCAAGGTCTTGTTGTAGTAGTTGTTATCCCCCTTCACTTGTTGAACCACCAATAAAGAGTCGCCATAGGCCTCAACAGAGTTGACACCGATATTGTGGAGTAACTATAGGCCTTTTTATAATGCCTCATATTCAGCTTGATTATTTGAGCATCCGCAGTTTAGCCAGAATGTGAACTCGAACTAAATCCTTTGGGGGATATTAATACTATGACGATACCATCCCCTTCTCTACACACTGATCCATGAAAAACAAGTGTCAAGGTGCTACAAACACTAGGTTAGTACTTGTGTCGGCTCTATATTCTGTTATAAAATCGGCAATCACTTGTCCTTTGATGGCTTTAGCTGATTCATAAATTAGATCAAACTCAATAAGCATGTGAGCCCATTTTCCAAGTCAACCTCTTAAAATTGGAGTTGAGAGCATATATTTTATTACATTGGTTTGGCAAACAACTTTACATATCGATGCCAATATGTAATGCCTTAATTTGGTGCAAGCAAAATATAAAGATAAGTAAAGCTTTTCCACAAAAGGGTACCTAGTCTCTGCATTAATTAGGCATCAACTTAAGTAGAATATAACACACTCATTCCCATTGATTTCTTGCACCAACATAGCTTCAATTGTTGCTTCTTCAGCTAATATGTAGAGCTTGAAAGGTATTCCTTTTTGTGGTGTAGCCAACACTAGAGGTTTATATAGGTACTCTTTTATACTCTCAAAGGCCTTCTGATGATTGGCTCCCCACAAAAATTCTTAACCTCATTTTAACTTCAGTAGTGGGGTAAATGCACTGATTCGAACAAACTAGTTAGAAATAAACGCCTTAAATAGTTAATCTTGCCGATCAACTTTTGAATATCATTTTTATATTCCTGGTTAACTTCAATTCCTCTTTCATGAACCATTGTAAGTTCAACCTTCATTAGTTATGGTTTTGGTGTTAATGACAAATCTAATATTAAGTTTATCCCCTAATGCGATATTGTTATTAATGACAAATCTTATATCGAGACTAACTTGTTTATTAAGAATATCTTTGATTAGTCTCATCGCATTGAAAAATGGAGAACCGAGGTATGTATGTGTATTCCTTGAAGTATTAATTGCATACTTTGGATTCAAGTTAAAGTATGAACATTCCCATTGAAATAATCACAAAATGTGCATCATGTTTCCCAATCCATATATTACATGGATGCACATATTTAGGGGGAGTTCACACTCTAATTTGAAGAGTCAATTTAAATGATAATTTAAATTGAGTTCATTTGTCTTGTTAGTCGTTAAAGAACACTTCATCATGTGTTGATGGTTGTCGACGATCGGGATCGTCAACCGCAAGAAAGAGGTAGGGGTCAGAGAGTTTATGGGACCCGAGCTGCGTTTTACTCGAACGAAGGAAGAAAATCGATCGCGGTGATGGTAGGAGCAAGGCGACAACGAGCACGAGACAAGAGTTTATCTTGGTTCGAGCCCCGTGAAGGTAATAGCTCTACTCCGATCGCCTCATGGCGGTGATTCTTCTTATCTGGGTATCTGAGCGGTGTTTACAAGTTAAGATGGTAAAGGTGATTCCTAGCTCATGACTGCTGCGTGTCTTTGTGTTGTCTTCGTGTCCTTGGAGCTCATCGTCCTTGGTCTTTATACTTCCTCTGCGCATAGCGGTAGGAGCCATCCTCGGAGAGGGGCCTTCGTGCACCTTGAGGGCGGCGAATCGCCCCGAGCTTGCCGCGCACTCTGAGTCATCCCTACGACCCGCTCTCTGGCAAGCTGTCGGTCGGATGCGATCCGAAATCGAGGCGGACCGAGGCTTGAGCGAGATCCCTTGAGAGCTTGAGGTTGGCGAGGTCAAACCGAGTCCTGGCGCTCTGGGTCGGCGCTCGGTATGCACCAGTGTCGTGGTCGGGGCCTTCCGAGCTTGGGGGCTCCGTTGACCGTACGCCAGCCGGTCAAGGAGTTCCCAGCCCTCGTCAGCTAGCCCCCGAGGCTCTAGGTCGGAGGGAACCCTCAGGACGACCTCGAGCCTTATTCTTGGGACGGAAAAACCCTTCGTAGGTCTTGACGCCTTGGTCGAGGTCGGGCGGAGACCATAAGGCAAGTCTCTTGGCCACGACACCTGGCGACCTTCGGACTTCTCGATGTTGGTATGGATGTGAATGGTTGATGGGCACCTGGCGGCGTCTCGACCCCGTAGCCCAAGCCTTAATCACAGCCGTCAAGTCATAGTTGGCACGCCTTTTAAGGCACCGTGGACTGGATTTTACCGTGTTGCGGTTCATAATCCCAGCGCCACATCTTCAGCAAGAAAAGCACTCGCCCTTGAGCCCTTCGTCTTCCAAGTTCTCTCGCCCGAGCAAGGTCCCTTCCGTTCGCCTCCTCGACCAAGCGCCCTACAGCGCCATGACCAAGCTTGGAAGGAGCACCACCGTCATGAGGATGAAGGAGCTCGAGGCCACAGGGATAGTGGACCCGGTGACATGGCGGTTCTTAGGTGGCGAGACCAAACCTCGCCCGGGGATGATGAGATCGTCTGCACGAGCATTACGCTCTCCTTGGCTGCGGACCGCCGGAGAGCGAGTTCGTGGCGACGTTCTTTCTAGGCTGCGAAATAGAGCTCATCAATCTGCATCAATTCCATCCTTCGCTCGCCATCTTTTCCCATTTGTGCGAGGATTCACAGGAATCCTTCCCACCCCTCATTGTTCTTCGCTACTACTCCCTCTTCCGCTCGGGAAGGACCACGTGGTCGGATATCGTACTTCGACTTGGATCGGGCTCAAATGGCTCTTCGAAGTCGCCGCTTTGGACTCACTTGGCCCCGGCCCGGCGGTGGTTTTATTTGAAGAAAGGGAGCTCGGAGCTCTAACGTCTGAGGACCCCGTCACCGAGAAGAAGAGACCCCGAGCCGAAGATCTGGAGGTTGACGAGGAGGAAGAGATCCCCTAATCGTGTCGGCGATCGCGAGGAGTTTAACCGCATCGCTGAAGGCCATCTCCGCAAGGTAAGGGTCTTCTGCGCATTTAAATGGTGTAGCTTTGTGTTCCTTATTCCTCATTTTGGGCCTCCCTACTCGTCGTGAAGGTGATCGACCATGCCACCCAAGGGCTACAAGGCCTTGAGGAGCATGCCGTTGTCTTTGAAGGGCCTTACGGGCGCAATAAGGCGCTGGAGGTTGGCGACAAGCTTATCCAGGACCATTGAGGTCGAGCACGGAGAGCTCGGCGAGAGGCCCAGGAGATTGACGATTTGCGCTAGGCGATGAGGGCACAAGAAGTAGCCCATCTTGGCGGAGCTCGAGCGAGCAGGGGTCTCGAACGCGACCATGGTTATCTGGCCGTCGAGCAAGAGCGCGCACGGTCGGCCAAAGCGCTCAAGGTCGAAGCGGGCCAAAGTTGAAGCCACAGAGAAGGCTGCTGCAGGCGGGCGCCTCTTCGGCCGAAGCGTCCCCGACCTCGAGGCTAAGATCACTGGAACTCGAAGAAAGCTCGGCCGCGCCAACAAAGGCGATCGAGGGCAAGCGAGGCCAAGGTCGAGGCCTTGGAGAAGCCGCCGCGGACCGGTCTTCCTCGGCGCAGCATCCCGAGCTCGAGGCCAAGGTCTCGGAGCTTGAAGGAGGCTTGGCGTGCCAAAAGGGCGGCGGCAGCGCGATGACCCAGCTCAAGATGAGCAGCGCCGAGCCGGATGCCTCCACGGTGGCCCTCGAGAACTAGAGTGAGCTATCGTACTGAGGACCAAAGTCGCGAGCTCGAGCAAGAGGGCTTCGCCCAGAGATGGCCGACACAGTAAAAAAACTTTAAAAAGCAAGGGATGTACTAACGAGAATGGTTAGTTTTTGGTGTACAAAGAAACCTCGTCCTGTTGTGGACCCGTGGTTTGGGGATACTTTGAAGTCTTTCTTGCTTTGCTTGTTAGCCGTTCCGTGCTTTCTAGGTCGTCTTGTAGATAGGGTAGCCTTACCCAGCCCGTTGGGTCCGAGGTCGGCGGCGTGCCTCGGGCACAAGACTTAAATATGGACGAGAGGCCACGACTGCGAGTGGAGGAACAATTAGCAAAGGTAGAAGGGCATGAAGCGAACATCGTTAGTGCTCGAGCGGTCCTTGCGACCATGCATATCGCTCGGCGGCTAAAGCGGCGAGGTTCTCGGCTTCGAGCCCGAGCACGGGGAAAACTAGATTGCGAAGAGGTTAAACTTACGTTTAGCTCGTTCGCTGGCGGTGAACGTCAAACCTGCGTCGCTTAGACCAGGAGCGAATGTGTTTGCGCACGAGGGTCGTGTTCGATGAAAAACAAACGAGGAACTGTTCGAAAAAGAAATAGCAGTAACATCAGCGGAAGCAGACATAGAAAATGAAAGACCAGCTTTATTGAAATGTGAGGCATAGGGTTTACACATAAAACTTCCGGTGATCTATATTCCACGAGCTAGAGAGCTCTCTGCCGTCGGGCATCGCTAGCAGTAAGCCCGTCGATCTGTTGAAACAACTCTATAGGGCCCTCCACATGGGGATAACTTGTTGGTCTTTGGGCGAGCTCTGAATCCGCCTCGGGGCTAAGTCCCCAACAAGGAGCTTCCTAGGTCGTCTTGGCCAAGGGCGCATGTCTGCGAAGAGTTTGCGGTAGTCGTTGATTGTAGCGATGCTGCGGCATCTTACTTCTTCTGCGGGGAGGTCGAGACCGTTCGCGCTCGAAGTCGACTTAGTCGACCAAGGCGACCTGGCGAGCCAGCGTGACCTCGGGAGGCGGGGCGGCTTGGTGCGAAACACGAGCTGGAAGGGTGTGGACCACGTGGCTCGACTTGTTGTGGTCTGAATAGACCATAGGGCGGTGGGAAGTTCGTCGCCCGAGCCTTGCCGTGTCGGTTGAGCTCATCTGCGACTTCGTTTCTTGGCGCCTTGGGCGATTTGCCGTTGGCGCGTTCATTGCTCCGTTGCTTTGGGGTGAGCCACCGGCGAAGCAAATTTTAATGCCGAGTTCTCGCAAAACTCCTGGAACAACTTCATTTAAACCGAGTACCATTGTCGGTGATAATCTTGCATGGAACCCGTGCACTGGTGACCACGAACAAGCGGAAGAAATGAGCGCCGCCCGGCGGTTATGGTCGAGACCGGTTCACCTCTATCCACTTGGTGAAGGTGTCGATAGCGACGACGAAACTTCTTCCCCACCGCTTGAGAAAAGGACCGAGGATGTCCAACCCCGTGTCGAGAAGGGCCCTTGCGGCGGGATGGTGCGGAGCGCGTTGGCGGGTTGATCACGACTTCCGGGCGTGGAATTGGCAAGCTCGGCGGTGCGGACGATATCACGAGCATCTGAGCGCCGAGGGCCAATAGTACCCCATGCGGAAGGCCTTCCGACCATTGTCTGTCTGAAGAGTCGCCCCACGAGGCTGAGTGAATATCATGCGATGAGTACTTACCCTCCTCCGTGGAGATGCACGCGTCGGGATGCGAAACATTGTGTCTGTAAAGCTCTCCCTCGACAAGCATGTCTGAGACTCGCCGCTAATCCGTCTCCTCTCGGCGGTCGGGTGGCGAGTCGCCCGAGCAAGAAGCGTGGATGGCCTCGGCCGGGAGGTGTACCTTCGACCATGGCGAAGCACGACCTCTTGGTCGGAGATTGACGGGCCGCCAAGTGTCTCGAGGATGACGTCGGGTGGGACTTAAATGCGTCGGAGCCGAGCTTGGAGAGGAGTCCGTATTGGAGTTGTCCTTCTGGGGATGTGTTTGAGCTCAAGTTCGGAACCACTTCTCCATCTTGCGCGCCTCGGCGAGTACTTTGTCATCGAGTCTCCCGAGCCTTTGGTAGTCCTTGTTGGCGATTGATGGCGAGCCGAGTCGCCCTTCACGACCGGTGGCGTACTCCCAAGGCCTTGCAAGCTCGCAAGCCGGCCAAGAGAGCCGTATTCCGCCACATTGTTGGTCGTTGAGAAGCCAAAATGAATTACGTACCTCGGCTTGTCGCTGGTGAGGATAAGGATCCCACCCGGCGCTTGAAGGATCTCGAGCCGTCGAAGAACATGACCAGGGGCTTTTCGTCTTGACTGAAGCTCGAGAGCAGGCTCTGACGTCTGCTTTCGACCACGAAGTCGGCGAGCACCTGCGACTTTATGGTCGTCGCGCCACGACACGGGCGTCGAACGCCGCCCGATTCCATGGCCCACTTGGCGGTTCGCCGCCCTCCGGGTTCCTCGGGATGTCCCCGGCGGGAAGTTGCTTGGGGCGACCACGAGTGTGCTTGGAAATAGTCTGGAGCTTCTGCGAAGCCATGAGGAGAGCATATAATAACCGTACTGCGGGTAGCGCTCCTTCGGGCGTGCAAGACCTCGCTAAGCGTAATAAATGGGGTGCTCTTGAGGCCCCGTTCCGCTACTAATCGGCACTAACGGCATGGGGGTGGCGCGAGATATAGCGATAACTTCTCACCGGGTTGTGGCGTTATAAGGAGGGGTGGGGACAGCAGGTATGCCTTGGTCGTCGAAGGATCATTGGCCTCTGAGTCCACTCGAAGCCCCATGCTTGCGCAAGGTTTGGAAGAATGGGAGCCCGCGCTCACCGAGCCTCGAGATGAATCTGCTGAGGGCGCCATGTGGCGATGAGGCTTTGCACCGCTTGATCGAGGCGGGGTGCCATCTTTTGATCGCCTCGATCTTCTCGGGTTTGGACCAACCCAGAGCCCCGATCATGTAGCCGAGAGCACCTTCGGGATGACTGCGCCAAACCGCACTTCTCGGGGTTGAGCTTGATCTTGTTCTGTTCAGATTGGCGAAGGTCTCCTCGAGGTCGCGAATGTGGTACGCCCTCGGCGGGCTTTTGCGATGATGTAGATCACGTAGACCTCAAGGTTCCGCCCGATCTGGGGCTCGAAAGTCTTGGTCATCGAAGTTGAAAAGTGGCCCCGCATTGCGCAGACCGAATGACATGGTCGTATAGCAATAGGTGCCAAGCGGCGTGATGAAGGAGGTCTTGCTTTAAGTAAATCGACCGCCCGGCTTGATCTGGTGGTACCCCGAGTAAGCATCCAAGAAGCTCGACATCTTAGCATTCGCGGTGGAGTCCACGATCCGGTCGATCTTGTGAGCGAAATTGTCCTTCGCAAGCGAGTTCAACCCCGTATGGTCGACGCACATTCTCCACTTTCCTCCCTTTTTCTGTACGATGACCGGGTTGGCCGCCACTCGGAGTAGTTAATCTCACGAATGAAGCCGGCCTTCAAGAGCTTGTCGAGGTTCTCCTTGATGACTGCGACTTTCTCCGGGAGAAGCGACGCAGCTTTTGGCGCCTGGTCGGGGCCGGATCCCACTGCGGTTTGTGCTCAATCACCTCCCTCGGGATCTGGGCATATCCGCGGGCTCCCAGCGAATATACCCTTGTTGGCGCGAAGGAAGGTGGCGAGCTCGAGTTCCTATTTGGGACTCGGCTCGCCGGAGCGTGGACACACTGGTGGGTCGCTCTCGTCGGCAACACGACCTTCGTTGCCCCGCTTAGGTCAGTATCGCCGCCTTACGGCGGCGTTCTTCGTCGTCTCCTCGACATGACTGGGCGGCATGCTGCAAGGGCCAAGGCCTTGGTCTCCTGACCATGCGCCGCTTATAGGTCGCCCAGACGATGATGACACCGTTGGGGCGAGTAACTTCATGCATCGATGGCCATAATGGTTGGCGACCATAAATTTGACCAAGGCGGTCGCCCGAGGATGGCGTTATGCGGAGGTCACCCTCGACCACCTCGAAGGTGATCAACTTCGGTCGCGAAGTTGTCGAGCCACCGGTGGCCGGCAAGACAACCTCGCCCAAGGGGTGGTCGAACTCCGGGGACTATCGAAGAATGGTATGGTGGCGCTCTTGACCTTCGGCCAGGGAATCGCATCCGTCGGCGCTCCGCTGCGATAAGTTAAGAGAGCTGCCGCCATCGACCATGACCGACCGGACCGTGGTGTTCTTGATGGTCGGGTCACGACCAAAGCGGTCTTTAGGTCTCGAGCCATACACAGGAGAGCATCCTCCGGGAGAAGGTGATGGTGGCCCGGCCCTTGCGGTGTTCGGTGGGCTTCGGTGGCTACTGGTAGATGGTGCGTCTGGCGGCCTTGACCTCGGCGCTGGGTGGTAGGCCGACGAGCCACCGAAGATGGCGTCGATCCGGCGCTTCTTCTTGAAACTCGGTCGAGGTCGTCGTGCTCATGCAAGCATTCACCGGTCGGTGGTCGTCATCCTTTGGGAGCATAGGCATCTCACCCGCCCATCGTAGAAAGGCGTCTAGCTTAATCTGCCAAGCCTGCAGTCCGCAGATCGTGGCCGGCCGCTGTGGAAAAACGCGAACTTTGTTTCATCAAACCCCGCGCCCTCGACCCCGGTGCCGAGCATCGGCCGTCGGAGACCGACACGTTAGCCCTCTCTTTGGCCGGTTCTTCGCTGCGCGGTCGGGTCGACCTTGGCGAGCTTAGAGTCCTCGAGCTTGGCCTCGGACCTCGAGGACCTCAGCATGGCCATCCGCCGAGACGATCACGCGGTAGCCCTCCGCCACCTCTGCGATCGCGCTTTAAGCTTCTTGGTGGTGGCGCCTTGGTGGCGCCCACAGGTTGGACGGTCCGGCCTCCGTTTGGTTCGAGACCAAGCTTACCTTGGTCGTAGTCGCGTTCCAGCGGGACGGCATCGTCGCGTCGGCGTATCCCGCTCCGCCATGCGGAAAAGTTTGTTGATGCTGAGCCTCGAGGTGATCTCCGGTCTTGGTGAGGCGTCGATCACGGACCCGAACTTGAAGGCCTTGATGATGGCCTCATCGAAATGCTCGGGATCAGGTTCCTTGTGCGGATGAATCGCCGCACAAAGTCGCATGAATGGCTCGTTCTTCCTGGATGACACGATCTAGGTCTTTCTCCCTGCCCGCCTTTCGTAACAACTCTGGAAGTTGGAGTGAAGGGCGCTCTGGATCTGGCGCCACGACACGAAGGAGCGAGCTTTTGATTAAAAGCGAGTCCTAGCGGCCCGTCCGAAACGATCGGAAGTAGTTTGCCATTACTGAGCTCATCCCTCGGCCGCCAGGATAGCGGTCGAATAGATGGGCGAGGAACTTCGTCAAGGTTCTTTGTCGTGCCCGAATCTTCAGCGATTCGGACACTCAGGTATTCCGTACTAGTCCAAGATCACGCTAGTACACACAGACAAACAAGTTGAAGTACCACAATCATACACAAATGAAATAAATAAATAAGTACTTCAAGCATAATATAGTCGAGTTACATGACCTTATGGTCGCCTTACAATAATTTGCCCACGCAGAGCGATAAATATCATCAAGATCAAGTTCATTCAATGGAAGCAAAATACGATAGCGGAACCACTCCTAGCCACAAAGCACTCTTGAGTGCGGCTCAACCCTTAATCCTCCCGCCTTCGACGAACTCTTCATTCCAAGCCGCACGGCTTCTTCTTCTTCGAGGTTTTTGTCGATGCAAGGGTGAGTATACAACATACTCAACAAGTCATGCACAATGCGACTATTACTATATGCAAGGCTTATTCCAAGGAAAGGCTTAATTGGTTATTTTGCATGAAGCAAAGATTTCTTTTAATAGGTAATCCTATTAGATTAAAAGCAAGAAAATCAATATTATTGATAATTAATTTCTCAATTCTTTTTCCAAGAGTTTGACACATGTACCCTAATTTCATTCATCGGTTGTTGGCACACGACCACCCATTCCACCTCTTTTATTTTAAAATCTAACCCTTGATCAGTAATCACCGAAAGCAATGTCCAAGATCATGGACACGGCTATTCAATAGATTCACACACACACTCTGCAGAGGTGTACACTTTACCCACAGGATACGACTGCTCACCACACAGGCGATTGATTGCAACAAAGTCTTTCAGAGACTAACATTTAACCGTTGAACCTCTCCGTTACCTCCCTTCTAACACTTCCCTCACTCAGAGCCGAAGTTTAGACAGGGCAAGTACCGTTGAATGGGTACCAAGCCGCAGCACAGGTACGCTTCCCCTACAGTTGCACTGGTGTGCACTGTCACCCAGAGGTTTCAAAGGAAAGAGGTCAGAAACCTACTTAACTAGGTCCGTCCCATTCCGGACAAGTGGTTGTACACGGAACTCAGTTCAAAGGCTCGCAAGGTTAAGTCCTTAACTGTCCCGGGCAAGACATCCATTTTATACAACTCGACACAAATTTCTCAATCATTCATACAGCCCATTGCCACACAGGCCCACCTGGCACGAAGCCTTCTTGCCACTTGCCCCGGTCCAAAACATTTCCCCACCCCATGTTATATTTAAGCAACACATGCCATTGTTCATATCAATTCCCGAATAGCACCGCACAGGTGACTATTCCCATTCCATCATATGACATTATCGCACTTTTACCAAAAATGCGTTCCATAATGGTTTAGTCAATATTCGTTTGCTGTTTGAAATTCATTCATCGCATTTAAGCAGGATAAGCTATTAATCACGGTCTAGCCTCCCGTGTTGGCATCATATTAATATCCAACATATTAAACATCTTAGGGTGGACAAGGATTTCAGGGCATATAAACAATATAATCAAGGTGGCATAAACAAGATAGGCATTTTAACTCATCGTTCCCATATAAACAACATCATTTATACTTAACATAGCATGCAATAGTTGAATCAAAATATATTTTAAAATCTAGGGCAACATGGTCAAAGCACGACTTGCCTTCAAGAGGAGTTGGTTCTGGTCGAGGTTCTGCGACGGGTCTTCAAATTCTCCTCGATTTAAACCCTACGACTCGAGTCTACTCGGCACAAGCAATCACTCAATAAATACACTATACAGATAGTAATATAATTTCTAAAAATAAAATAAAAATAACAAATAAATAGTTCACAATTTTACAAATTTTTGGGCACTGGAATCACTCAAATCCGAGTTAAAATGCAAAAGTTATAGCCTTTGCAATATTCTGAAAATTCATAAAAGAATAAACCGAATTATTCATCTATTTTCCACCGATTTTCCGGTTATTTTCTCTTGGCTCGACACGTGTCGGCACCAGAGCGAACCACGTCGCCCTCGGCCACTGACAGGTGGGCCCGGATGACGTCACGCTGACGCCAGCACGACCGACGGTCCACCCACTGACGTGTGGGCCCGGTGAACAGCGCCCGGCCCCACATGTCGGTGACTGACACGCGTCGAGGAATCATCCGGCCACGCATGCATACTTTCCCGACCGTCGGATTCAAATCAGACGGCGCAAGAACTAACCGAGCGGTTCACTGTTAACGGCCTACGTGGCGTTACCTTGGGCGTCCGATGGAGATCCGACGGCTGAGGTGAGTCGCGAGGTTCGAAGAAGAGGCGCGCGCGGTTACCGGACTTGGAGAAGATGACACGGAGACGGCGTTTCCGAAGCTTCTCGGTCGGAAGAAGTAACCACACGGATGCTCGGCTCGGTGAACTTGGGGAGGGTCTTGACGGCGGTGGGGAGTGGCGGGCCGGCGAAACACGGCGAAACCGTGGCGGGGTGAGAAGCTACTACTACGAGCTCTGAGAAGGCTACGGTGGGCGAGAGCTAACGAGCGAGAGGGGAAATGAGCGGGGTGAAGCGCGACACAGAGATATACTCCACTCGCTCGGACATGCCTCGGATAGCGCGCAAATCTCGACACGATCTTCGTACTAACAGGCGGCGGTGCAATGATGCAGGCATGTATCCGATGGCGCGATTGATCGCCGGCCGTCCGATCAAGATCGGACGGTGCGAGCGGGCGAAGTTAGGGTTTTCTCCTCACAAACACGTTGTTGGGCCTACCCAACATCAGTAGCTATGAATTTCAAACTTTTCGATTAAAAATAAATACGAAATTCAAAGTAATTATTTGGGGCACTAAAATACCCAAAAATTCTAGAAAAATTCAGAAAATATTTCAGAGCATTTTGAGCCTAAATAAAATATTAGTTTTAATTTTTGAAAATTATAGTTTTTGGTATTTAATTTCTCAAGGAAAATGATATAAATAAAATCCTATTAAATCCAATAAATCCCAGAAAATTTAGATAAATTCCATTAATTGCAATTAAATGCAAATAAAGGTTGATTAATTCATAAAAATTCAAATAACTCCAAAATTTAAAATCTGCCAAAATTAGACGTTACAAACCTACCCCCTTAATGTAATCTCGCCCCGAGATTCGAGGCTTAACTATAGAATAGGTTTGGAAATTCCTTTTTAGATCTTCTTCTCGCTCCTGTGGCTTCACTTTCGTGTGATTGCTCCAATCGAACTCTGCAGAAAGCAGGTTGTCTTGTTTCTTGTTCTCCGATCCAATGTGTCCGTAATTTTTATCGGATGTTCTTTGTAAGTCAAGTCTTCCGTAGTTCAACTTCTTCTAGTGATGTTTGCTCTTCGTGCACTCTCGGAGACACTTCTTGAGTTGCGATACATGAAAAACATTGTGCACTCTCGCTAGCGATCGTGGTAACTCCACCGGTAGGCGACTTCGCCTTACTACCGATGATCTTAAATGGTCCTACATATCTTGGCGCAAGTTTACCCTTTTTGTGAAACCTCTGGACTCCTTAAGCGGCGTAACTCGAGATACACGTAATCCTCCTGTTCAAAACTCAAATCTCTACTACGGTTGTTCACAGTAGCTCTTCCGCCTTGACTGCAATCTTTAACCTTTCTCGATCGGTGCTATTTGCTCTTCGCTTCTTGAAGTATGTCTGGTCCAAGACACGACGCCTCCGGCCTCATTCCAATTTAACGGCGTCCTACAAGGTCGACCATACAAGGCTTCAAAAGGTGACATCTCAAGACTTGCCTCGATAGTCGTTGTTGTAACTAAACTCCGTGATATGGCAAACATCTATCCTAAGTTGATGTATATGCTAACGCACAAGCTCTCAACATATCTTCCAATATCCGGTTGACTCTTTCATCTGTCCATCCGCTTATGTGATAAGTCAGATCAAGTTCAAGCGGTGCCCATTGTCAGTATGCAATTTATCCCAAAACCTTGAGGTAAACCGGTACCTCGTCCGATACTATCTTCTTTGGCACTCCATGCAAGCATACGATTCTCGCCATGTATAGCTCGCCAACTTATCTCCCGAGTAGGTGGTCTTCACCGGTATGAAATGTGCGACCTTTGTCAAGTTTATCCACTATGACCCATATGGAATCATAACCTCCTGCGCCCTTGGCGATCCAAAGAATGAAATCCATTCCGATCTCTTCCCATTTCCACTCGGTATTTTCAATGGTCGCAGTAGCCTCATGGGTCTCGATGCATAGCTTTGACTCACCGCATACGCCACACAGGCTACGTGTTCAAGAACCTCTCTTCATATTCGCCACCGTAACCTTTCTTTCAAATCTTGATATATTTTTGCGCTCCTCGGTGAATTGAATACTTGGAGTCATGAGCTTCCTCCAATATTAATCGCTTTAATTCCTTTTTGTTGGGTACACAACACGCTCCTTCATCCATAATGTACCTTGTTCGTCCCGCTTTAAAATCTTTTGCTCGTCCTTCCTCCATCTTGGCCTTGATTCTCTCGATCTTCTCATCATTCTTCTCGACCTTCTCTAACTGATCTTCCAAGATAGGCTTTACTTCTAATGCAGCTCATTTAATCCTTCGGAACAACTTCCGCTTTTAACCTCTCAAGGTCCTTACATAGTTCTTCTTGGCTTCCTTCCTCTTTCAAACTTAGGCCGTGGCTTTTCCGACTCAGGGCATCAGCCACTACATTGGCCTTGCCGGGGTGATAATGGATACCCATGTTGTAATCCTTGATCAGCTCTAACCATCTCCTTTGCCTCATGTTCAGGTCCGATTGGGTGAAAATGTATTTAAGGCTTTTGTGGTCTGTATACACCTCACATCTGTTGCCAATGAGATAGTGACGCCATATCTTCAGGGCATGCACTACAGCTGCTAATTCTAGATCGTGCGTCGGGTAATTCCCTTCGTGTGGCCTTAACTGCCTTGATGCATAGGCGACTACCTTTCCATTTTGCATCAACACACATCCAAGTCCTTGGCGTGATGCATCGCAGTAGATATCGAAACTCTGATGCACATCTGGTTGCACTAACACTGGTGCTGATGTCAGTCTTTTCTTCAGTTCTTGGAAACTCTTCTCACAATCCGATGTCCAAACAAACTTCTTTTCTTTCTTTAGCAATTGCGTAATTGGCTTTGCAATTGTCGAAAATCCTTCTATAAATCGGCGGTAATAACCAGCCATTCCAAGGAAACTCCGAACTTGCGATACTGTCCTGGGCGACTCCCAATGTAGCAATCGTCTCAACCTTGCTTGGGTCCATCAGAATCCTTCGCAATCATGACATGCCCTAAGAAATCTACCTTACTCTTCCAAATCGCACTTCATCAATTTAGCATATAGTCATTGCCTCTTTAACTTCTCCAAGATTAATCCCAAATGTTGGGCGTGTTTTCATCACCCTGAATAAACCGTAATATCATCTATGAACACAACCACAAATTTATCTAAGTATTCCATAAATACTTTATTCATCAAGTTCATAAAGTATGTCAAGATTTGTCAATCCAAATGACATAACGGTGAACTCATAATGTCCATATCTTGAGGAAAATGCGGTCTTGGGTATGTCTTCCGCCTTGATTCTCAATCGGTGATATCCTCGACCTAAGGTCAATCTTGGAGAATACTCGCTTCCTCTTAGTTGATCGAAAAGATCATCTATTCGGGTAACGGTATTTATTCTTTATCGTCACTTTGTTAAGTGCGCGATAGTCTATGCACATCCGAAAAACTCCCATCCTTTTCTTAACGAATAGAACCGGTGCTCCCCAAGGTGACGAGCTCGGTCTGATGAATCCTTTTTCCAATAACTCCTCAATTTGCTTTTTTATTTCGATTAGTTCTTCTGTGGACATCCGATATGGTCTTTGCTATCGGTGCTGTTCTGCACTAGGTCAATTACAAACTCTATGTCTCGCTCGTGGCATTCCCGGTAATTCCTCGGAAAAATATCCGGTATTCATCGACCATCGGTACATCCCTTATAATCGACGGTCTCCAGATTATTTACTAACATCTCGCTCCTCGAATCGCCAACGCTTGAAATTCCACTTTCCTACCTTCGTGGCTCTCAATAGACACAACTCTCGTCCACGCCTAATACTGACCTTATGTTTAGTCAACCAATCCATTCCCAGGATAACATCCAGGGTTTGGGTATCTAATATAATAAGGTTCGCTAAAAACTCTACTCCTTTTATTAATAGCTTAACTCCAGAACATCCGACCTTAGAACGGAGTTCTGATCCGGGGGATTGAACCAGGAGTGTACTTCTAAGGTTAACCATATCCAAATCATTTGTCACAAAGAAAATCTCGAGAAACGAATCGAATCGAAGCTCTGAATCAAATAATATCAGAGTCGGTAATCGAAGTTGACTAAGAACTTACCAAGCACAACGTCCGTGGCGCTCGACTTCATCTGCGGAGATATGATTGATCCTCCTCGCGGAATGCTCGCGGCGTAGCTCCGCCTTGAGCAGATCCTCGGCTTCCTCCTTGGGTAGGGTCTTGGTGGGTGCTCCCTAGGTTGAAGCGCCTGGGTCACTCCTTTCTTGGGGCACATATTGGCGAAATGCCCGGTCTCATTGCAGTTGTAGCAGCGTCTTCCTGACATCTGCTGATTACCTCCGCTCTGGTTAACAACCTTGACTGGGGTCTGAGGGGTTTGTCCAACTGGCCTTGGTATTGGTGGCGGCGTCCTGACACTGTTCCCTGGCTGGAATCTGGTGAATTGCTGGGGTATCATTCTCGTTTTCTGATGACCCTGACGTCCTCCTTGCAGAGCCATGCGGCGTTTGCGATTGTCGTCCAGTTCTTTGCGCTTGTCTTCCAGTATGAGTGCCTTGTTTACTAGTTCTTGAAAATCAGGGAAAGTGTGGGTAATCAGTCCCACCTGCAGTCCTGTGTTGAGTCCCTTCAAAAAGCGAGATTGCCTTGCCTTGTCGGATGCTACGCCTTGGAGCGAGCGTGCAAGTTGAGTGAATTTATTCAGATAATCACCACCGGTTGGCCTCCTTGCCTCAATGCTCTGAATTCCTCCTTCTTTAGTTCCATAATACCCTCGGCACATGGTATTGACGAAAAGCTAGGTGAATTCTCCCAAGTAATCTCCTCATGGGTTCTCTGCGATGCGCAGAGTTTTCCCACCATTCACGGCCGTTCCCTCTAGTCGGTGAGAGGCATAGAGCACCTCTCGTGTCCTTCACACCGGGTTATGTGCAATTTCTTTCGATGGTCTCAACCAATCGTCCCTCTAAGGGACTAGCGTTGCCGAGAATGTTTCGTGGTCGAGTCCTCATAAATTCAGATAGTCTTGAGTAGGGGCGTGGCCGTTGTTCACAAATTTTGATTGTTGGCGGTTGCTCGGTGTTGATCTGTTGTACTGTGGCCATCATTGTTTGCATTAACTGCGTTTGTGCTGCGAGAAATGCACCTAAGTTCTCTGATATCGATCGGCGGTGCCGCTCATGGTGGTGGTGTATTGTCTCGATCGCCTCCGTGGCGTGATCCACCGCCTCCCGCCTCCGTTAAGTAGTATTCACCATCTGTTGATTCTTCGGGTTTTAGAGATAAGAGGGAAAAGAATAGGCAAGTATAGGAACTTATACGGGGAAACAGGTGTAACTAAAAAAAACATTAACATTCAAGCATCAATAGTAATAGGTATGGTTGCTTACATAGTCTAGGACTATGCAACCACAAAACCACCACAATCACCACATCACATTGTTCATTACAACATCGCAGACTAATGTTCGAATAAAAAAGACGCGACTCAAAACAATCGAAGTCTCAACGCAAAAGCCGGACACCGCAACTCGACAAATATCACCATCGAGCCAACCATGCCGCGCTCGCCGATCACGAAACCGACGGTGAGCCGCATCGGGCAACCGTCCCCATGCCCTCCCACGAGTGCAAATTGGGCTCCACCGCCGCGGGTCTCGGCGGCCGGGCTCCTGCTCCTCCTCCTCCTCCTCGCTGCCGCCGAGCTCCATGACGGCGTCCGCCTCGCCTCAGAAGAGCCTCCTCCACTCGGCGATCCTCTGATGGCGTGCATGCGGTCTCTCGAAGGCCTCCTCGCCTCTCCAAGGTGCGGTGAGACGGCCGCAGCTCAGTAGTCGTGGCGCCCATCACCTCCTCCTGCCGCAAAGAAACCGACCCAGTGCACGACGGCGCGTTGCCCTCCAACCCCAGACGAGCTGCGAGGGTCCACCTGCTTGGGTGCACACGGAAGGCGGTATCCCACACCGGCCGTGGTCCTCGCTGATCCGTCAGAAGCAACCCGCACACTCGTATGCCCGCCAGAGCTAGCTCGCTTCCATCAGGAGGCGAGCGCGACGGCTAGCACGAGCGCTCCCGAGCGCATAAGGTCGAGTCGCCTCCCATCCGCGAGCAATCCCGCTGACTATCCAAAGTGGACTTGTAGAGAGGACGGTCAAGCCTCCCAACACCAAGCATCCTCCAAAGCTCGCAACAGAGCTAATGTGGACGT
This sequence comes from Guadua angustifolia, assembly GCA_036346375.1. Classification (NCBI taxonomy): domain Eukaryota; kingdom Viridiplantae; phylum Streptophyta; class Magnoliopsida; order Poales; family Poaceae; genus Guadua; species Guadua angustifolia. The sequence continues at coordinate 31,880,145 of CM070512.1, read as the reverse complement.
TCTCCAAAGGAGTGAACCATCCGTGACCGCCAAAGCAACGCGTCACATTATTAAAATTTTAAAAGAGCACAAAAGTAAGAGTAGAATACAGAGAGATATGGAGTCGGAAGAAGGGATAAGTCAAGATCTCATTGATTATTCTTGTCCAAGTTTTATTCTTTAGAAATTAATTTGGACTCCTCTAAAACGACCTACCTAACTAGGGTTAAGTCCTACAACAAGATGGCTCGATACCATCCTCGTCGTGCCCCTAATCTTCATGATTCGACACTCTGGTATTCCGTACTAGTCCAGATCACGCTTAGTACACACAGATAAACAGGTTGAAATACCACAATCATACACAATGAAATAAATAAATAAGTACTTCAAGCATAATATAGTCGAGTTACATGACCTTATGGTCGCCTTACAATAATTTGATACGCAGGCGATAAATATCATCAAGATCAAGTTCATTCAATGGAAGCAAAATACGATAAGCGAACCACTCCTAGCCACAGAGCTCTTGAGTGCGCTCAACCCTTAATCCTCCCGCCTTCGACTTAACTCTTCATTCCAAGCCGCACGGCTTCTTCTTCTTCGAGGTTTTTGTCGATGCAAGGGTGAGTATACAACATACTCAACAAGTCATGCACAATGCGACTATTACTATATGCAAGGCTTATTCTAAGGAAAGGCTTAATTGGTTATTTTGCATGAAGCAAAGATTTCTTTTAATAGGTAATCCTATTAGATTAAAAGCAAGAAAATCAATATTATTGATAATTAATTTCTCAATTCTTTTTCCAAGAGTTTGGCACACACCCTAATTTCATTCATCGGTTGTTGGCACACACCACCCATTCCACCTCTTTTATTTTTAAAATCTAACCCTTGATCAGAATCACCGAGCAATGTCCAAGATCATGACACGGCTATTCAATAGATTCACACACACACTCGCAGAGGTCAGACACTTTACCCACAGATACAGATGCTCACCACACAAAGCGATTGATTGCAACAAAGTCTTTCAGAGACTAACATTTAACCGTTGAACCTCTCCGTTACCTCCCTTCTAACACTTCCCTCACTCAGAGCCGAAGTTTAGACAGGGCAAGTACCGTTGAATGGGTACCAAGCCGCAGCACAGGTACGCTTCCCCTACAGTTGCACTGGTGTGCACTGTCACCCAGAGGTTTCAAAGGAAAGAGGTCAGAAACCTACTTAACTAGGTCCGTCCCATTCCGGACAAGTGGTTGTACACTTAACTCAGTTCAAAGGCTCGCAAGGTTAAGTCCTTAATCGTCCTGCAAGACATCCATTTTATACAACTCGGCACACAGCCTTCTCAATCATTCATACAGCCCATTGCCACACAGGCCCACCTGGCACGAAGCCTTCTTGCCACTTGCCCCGGTCCAAAACATTTCCCCACCCCATGTTATATTTAAGCAACACATGCTATTGTTCATATCAATTCCTAATAGCACCGCACAGTGACTATTCCCATTCCATCATATGACATTATCGCACTTTTACCAAAAATGCGCTCCATAATGGTTTAGTCAATATTCGCTTGTCGTTTGAAATTCATTCATCGATTTAAGCGTGATAAGCTATTAATCACGGTCTAGCCTCCCGTGTTGGCATCATATTAATATCCAACATATTAAACATCTTAGGTGGACAAGGATTTCAGGCATATAAACAATATAATCAAGGTGGCATAAACAAGATAGGCATTTTAACTCTCGCTCCCATATAAACAACATCATTTATACTTAACATAGCATGCAATAGTTGAATCAAAATATATTTTAAAATCTAGGGGCAACATGGTCAAAGCACGACTTGCCTTCAAGAGGAGTTGGTTCTGGTCGAGGTTCTCGCGACGGGTCTTCAAATTCTCCTCGACGAAACCCCATGACTAAGTCTACTCTGCAGACAAGCAATCACTCAATAAATACACTATACAGATAGTAATATAATTTCTAAAAATAAAATAAAAATAACAAATAAATAGTTCACAATTTTACAAATTTTTGGGCACTCGAATCACTCAAATCCGAGTTAAAATGCAAAAGTTATAGCCTTTGCAATATTCTCGAAAATTCATAAAAGAATAAACCGAATTATTCATCTATTTTCCACCGATTTTCGGTTATTTTCTCTTGCTCGACACGGTCGGCACCGAGCGAACCACGCGCCCTCGCCATCGACAGTGGGCCCGGATGACGCCACGCCGACGCCAAAGACGATCGACGGTCCACCAATCGACGTGTGGGCCCGTGAACAGCCCGGCCCCCACATGCCGGTGGATCGACACGCGTCGAGGAATCATCCGGCCACGCATGCATACTTTCCCGACCGTCGGATTCAAATCAGACGGCGCAAGAACTAACCGAGCGGTTCACTGTTAACGGCCTACGTGGCGTTACCTTGGGCGTCCGATGGAGATCCGACGGCTGAGGTGAGTCGCGAAGCTCCGAAGAAGAGGCGGCGGCGCTGTTACGGACTTGGAGAAGATGACACGGAGACGGCGTTTCCGAAGCCCGGGCGGAAGAAGTAACCACACGGATGCGTCTCGCTCGGTGAACTTGGGGAGGGTCTTGACGGCGGGGGAGTGGCGGACGGCGGCTAAACACGGCGAAACCGCGGCGGGGTGAGTAGCTACTACGGCGAGCTCCCCGAGAAGGCTACGGACGGCGAGCTAACGAGCGAGAGGGGAAATGAGCGGGGTGAAGCGCGAACACGAGATATACTCCACTCGCCGACATGCCTCGGATAGCGCAAATCCTCGACACGATCTTGGTACCTAACGGCGCAAGCAGTGCAATGCGATCGTGCGATTCCGATGGCGCGATTAACGTCACCGTCCGATCAAGATCGACGGTGATGAGCGCAAGCGGCGTTAGGGTTTTCTCACAGAGCACAAGTGTTGGGCCGCCCAACATCGTAGCTAAGGAATTTCAAACTTTTTCGATTAAAAATAAATACCAAATTCAAAGTAATTATTTGGGGCACTAAAATACTTCAAAAATTCTAGAAAAATTCCAGAAAATATTTCAGAGCATTTTGAGCCTAAATAAAATATTAGTTTTAATTTTTGAAAATTATAGTTTCTGGTATTTAATTTCTCAAGGAAAATGATATAAATAAAATCCTATTAAATCCAATAAATACCGAAAATTTAGATAAATTCCATTAATTGCAATTAAATGCAAATAAAGGTTGATTAATTCATAAAAATTCAAATAACTCCAAAATTTAAAATCGGGCCAAAATTCGACGTTACATTCTTGGTCCGTCGGCGCTTCGATCGTGCAGGCTTGAACCGAGCCGCCATCAGACGCGACGAAGGCCGTCGAATACGCCATGCGGTAGTGGCCGGCGGAAAGACGCCACGCCATCATGGTCATCGCCGACAAGATCCTCTTCTGCCGGGACTCGAGTCGAGGCTCCCGTGACCCGACTTCCGTCGGGAACGGCCATGGTGCCGAAAGCACGGAATCACCGTTGGTAACGCAGCGGTCACAGACCTGCGGCGCTGGGCGAACGTCCGGGAGAGGTCCGCAGACTTGCTTGCCGATTGACTTCGGGCGGCTCGGCTCGGGCTGGTCTGGTTGGCGCGGTGCCGTGGGGCCCAGGCGTCCGCGTCGAGCCTCGTCCCGAGCTTTGTTGCTTGGGGGCTAACTCTGTCACGGAGGTGTCCGACGCGATGTTGATGGCGCGACGTGTTATCATTACTTCTCAGGGGCGGGTCCCCGAGTGTTGACTTTGATCTTTGCGGAGGTGCCACCTCGGTTGCGGCCGACGAAGTTCTTCGGCGGGGCTCGGCCAAAGAGGTCCGACCTCGCCCTATCGGGGTTAGCCATGACCGGCGATAAGCGAGGCGCTCCGGAAGGGGCACTGGGTGGCCCAAGATGTCTTGGCCTTCTCTGGGCCTCCCACGGAGAGCTATTATGGCTTGGTTGATGGCAACTTTGCACCATCCGGCGAAGCGTCTTCGGTCTGCGGATCACGGTCATCGCATCTCCTCAATGCCTTGCCCGTCCCGCCACCGAGCGTCTTTGCTCGGCGGCGGCGGCGAGGGCGAAACGAGGACACGGAGTCGAGTCCGTTCGAAGAAAATCCGTCGATGAAGGCGCCATGCTCACGAGTCTTGGTGTCGTTCCTGCGAAAGAGCAAAACAATCGGGCCCCACGGTGGGCGCTAGCTGTCGACGATCGGGATCGTCAACCGCAAGAAAGAGGTAGGGGTCAGAGAGTTTATGGGACCCGAGCTGCGTTTTACTCGAACGAAGGAAGAAAATCGATCGCGGTGATGGTAGGAGCAAGGCGACAACGAGCACGAGACAAGAGTTTATACTGGTTCGAGCCCCGTGAAGGTAATAGCTCTACTCCGATCGCCTCATGGCGGTGATTCTTGTTATCTGGGTATCTGAGCGGTGTTTACAACTTAAGATGGTAAAGGTAATTCCTAGCTTCATGCCTGCTGCAGGTCTTGGTTGTCTTCGTGTCCTTGGAGCTCATCGTCCTTGGTCTTTATACTTCCTCTGCCGAATAGCGGCCGGGAGCCATCCTCGGAGGGGGCCTTCGGCACCTTGAGGGCAGCGCAAAGAATCGCCTCGAGCTTGCTGCGACTCGAGTCATCCCTCGACCCGCTCTCCGGCAACTGTCGATCGATGATGCGATCCAAAATCCTGGCGGACCGAGGCTTGAACGAGATCCCGCCCGAGCTTGAGGTCGAGCAGGGTCAAACCCGGGTCCACAGCACTCTAGGTCGAGCGGTCCAAGATGCACCTGTGTCATGGTCGGGGCCTTCCGAGCTTGGGGGCTCCGTTGACCGTACGCCAGCCGGTCAAGGAGTTCCCAGCCCTCGTCAATGGTGTTTTGTGATTAATTAAAGACAAATGGATAGTTCTTAAGTATAATTAAGCATGTGTTGCATTATTATACTTAATACACATTTACAATCATTTCAATTGATTTAGGTTGTGCTCAATTGATCTAAAGGCATCCATTATGTGTTAATGGAGTGCAAGAGATAATTGAGACAACCATGCATCTTGGACTAATAAGTTTCATGAGTTATGTTTGAGTTAGGTCCAAAGATGAATGAGATGATGAAAACGGGACAAGGACGGCATCATGAGTTGATGGGCGTCAAGAGTGGATCCCGAAGAGGAGTCGAGTGATATCCCGGGGGAAGCAAATATGCGAAGATCATAAAGACCCCAAAGGGGATTGCTTGCGGGCGGCGAAGGTATAATTAGATAGGCTAAGGACTTTCTAGTCTTTGAGTCTAGTATTTATCGCCGTACTATTAAGAGGGGTCGTTCCCTTTGTTTGAGCTTCATCATGTGTTGATGATCTCAATCCCGCGTTCACTCAAGCTCAAATCTTATTTGATTTGGTTTTTGCATATGGGTTAACCATTTGGCATGTGTTGCAAATGTGTTAAGCCTATGCTTGGTTGTTTTGCATTATGCTCTGATTTACATATGTTGCAAAGATGAAAGAGTATATGCATTTGGTTTTCGCATTATGCTTTGATTTGCATGTGTTGCAAATAGGATAAGCTAATGCGTTGGCTTTTGCGTGAAGTTCACTTTTGCATGTGTTGCATTAGTTGAAGCTTCATGCTTTGGTTTCGCAAAACATCTTTCAAAATCTTGTGGTTGCTTGGAGTTAAGTTTTGCATGTGTTGCAAAAGGAGAGAGCTCAAGCATGATTTGATGTTTGTGTGTTTGTATGGAGCTAGAGGCTTGCATGTGTTGCGAGTAAAGAGCTCATACGTGTGATTTGGTTTTAGTTGAAGTTTGGTTTTGGTGTTGCATGGAACTAGAGAATTGCATGTGTGCAATTAGAGAGTTCATGCACCTTGATTTGATGTTGCTTGGAGCTAGACTTTTCCATGTGTTGCAAAGAGTAGTGCTCAAGCATGAAATGTGTTTATTGTGTTGTTTGCAAGTTCGTTGTCTTGAATAAACCGAGGTTTATGAGTCCGAATTCGAGAGCATGTGAATAGGGCTTGCAACGGTGTTGGCAAGTTGTCTGGGTCTCGTGTTGACCTTCACATGGCTAGGGGGATTAATCTCATAAACTCGAGTTTGATTTGCTTAATACGTTTTGCAAATAGTTCTTGAGTTGTTGGCGAAATATGTTTTCGTCATTTGGAGTTGGTTGCGGTTGTGCAAATGTGTTTTGCAAATGAGCCTTGAAGTTATGTCTTTCGATCCTAGAGCATGTGTTGGCATTTGCAAATGTGTTTTGCAAAGTGTCGGGATCATGTGTTGATCCTTACATGGCTAGAGGATTGATCGCATAAGTTCGGTGTTGATTTGCGAAATGTGTTTTTCGCAATTCGGTTGCGATTCTTTGAGCGTGAGCTAAATTGGTGCAAATGTGTTTTGCAAGGGTGTTTGATCATGTGTTGATCACCTAGAAGCTCAAAGAATAGCATTTGGATCTTTGGAGGAAAAGAAATCGTGAGAAACCGGAGCCAAGTCTGCCAGGGGCGGTGTGACCGACCCCTGGGCGGTTGGACCGCTCGGGCGGTTGGACCGGGCCGGGTCCGGTCGGACCGGGGGTGCGGTGTGGTAGCCCCCGTCGCGGCGCTTTTCTCGAAGAGTCGTTTGGGTTTTGCTTGGCTTTGCTGGCGGTTGGACCGGCGAAGTTCGGTGTGACCGGCCAAGGTGTGACTGGCCGAGAGCGGTGGCGACCGGCACAGGTAACTGATCAAAATCCGACCGTTGCCCTATGAGGGCCGGTTGGACCGGATTTTGCTGAGTTTCGCCCATTTTGCCCCCAAACGGCTAGTTTTCTTGGTGGGGTCTATAAATACCCCCTTGGGGGGCTTAGGGCAGGTGTGGCTGGTGTTATTGAGTGTTTGGGTGAAGTGTTGCATGTGTTGCACACTCACATTTGGTTCTTGAGCTAAAGAGTGAACTAATTGCATGTGTTGCAATTAGGAGTGGGTTTGAGAGGCTCTTGTGCATGTGTTGCACTTGAGTGAGGTCCTTGTGCATGTGTTGCACTTGGTAATCACCGGGAGCGCATTCGTTGTGCTCGGTGAAGTTCAAGCGGAGGAGCGGCTTGTTGCTCTTGGAGGTTGCCGACTCCGAGACGGCGTGGGCGTCGTCTTGCGCGAGCTCTCAAGGTTGTGAGAAGCCCCGCGAAGTTTGTGAAGGTTCGGGTTGAGCCTACGCGCGAGCGTGAAAACCCGACTAGTGGAAAGAGGCGGTGCTCGGCGGGAGCCGGTCCAAGTGTGGGCTTGCCTCAACGTGGACTAGGGAGACCGCAAGTCTCCTAACACTACTGGAAAAATATCGTTTGCTTCTTGTCTCTTTTACTTTCAAGTATTTACATTTATTGTATATTGTTCAATTACTTGATAGTATCTAGAATTGCTTAGTATTAATTAGTTGTTCAATATAGCAATTCTTGTGTAGAAACATAATTTAGTTAAGTGCACTAGTGAGCCTAGTTGATTTAGGCTTTAATTGTCAAAACCTATTTATCGCTTCCGCATATATCTTTGATTAGGTTTTGACTTAGGGGTGTATTAGAGCGATCGATTTTAGTGAGCGATTAATTTTGTAAAACACCTATTCACCCCCCCTCTAGGCGCATCCTCGACCCTACAACCATGAATCCCAAGAATTGACTAGTCGATACTCCAAAAGTACACCTGTACAGATTTTTTTCAAACCATATGCTCTCATCTTTTCAAACACCCTTTCTAGGTCGGCTAGATGTTAGTAATTTTTATGGACTTTACAACAGCATCATCATTGTAGATTTTCATAATGTGACCAATTGACTCATGAAAAATTAGATTCGTAGCACACTGATATGTTGCACTAGCTTTTTTTTAAGGCAAATATCATGATTACCCACTCAAACAAACCTAAGGCACCTAAAGGCCATCTTAGGGATATTGGCTTCAGCCATGAATATTTGATTGTAACCAGCATTGCCATCTAGAAAGCTAATAATCTTGTACCTAGATACAACATCAATAAGCATATTGACTATAGGCATCGAATATTCATCCTTGTATGTAGCTTTATTTAGGTCTCTGAAGTTGATACACACCTTGAGTTTACCTTTTTCTTCATAACAGGAATAAGGTTGGAAACCCATTTGGCATATCGGCAAGGCCTGATAAATTTTGCCTCCAACAATTGCTCAATTTCATCTTTTATTTTGTCATACACGGCTGAATTAAATTGTCTAGGAGACTGTTTAAATGACATATATCCCAATTTTATTGGTAGCCGATGTTTGACGAATTGTCGGCTTAAACCGAACATCTCATTATATTTTCAAGCAAAACAATTTTTATAATTATTCAAAAACTTGACTAACTTTTCTTTGTATTCCACTGTTAACATTAAACTGATAAAAGTTGGTCTTTTTCTATTGCCATCGCCTATGTCAACCTTGTCCAACAAATCTATAGATGTAAAACCCTAGTCTAACTTTTCAACCTCGTCAAAGCCTTCTATGACCTCACAACTATTCATTGTTTGTTGGTAGCTTCACATTTTATCTTGTAAAGCTTTTACTGTCGATTTGGACTCCATCGGTGTACTATTTTGTTTGTTCAATCGAACGTGCTATTGACTGGGATGAGCCTTGTCTTGTTAATGCAAATAAAGTTGCAATCATTGAGGGATTTGCCCAATATGCATTCTGCTCCTTCGTGTTGCCAATTTGCCTCTGAATTGGCCATAGCTATATGAGCCAATGTGTCAGCTTGAACCACTTTAACTTCATCTCTATTCCATTGAATTAACATTTGATGCATAGTCGATGGAATGCAGCAATTCGCATGGATCCAGTCTCACCCTAACAACACACTGTAGCTTCCCTTGGCATCCACTATGAAAAATACTGTCGGCAATGTTTTACTGCCGATTGCAAGCTCTATCACCATCACCCCTTTTGTCTCAGTGGGGTCTCCTATGAAATCGTTCAAAACCATATTAGTCTTGATAAGATCTTCATCGGACTTACCCAACTTTTTGCATACCATATAAGATATTAGGTTGACAGTTGCTCCTCCATATACCAACATCTTTGATATCGGCTTGCCATTAATATGCCCTTTCAAGTATAATAACTTGAGATACTGATGATTATCTTGAGGCTTTTTAAAAACTGTTTATAATGGCTTAAAATACCAATGATTATCTTAAGGATTTTTAAAAACTGTATCTTGCGGTCCCAAGCACAATTGAGCAAAAGCCTCCTTGGCTTATGATTCGTGGTTGTGGTTTTGATTTTGCCCCTGCCTTGAGCTTCATCATAGGGGGAGGGACAGATTCTGTTCTTGATCCTGTTTGGGGTTTAATTGCAAAGCTATGTTGGGAATTGGGATTGAAAGACCGTTTAAACTTTCTAAGCAATTAAGAATGGAATTATGTTCCTTTGAGTTGAACCTGAATGAATTGAAGTTTCATACAATTGGGAGGATGCTCTGTTCTGTTGTTTGCCATTGTACTTGGTTTGTGTTTCATTAATACAGACATCTTTCGAAAGAAACCAGCAGCTGATGTCATAGCCTCTTTTTTTTTTTGAAAAAAGCCTGATATTTTCAGTCTGATTGTACTGCAAATTTTTTTTCCTGTGGTCCGGGTATTTTTTGCTGCTATAATGATCTCTTGAACTCTCATTTGCATGATCAACTGTCACTCAAAGCATCTGTCCTCTAGCGTTCACTATTGTTTAATAGCAGTTACTCAGATGAATTTGTTGGGTCTTTATCCTTTGGGTTAATCATGTGCTGAATCTACTAGTGAGTAGCAACCTTTTTGTTTTATTGTAGTTGTGGAGTCCCAGGATGGAACGATCTCAGTTGCTACTGCATTTGCTGGTCATAATGAATGTCATAGTGGTCGTTATTTTCAATCTTCTCTGTACAATGCTTCTCGTTACACACACTAAGTCGATCGCTGACAGAAGTCCAAGTATCGCAAATGATTTTTACAATACAAAATTTTTACTGTTTGCTCAATTTGCTGTACTTCAAGGACTGCTAAAAGAGTTTTGCTCAATTTGCTGTACTTCAAGGACTGCTAAAAGAGTTTCTAACTCTCTCTAAAAAATAGAGTTTCTAACTCGAGTTTTGGTGGATCAACAGTTGGACAAGACAGGGATCACAAATTCTTAACGAAAGCGGTCGAAGAAGCTTACTGGGGTGTTGAGTGCGGTGACGGAGGCCTGTTTGGAGCAGTTGTCGTCCGTAATGATGTAGTAGTAGTCAGCTGCCATAACATGTTCTGCAGAACACTGATCCAACTGCACACGCTGAAGTAACTGCAATAAGAGATGTAAAATGCTTTCATTCATGCTGATCAAGATCTAATTTTCTTCATACTACTAATACACCAGTCTAACACCATTACGATGGCTTGATTGTATGTTGCTGCTACATAGCAAATAAAATTATCAAAATAGTAGTATTATATATGAATTTAGATAGGTCAAAAAATACTTAATTTCTATGCAGACAAAACCTATCAGACTTGTCTGCTTCGCGAAGTTCATCCCTCGGTCTAATGTTTGATTTTTCACATTTAGTTGCCGGGCAATGTCAATTTATAATTTATATTGACCTCATGAATGTACTGGTTAATGTGTTGTGTGCATTCTATATATATTTTTTAGCTGCATGTTTTTTATTTTATTTTATTTTGGCAATTTTTGGTAGTTTCCTTCCATTTTTTGTTGTAGGTTTCACATAATCATTATTTGTTCGTATTTCAGGCTTGCAAAAATCTCAGAAAAATCAATCTCTCCGATTGTGAAATCTATGCATCGTGTGAGCCATGCTTGATGTGCCTCGGCGCAATTCATCTATCCAATATTAAGGTTCATCTTTTACTCCCCTGTTGATTAACCTGATAGGAATGTTTCTCGGAAGCGTTACACTCTATAGCAGCCATTGCATCGGATCGGATTAGAGTTTATGAGTTACGGCACGAGCATGCAAGGTATCAAGACAAAGAAGTTAAATCTCGTAGAGAGAACAAAAATAATAACGTTGAAGTAACCAAAATGATAGAGAAAAGATTTGGCAAAGCATACAACAAATTCTTTAAAGACAACCTTAAATGAAGGCGGAAGTAGCCTCACGCAATACGTTTACAGGAGGCATGCGGCAGTATTTAAAGTACAGAATCGTAACAGAAAGTAACAAAGAAGCTGCGCATGCTGCTAGTCCTTGTATGGCGTCTGGTGCAAGTCCTGTGCATGCTGCGCATGCAGCCTTTGTATGGCTAACAGCTAACACTCCCCTGCAGTCGAAACGGGAGGAAGGCGAACGTTGAGACTGGAGCAAAATTCCGTGAAGACAGAAGTCGGTAGTCCTTTGGTGAAGATGTCGGCGTACTGGCTCGTCGTCGGCACATGAAGAACGCGAACATCTCCCACCGCAACACGCTCACGAACAAAGTGGAGATCGATCTCAACATGCTTTGTCCGTTGATGCTGAACTGGATTGGTGGAGAGGTACATGGCGCTGACGTTGTCGCAGTACACAACCGTGGCACGGTGAAGAGGAGCATGGAGCTCGGTCAAAAGCTATCGCAGCCAGCTGGCTTCGGCCACACCATTAGCCACGGCGCGGTATTCAGCCTCGGCACTGGACCGTGACACCGTGGTCTGACGTTTGGATGACCAGGAGACGAGATTATCGCCAAGAAAAACACCGTAGCCCGAGGTGGACTTACGCGTGTCCGGACAGCCAACCCAATCAGCATCAGTGTAAACAACGAGGTCATCAGGACGGGTCCGGTGTAGAAGCAGTCCGTGCTCCAGTGTGCCTTGGAGATAGCGAAGAATCCACTTCACGAGGGCAAGGTGAGGCTCCCGGGGATCATGCATGAATAAGCAGACTTGCTGAACAGCGTAGGCGATATCCGGTCGAGTGAAAGTCAAGTATTGAAGGGCACCAGCTAAACTGCGATAGTGAGTGGCGTCAGGGACAGGAGCGCCATCACTGGAGAGCTTGGAGTGCGTGTCAACCGGAGTACTACAAGGCTTGCAGTCGGACATACCAGCTCGATCTAATATTTCCAGGATGTAGTGCTGCTGGGACAGGAATAATGAACCATTAGGCAATCTGGACACTGAGAGCCCCAAAAAATGGTGGAGAGGTCCAAGATCCTTCATGGCAAACTCCTGTTGAAGGGCAGTGATGGTCCGTCAAAGGAGAGTATCAGACGACGCGGTGAGGACAATGTCATCCACATAGAGAAGAAGGTAGACAGTGTTGGAGCCGCGGCGAAAAATAAATAAGGTTGTATCCGACTTAGCCTCTGTAAATCCCAGGGACATCAGGTGAGAAGCAAAACGCTTGTACCACGCGCGGGGAGCCTGCTTGAGCCCGTATAGAGACTTATTGAGACGACAGACATAATCTGGATGGGCCGAATCAACAAACCCGGATGGCTGCATACAGTATACTGTCTCGGAGAGGGTGCCATGAAGAAAAGCATTTTTGACATCGAGCTGGTGAATAGGCCAATTCGTGGATGCTGCGAGTCGAATCTGCGGATGGTTGCCGTTTCACCATCGGATGAAAGTCTCACCAAAGTCAATACCAGCACGTTGGGTGAACCCTCGAAGAACCCAACGGGCCTTGTAACGATCAAGAGAGCCATCAGGATGCAACTTGTGGCGAAAAACCCATTTGCCAGTCACAATTTTGATGCCAGGTGGTTGGCGAACAAGATCCCAAGTTGCATTAGACAGGAGCGCCTCAAATTCTTCAGTCATTGCGGCGCGCCAGTTACAATCAGCAAGAGCGCCGCGATAGGTTTTCGGAAGCGGAGAGAGAACCGTTGCATGAAGGTTCATTCGATCCACTTGTATACGAAAACCGGATTTGCCCCTGGTATGCATGCGATGTGCATTAACCGGAGGAGCAATTGAAACGACAAGCGGGGGCACCGTGCGACTCATGCGCACTGGAGCCGATGATGCGGCAGAGAAGAGGGCCCGTCCGATCGGCGACAGGCTCGTCAAGGCGACGAAGTCGCGCACCATAGACCTAGGCCACATAGTCCCGGGGCCAGGAGGCATGGCTGCGATCGCCGTCCAGCAGAAACCGAAAGCTAGCGTTGCATGGCGCTGCATGGCCTGTATGACCAGGTACGTAGGTCAGAGGCGTGCCGGTTGGTGAGGCAGGCGGGTTGCAGACCTCTGGGTCGGGCTGTAGTCTGGAAAGGCTGGCGCTGCATGGCGTTGCAAGGCCAGGCTCATTGTGACCGAGTGGTGTGCTGGCTATACCCTCGGCTCCCCTGGCAACGACCTGTGGTGCGAGACCGACAGGGGCAGCAGGGCCGGTGGTAGAAGGATCACCTGCAGTAGATGGGCTAGAAGACGACGAAGGGCAGTCCAAGTTGCACAAAAAATCAAAATCATCAGGTGATGGTGTGTTAGCCAAATCAGCAAAAGGAAACGACCCTTCATCAAACGTCACATGCCGGGAGATAATGACCCGGTTAGAGGCCATGTCCAGACACCGGTAGCCTTTATGCTCCTGGGAATAACCAAGGAAGACACAGAGGGTGGAGCGAGGAGAGAGTTTATTGGCACTTGTGGCAGAAAGGTTAGGATAGCAACGGCAACCGAAAACCCGAAGATGGTCATAGGTGGGTGGGGAACCGTAGAGGGCTTGATGAGGAGTGCCAAAGCGAAGGGTCGTGGTGGGAAGACGATTGAGAAGGTAGGTGGAAGTGTGGAGAGCCTCAACCCAGTACTGTGGTGGGAGGCTAGCTTGAAATAGAAGTGTGCGAAGGACATCATTGATGGTGCGAATGGCGCGCTCAGCCTTACCATTTTGTTGGGAGGTATATGGACACGACATGCGAAGTGTAATACCGTGGGTAAGGAAAAAAGAACGAGCGGAGGAGTTATCAAACTCACGTCCATTGTCGCACTGAATGGTTTTGATGGTATGTCCAAAGCGAGTTTGAATAAACGTGAAAAAGTGGGAAAGCGTGGAAAACGTATCCGACTTTAAACGTAAAGGGAAGGTCCAAAAATAGTGCGAGCAATCATCAAGAATGACCAGGTAGTACTTGTATCCAGAGACACTAGCAATCGGAGAGGTCCAGAGATCACAATGTACTAAGTCAAAATTATGAGACGCACGAGAGTTGGAGGAATGAAAAGGCAAACGAACGTGTCGTCCAAGTTGACAGGCATGACAGAGTGCATCACTTGGATGAGTATTGTATGAAATAGCAGAAGTGCGAGCTAAGTGTTGCAGGGTCTCCGAGCCTAGATGACCGAGGCGGCGATGCCACAACGTAGACGAAGTGGAGACGAGCATGGCGCGGGAACTGGTGGAAGCCGGCAGTAGGGGGTACAGATCTCCAGTGCTATCGCACCTGGCTATGAGTCTCCTGGTCCGAAGATCCTTCACAGAGAGGCCATATGGGTCAAATTCAACGGAACATTGATTATCTATGGTAAAACGGCGAACAGAGACAAGATTTTTAATGATGCTAGGACTGACTAGAACATTCCGGAGAGAAAGTTGACCATTAGGAGTTGGAATATATGTTGAACCAGTGGTTGTGACAGGAAGCATGGATCCATTACCGACAACAATGGTGGAGGGAGTAAATAAGGAGGGGGAGCAAGCACTGGAGAGGTTACCGGCGTCTGATGTCATGTGGCTAGTGGCGTCGGAATCCATGTACCACTCGGATGATGGCGGTGGCGTCTGGAGAGACGAAGGCTGAACAGCGCTGGCGAGAGCGATCTGGTCCCAGGCCACCGCTAACACCGAGGCAAAGAAGAAGGAGGGGCTTGGCGGTGTGGCTCCCATGACGTAGGGCACACAGGGGACCATGGACTGTACTGAGCCATAGGGCAGTGCTGAACCGTAGCCAGGAGGTAGTCCAACATGTCCAACGTGAGCAGTCAGCGCCTGGGGGGCATGCAATGGCGCGCCTGGACGTGGAACATGGCCACCGAGAGGGGCGCGGGGCACACCGACGGGCCACACCTGCACAGTGCCAGTCCACGGATTGAAGAATGATGGCGGCCAGCCACCCGGTGTTGTACCGGTAGGAACACCCGATGACCCATCGCCACTGCCCTTGATGCGGAAGGTGCGACGGCGGCGGTTGTTCTGGCGATTCCCGCCCGCCGTCGTCACAGAGCTGCCAGCGTTGCCGTGAGAAGCACCTGAAGCAGATGGGCGAGAGGCGCCGCTGGGTGTGCCACCTGAAGCAACGGGGCCACGAGCGCTGCCCTGGGTGGTGGAGAGAAGAGCCGACGACGGAGTCTTGGTGCGATCAGCCAGAGTGATTTCTTCCAGGAGAAGCTCATTGCGAACGTCTTCAAACGACGGGAACGGCTTCTATCGGCGGAGAGATGACATGTGTGTGAAGCGTTCGTTGAGGCCGCGCAGGGTCGCAAGGACGAGAGTGCAGTCTTGAACCGGTTCGCCCAAGTCACCGAGTTGATCTGCCATGGTTTTCAACTTGCGGCGAAGAATCGAAATACCGAGGTCACCTTGCGTGAAAGTGCGAAACTTCGGCGTCGAGAATCATGGCGTGAGTTTCCTTGTTGCCGACGGCGCCCTCGCGCAACCTGCATTTTGCGGTGGTGGCGCCTGGTGTCATGACCATCTCAAGGAGGTTGGCGGAGATGGTGCCAAACAACCATGAGAGGACGACACAATCCAGACGTAGCCACGCCAAGCTCGGGAACGCTGTCGAGAGGAGATGATCATGATCGGCCAGCATTTGCCGAGGGTGATGAGATGCAAGCCGCGCCACTTGGAGTAGACGTTGGAGTCGAGGTCGAGGACGATGGGGATCAACGAACGGATGTTCGTGACAGCAACAGCATGTGCGTGGAGGTTGGCGATGATGAGGGCGCTGGCCGACACCACACGGTGTTGCTCGGCGTCGACACGATCAACAAAGACGCGGCGCGAGCTTCTTCACCAAGGCTCATTGGCACGCCGCAGCTTCGGCATCGGCATGGCGCGCCATCCTTTCCGCTGGTGACCGTGGAGCGCAGCAGGGCGATTTCAGCCGTTGAGCCGCTCAAGCTCTGGCTCGTCACCGGATGCGGAGGTCATCACCATGGGGAAAGAAAATGGCGGCGGCTAGGGTTGATGCGAAGCATAGAAGGAGGTCACGAGCGAGGCGCCTCGATACCATGAAAGCGAAGTAGCCTCACGCAATACGCTTACTGGGAGGCATCTTGCAAGATTTAAAGTACGTAATCGTAATGTAGAAGTAAAAAGAGCCGCGATGTCGCTAGTCCTTGTATGGCGCCTGGTGCAAGTCCTGTGCATGCTGCGCATGCAGCCTTTGTATGGCTAACAGCTAACATTAAAGAATCAAAGGAATTGTTACACTCTCATAACCATCTCGAACTTTTTAGAATCGTCAGATTCTTGTCCTATACAAGAGTCTAGTGTTAAAGAATAACCTGGCTTTTAATACACTCATGTACCTCTACATTTGGATGAGTGACATCGTCGTTTGTTTGCTTGGTTACTTCGTGGGTTCCTTTGGCCGTCTCATGTGTTTATACGTCTCCTTAGTCATCCTTCAAAAGGAAATATGAATTATACTTCAAAACAAAATAGGAATCCTAATCGTTCATTTGGGGCTCCTTATAGTATATATTTTCAAATTTTAATAGACTAGATATAAATCATCGTACTCAAAGCACAAATAAGAGACAAAAATTGCTGAAGATGTTTCACACTACAGCCAATTCTGCGATGCATAAGCTGGTGTATAGAGCCAAGGCACAGAAGCTGCCGTTGCCGTTGGATTTAATACCACCATTGCAGACGCTCTCAGAGAGTACTATCAAAAGAACATGGAGGTCAAACAGATCGACGGCAACGGTGCCCTGATCGCAGAGCAAGTGTTTGCGAAGACAAATGAGTAACTTTCAGATGAGTTCAGGGGAAAACTAGAGTGACATCAGATTCATAAAACCCTTCTGATGCTCAGAAGGGATAATTCAATGCTCATCTTTCTATTGTTTCTGAAATTATGAAGTCATATGCTCGTGATCGGGTTGCCTTGGGAGAGGTTCGTGTATTGCGTGTCGCCTCGTTATCGCAGTTCGCCGACGTCTTCACCAAGGCCTG
Organism: Guadua angustifolia; assembly: GCA_036346375.1. NCBI lineage: Eukaryota > Viridiplantae > Streptophyta > Magnoliopsida > Poales > Poaceae > Guadua > Guadua angustifolia. Next base: position 31,863,012 of record CM070512.1, on the reverse strand, counting down.
GTGTCAACACTCTTCGACTTTCGTTCCAATGTCAACGTTCGCGAACCTGCTGTTTTGACTACGGAAGTGTGTTAGTTGTAATAAGTAATCCATGTAATAGATATGGTTGTATATCGGTTTGTATCACCAGGAGATACTTTCCTTTGTAACCACATGATGTACTATAAATATTATGTATGGATTGCCATCTAAGTGGCGCATTCTACCAAACTTACATTTGTGTCACAATGCTGTTAGAGTTTCTGAATTTGACCTTGTAACTGTAATTATGTAACATCCTGTTTTTTGCAAGATGCCGCTACACACTAATACAAAATAGAACATATTGGAGGAGACTTTGTATTTTTTTTATTCTCTTTGAAATAATGAGCATGTTGCTTCTGTTTCCAAGTAACAATCCAAAACATACAGGATATAACAATGGAACAGCACACCAACAGTCACATCCACAGAGCTAGCTATACATAAAGAAAAGCATTGCCAAACTTAAAACACTTCAAGAATCAGATACACAAGAAAAAGTATACAAGGGCATCAACCATTGGTGCCTCTAACTTAACTACAGAGAAGACAATTTATGGAAAGGATTTAGCAACCGGCAAGCACTCGATTTCTGTGGCGCCCGCGGCTGTACTGCTGGTGCTGGATAGAAATTACCATCGTAGCATACTTGACCTGGCCCAGGGTTGGTTCTAAGTTGCTCACATAATTCTGGAGACACAGAGTTTGAGTACCCTTCAATAAGCGAACAATTCCATGGATCCGTAGATCTGACACTAAGTGAAACATTTGATAAGCAAATATTGCTGAAGTTGTCCCCCTGGATTCCCTGCAATATTCCTGCAACACCAATGTTGACACCCACGACGTCCTTGATCGTTATATTGCTTATGACGGGGAGCGCATTTTTGTCATATTTATCATCAGGATGCTCGCCATAGTTTCCGGTGATCCTGATTGCTATTGAAACATTGTCCATGCTTACATCAGCTATGTACACATTCTTCACATACCCGCCGCGCCCTGGGGCAGTCTTGATTCTGATCCCATGTACTGAGTTGATGATACGAAGGCCCTCAGCTTGAACCTCTGATATGCCACCTGACATCTCGCTTCCAAAGGCTATACCTGCGCTGCTCCTTGTCTCTCCAGTGATGTTGCGGATGCTAATGTTGGAGCTAGGATGAGCAAAAGAAATGCCGTACTCATCCCACCCACTCTTAATGACAACAATGTCATCGCCATTTCTGATGTAACAATCTTCAATGCAGACATTTGTGGATGAGTCTGGATGGGTTTGAAGTTGCATTAGTACCAAACGTTCAAGTGTGCTAAATGAATACAGACAGCAATGACCAAGAACAAAAAATAAAGAAAAAAAAGGTAGGTAGGGATTCTAGTATGTTGACATGACTGAGTTATACTCAACAAATGTCATATATTACTACGAAACAACATTTAAAATTTTTGCAGCTTTGGAATAAAAATGGTCTTTCATTTTATGGTAGTTCATACGTTCGAAGAACTGACTCAAAGCTACATTTAAGCACAAATCTGATGGAAATTTCGAGTGTAGAGCATACGGATGCATCAGTGTGCTCTATATTTTGAATTTCTACTTCCATTTTGTCTCTGTCCATATTTAGTTTGTTTTTTAAGTGATCAGAAAAAGTTCAACAATTTTGCATCAGACAGTGGCCACTTTACTAAGTGCAACATTAACTGCTAAACGAGGGGAAAAAGGGCATAGATGAAAATACTGTGAAAAGAATCAGAATTCAGGGAGTCACAATCAGCTCAAAGTTTGACAAAAAAAAAAAATCAAGCACACCTGGATCAATGCCGTCAGTGTTCGGTGAACTGATGGGAGCTAGGATTGTGAGATGCTGGACAAGTACTTGGCTGTTTATTTAGCAAAATCACTCAAGATAAAATTGCAACAGCTAGCTTTAATAAATAATAACAAATTAGCTAATAGAAACTTAGAAAGCCAACCTGCAGTATACAGGATGAATGTTCCAAAATGGTGAATTTGTGAAGGTTAAATTAGAAATAACAACCCTGGTGGAGTACATCAGTTCAACAAGAGGTGGCCTAGTATAATTCAATGTGTGGTTGTGAAACCAGTTCCACCAAATTTCTCCTTGGCCATCAATGGTGCCATTAGCACCTGAAAAGAGCACAATCAATAACTAATCATATACCAGTGGGTGAAAATGGCATCCTAAGGAGGTGCATGATGGAACCATAGTACCTACCAGTTATTATTACATCGGTTAGATTGGATCCAAAAATTAGACTCTGATGTCTTTTACCAGGGAGTTCTCTACCACGCCCATAGGATGGAAGAGGATCAATAACTGGCCAGTCAAATGAGTCCTACAAATAGACTTTACTGTAATATCACAACAGTAGCATTTCCTGCACTATTTGTTTTAGTAGGACTTTACATATCGAAATATGTGATCCAATTACTGTTAACTACAGCAATGTTTTGTTTCATAGTGCATTTTATGAAAAATAATATGTACAGGCAATTTCAAATTTTTTTTCAGTAGGTGAAAACATCATAAAATTGAAGCTTTAAGTTTCAGTGATGAGGCAAGATTGAAATTAGTATGCAGAAAGGTAAATTATCTGGGAAACAATTAGTGAAGTCATCTTACTGGAGATCCAATTATTACTGCATCCTTGTCCAGTGACACTGTGAGATGACTGATAAGACTAAAACTTCCAGTCAGCCACCTTCCAGCAGGCACAAAGAGCTGTGCCCCACCCTTCTCTGCAAGTGAGTTCAGGTAGAAGATTGCATTCTGAAATGCTTTTGTATTACGAGTAACACCATCACCAACAGCACCAAACGCAGTTATTGAGACACTATGGGGCCGATACACACTTGCTGTCAAATCTTTGCAGTACATGGCGGATACACCGGCCCATTGGGTCTCCGCAACAATGGTTGCAAAAACCATAAGGACTTGAAATGTCTATAACAAATTCCAACAAACAATTGTCAATACCCATTGTATACTAAAAGGTTCTGCATGTTAAAAATAGTGTAAAGTGAAATGGATCTGAATTATGCGTTTTTAAGGTAAAGCAAAGCAAAGCAAAACAAACATAGTACACAAACATATACACAAATTGTTAGAGCAATCTTGTTTATTATTTTTTTGTTCATGTTATCTATCCAAAAGATTAACCTTACAATCGGTAGGATCAAAAGGTCAGCACAAAAAATTTTAGTTCAGAAGGTGCCAATGCTAAGTTCTAACAAGGCGATGTCATTTTCTGTGACTTCCAAATTCCGATTACTGGGAAACGAAGCATGGGGTTGACAAATAAGAGTTATATAAAAGTGCATGAGTTCCACTTGATGCCAAACAAGATTGAAGTAGCATTCTACTTCTCCCTCGCAGCACTAAGTCCCATTACTAACTGCCCATCCTATGGATTGAATTCTCCAGAAAGGAGCTGCTCAATTGTGCCAAGGGTTCGTGGATCAAAGCTTCCAAGGCTATGACCAATATTCAGCCAAAGCAGAGAGCATTTTACTACATTAGAGTTCTTGGATTCCACTTAACCCTTGATTAGCAAAGCAACAAATGCAAAATACTGTAATCAAGAAAAGGAAGCAAACTCAGCACTCAGCAAGAGACTGTCCCACTTACAGATGCGACGGATCTACTCATCTTTCTTTCGCTGAAATAAGCTCTCGCAGCCTCTCTTCCTCCCTCGCTGTCAATTGTCAACATACCATCAGCACAACTCTGCCTTCAATGAGAGACCCCCAACCCCAAGATCGACCTGCAAGAACTGCAAGTACAACCACAAAAAACACTGGACTCAGTGAGGAAACAACACGGAATCAAGAACTGAACAACAGAAAAGGAACAGCGCGGTTAATTTACTCCCGAAACAGCAGAGCAAGAAGGATCAGCGCCAGGTCGCGAACCCCTCAGCGCCTTCTGAAAGCGAAGAAGCGCTCATGGCACACCGGCAGCAGGATTAGGCCACAGGTCCAGCTACCATCATGCGGTTCAGGGAGATGGTCCAGCAATTGGATAGAGGACGTTTTTTTTTAAGCTCGGATAGGGGAAAAATATTGGTTCTTGGTCTTGGTCAACCGGGTCAAAGCGTAAGCCAAGATTAGGACCTCTTATTCTTCCTGGTCGTTCTTCGTGGTCGTTTTCTTTACTGGACTGTGCTGCCTGGTGGAATTTTTTTATTTAATATTTATTTTAAATCTTTTTTCGAAACTAATTGACGAAAACAAAAACAAAAATACACTCTCGTTGCCCCAGTATGGGGCGATCGCCCCATACGGAGCGATAGGAGGCTGAGTTAACGGCGCTTCACGACGGAATTTTAAAATTTGACGACAAAATTTTCAAATTTCAAAAAAAAATCGCCGATCGCCTGATACTGGGGTGATAGGGCCCACCATATTTGTATTTAATATTTGTTTTAATTTTTTTTGATATAATCAATGGAAAAAAATGACCTGCTGTGAAAATATCAGGAGGCACACTGCTCGAAGGTAAATATCGCCCTAATATGATGCGATCGCTCTAATATGGGACGATCGCATCCATAACCAGACGATATCTACCTTTTATAACCTTCGTTCTCGCTCGCGGTCTCACAAAGCCAGCATTGAAAGAAGAAGAAAGAAAAAAAAGAGAGAAGGGAAGGAGAGGGAGGAAAAAAATAAGTAGAGAATCAATCCAAAATGCCGAGGTGTGCAAGTGGAAAGGGAAAGGGGAATGCGAAGAAAGAGGTAGGCGCTTCAGCATGGCCGCACAACATCGCGTACCAGGACCTCTTCGTACCATTCGGGGTTGTCCCACCGATGTATCTGTGCGGAGATCTTTGCAGGCTCGTCCGCTCTTGGGAAATTCCAACTTGGAAGAGGAGGTATTGGAAGTGCCATAACTACGCCTTCGACTCGCCGGAGAAGAGCCTGAAGAATTTCTAGCTGGTAACAATCATATGTGTTTCATAATATTTCTACATAAAACTTTGCTAATTTATGTTTCATGCCGTCGCCTCCGCCGCTGTGTGAATTTGAGCAGTGGTTTGATATGGAGATCGATCCCGAAGACCAAAGGCTCCTTGATCAAAGCATCCGAGATGAGGAGTTCAGACGGCAGCTTCAAGTGCAACATGACGCCGCACGCGAGGAGGCATGTCAAAAGGAAGCGGAGGATAGGGATGGCAAAAATAACCATGGGTCCGGTACCCTCGGTGCAATTCCCGATGGTCCGGTCTGGTCCAAATTTAGACCCATGGGTATATTATTTCGGTCCGGTCCGGTCCGGTCCGGTCCGGTCTCATTTTGGACCCGTGGGTACCCAGACCCGAACCCGTTAAAAAAACTGAAAAACAAACGCTAGATCGGTTTAACCCTCATGCTTGGCCCACCCTCGTGCTTGCTGATTCGGTTAAGGACTGAAAAAGCAGCTAACGCACAGGTGAGCACCCTCGTGCTTGGCCCACACTCGTGCGGGGCTTGGCCCACCCTCGTGCGGGGCGACACACGCACAGGTGTAGCCGCGCCTGGCCCGTAGCGCCGCTGTCCTGAGCCCATGAGGCGTACGAACTCTGCCTTGCTGGGTAGTGGGCAGGCCTCCTCGTCCTGCCATTCCATGCGCAAAAAGTTTAGTACCACATCGCTTAATGAGCTTGGTTGGGAGTAGGGAGAAGGCTACATAAGCGACGTCCCTGCATGCGTGATGGGTCAACGTCTTGATGCAAACTTGGGTTCGGTACTTGCAACGTCCCTCCCGCGTTTGGGTTCGATCAATGCATAAATAAAAAAAGAACGAAATCATCGGTAAAAAAAGTTTGCCATTATACGTAAGAATGAATGGCTAAAATTTGTGTTTGGTTGTCGGGTCCGGGTACCCGTTCGGGTCCGGATACCGATCGGGTCTGGGTCTGGGTCCGAGTTTGGACCCGTGATTGACTTCGGGTCCGGGTCTGGGTTTAAACTTCGGGTCTCGGGTCTGGGTCCACGGAGGTTGGACCCGGAGGTACCCGGACCCGTTGCCATCCCTAGCGGAGGAGAAGGAGACCAAGAGAGAGAGGAAATGAGAGTCGTGCCAGAGAAGCCCCACCGGAGGCATGGGCGAAAGGGAAGTGGCCTTGATCCACTCAGTAAACGTGAAGTTGTAACCATTATTTTCCTTGTTCGTGATGTACATCTTAGTTTTATGTCGTAATGAAGAGTGTGATCTACTTTATTTTCATCAGTAACTTCTGATTTGAGAAATCGTGGTACTTAGAGGTTTTCGTAGCCTCGTGAGGCCCACCGGATACTGTCCAAAAATTACGAAAAAATCACGAGCGATCTACGCAATGCAAGCTACCACTTATCTATGGGTGACCTAGCCACGCGTTGCCCCCGCACGAAGTTGCAAAAATCGAAAAAGGTACTTGCGGCCACGAAACCGCGAAAATCATGGCTACTTAGGGGTTTTCGTAGCCTCACAGGGCCCACTGGATATGGCCCAAAAATTACGAAAAAAATCACGAGCGATCTACGCAACACTGGGCTACCACTTATCTATGGGTGACATAGCCGGACGTTGACCCCACACGAAGTTGCGAAAATCGGAAAAGGCACTCGTGGCCACGAAACCGCAAAAATCGTGGCCACTTAGGGGTTTTCGTAGCCTCACAGGGCCCACCGGATATGGCCCAAAAATTACGAAAAAAATCACGAGCGATCTAAACAACGCGGGCTACCACTTATCTATGGGTGACCTAGCTGGGCGTTGCCCCCGCACGAAATTGCGAAAATCAAAAAACGCACTCGCGGCCACGAAACCGCGAAAATCGTGGCCACTTAGGTGTTTTCGTAGCCTCACGGGGCCCACCGGATATGGCCCAAAAATTATGAAAACAATCATGAGCAATCTATGCAACGTGGGTTACCACTTATTTATGGATGACCTGGCCAGGCGTTGTCCCGGCACGAAGTTGTGAAAATCAGAAAAGACACTCGCGGCCACAAAACTGCAAAAATCGTGGCCACTTAGGGGTTTTCGTAGCCTCACGGGACCCAACGGATATGGTCCAAAAATTACAAAAAACATCATGAGCGAACTATGCAATGTGGGCTACCACTTATCTATGGGCGACCTAGCCGGCCGTTGCCCCGGCACGAAGTTGCGAAAATCGGAAAAGACACTCGTAGCCACGAAACCGCGAAAATCGTGGCCACTTAGGGGTTTTCGTATCCTCGTGGGGCCTACCGGATACAGCCCAAAAATTATGAAAAAAATCATGAGTGACCTACGCAACGCGGGCTAACACTTATCTATGGGCTACGTGGGCGGCGTTGCCCCGGCACGAAGTTGCAAAAATTAGAAAATGCACTCACGTTACTAATTGAGAAAGATAAGCTAAAGAAAATGCAAGCACTAATTTCAGACAGTTATACAATATGATGGTGAAGATAAAGAAATTACAAAAGTACAGCTGTACAACAACTCAGTTATGACCACGCCTCCTGATTTGGCTGGTGGGGTACGTGAGTGGCGACGGCGGACGGGCGGCCCTCCTAGGCCTGCCCTGCGGCACAGGGGTAGTGTATCTATCAGCGACTCGGGTGTGTTCTAGTGCGGTGCTCCCAGGAGCTGAGAGGGGCCGAGGTACTCGGTGGATAGGTACTAGCCCACGTCGAACGCTGGCTCCTCCTCAATGTCATCGTAGTCTGTGTCGCCGAAAGCACCTTGGGGTCCTGCTGGGGCGTGAGACGAAGACTGGCCCTCGTCACCCCAATGTCGCCACTTTGGCTGCGCGGGAGGACACGAGGGCTCGTAGTGGCCAACATCGGGCCGTGGGGGATGACTGCCTCTGGGAGGTGCGGCACAGCTCCACTAGGAGGGGGAAGTGCGGGCACGGCTCCACTAGGAGGGGGTGGTGCTGGCCCATGGGGACGTGGTGCACTGTGCCGGACGACATCTCCGCCCCCCCGGCAGGTGGCTAAGCGACCTATCCGCCTCACCGTGACGCGGATCCGAGCATAAGATTCCCGGAGCTCAAGGGCAGTGATCTCGATGCCCGCCTGGAGGTGCGTCAACATGGACCTAGCCTCCACGTCCACCTCCCCTAAAAGATGTCCCTGCATGTAATGCCAGATTGATATGAGGTAATTTACATAAAAAAGACATACGTATAGAGGTTCGATTGTGGCACTTGCCGCGAAGTTGTCCCTCTAGGACATTGTGAAGGGTATGTGTCCGACATAGATGCCTGAGCTGCGACATACAGTGCTGGTGTGTACCCCACCCTGAGCCCAGTCCGCGGCGCAAACCGCTCCATGTACTGCTCATACTTGGCATGGTCGTACGACCGGGTCTCGATGACCGTGTCCATCTCCGCGTCGTCCCACTGCATCATGCAATGCACGAACGGAGTGCCTAGTGCAGCCCCCATCCGGTTCATCCTGTAATGCAAAAATGGTAATTTACATACAACATGCATTCCGTGGGAATGCTAAGCAGTGTGCTCAGGAGACGTACCTGTGCGCGCCATGTGAGACAACGTGAGCAGGCGGCAGGGGGAAAGTTTGGAAGAGGCCAAACTGCCGCAACACTCGGTACGGCGAGTACTCCTCCATGCACAGGTCGAAGACGAGGACCTTACGGGTGAGCCAGACCCGATGGTCCCGCCAGCAAAGCTCGGAGAGCCCGTGAGGTGCTTGGACCTGGACGTCGTACACGCTGTACGGTATCCATTGCACGTCCTCGTCCTGGAGCCTGTCGAATTCCCGAACGAACTCAGGGTACGACCTCCTGACTTGATGGTGGGCGTATAACTGCTGCGGAAATAAAAAGTAGTGCATGTTATGAAAGTGTCAAAGTGGGAGATAAGATACAAGGGGGCATACCTATCGCTGAACCCAGTAGAGGCCCATGATGGACCAGTCGATCGGGTGCTGGTGGTATAGGTCCTGTGAGTATGGCGTCGGGTCAACAACAGGCCTACCGACGGAGAAGCGCTCCTAGGACCACAGCTGCAGTAGTAGGACACAACCCGTCATCGTCATGTTCTACACTGCCCGAGGGACAGCATCGCAAAGACCTCTGTACGTCCACGCGAGCACGGTAGAGCCCCACAACCACTGCACCATCTGTTTACAACGAGAAAGTTAGACATGTCTTGCCATAAGAGATTTTAATGGAATGTGTTACCTACTCTACCGGGGTGTTAGCGATCGACCGGGCGAACTCGATCAGGTGCCGATCCACTATGTCCCCTGCGAGGACGGGAACATCACCCAACCGAACAGCAATAGTAGGTACACCTCCAGGAGGCGTGCCAGGTCCTCCACCTAGACGAGCGGGTGGAGAAGATCAGCTTGTAGCATTCAGTACAATATTGTCAACAGCTTAGTGCATATCCGTTAAATTGCAATGAAGGAGGTACTAATTGTGAATTGGAGCAGCCACACCTTCGTCGGTCCGTGCCGCTCACCCAGCTTGAGAGGCACGTACGGGGTGGTTATGGGGTGTCGCTGCACCTGGAGGAACCGCGCCTCCAACTGCGCATGCCACGTGATGGGGGCGTCGTGCGGCACAACTGCAGGACCCGCACAGGGGAGTCCTAGGAGGTAAGACACGTCCTGCAGTGTCGGAGCCATCTCTCCACAAGACAGGTGGAACATGTGCGTCTCCAGTCTCCACCGGTCCACGAGTGCGGTCAGCAGGGACCGGTTGTATCTAAACCGTGGGGCGGCGCGCCCGCCGCGCAGAGTCGCTCGCTTCCACCATCCTCAGAGAGCGGAGTAAGCCGTTGCTTGTAACTTGCACGTAGTGTGTAGTGTCGTTAAAATTTTATTCACAGGTAAGTACATGTACATAAAAAGAGTAGGAAAAGTTGGCAAATTACTGTGGAACTCAGCGTGGGTCGATGCGAAGCAACTCGTTCAGCACACGAGACCACAGTGTCATCAGCTCTCGCCCCTGAACTGCGGACAACCTAGACCGGTGGGTCGAATCCACGGTCTCGTCTAGCAGCTCAGGGCAAGCGTTAGTAGCACGCCCAACTCTTGCCATTGTCGCCTGTACCTGTGTGGTTACAAAGCAAATACATGGTTAGAAAGCAAATAAAACAAACTGGACAATAAGTAAATGTAGGAAGCAGATGAAACAAACTGAACAACAAGTAAATGTAAAAGGCAAATAAAACAAACTGGAAAATAAGTAAATGTTACACATTACAACTATCAAAAATTAACTTAAAAGTAATGAAATGTTGCACATTCAAATATATGTTCGATCGCGCACATAGAATCAAAAATTACATGACGAGGTCAACAAATAACTGGTACATATTAAAGAACGCGAAGTAAACAAATACATTTACAGATACACGACATAAAATTACATTATCCACAATTACGATGTGCTTCGGACTCATCTATATCGTTCCTAATACGCCGTGTCCTTCGACACCCGACTTTCTACTTCAACATTCGGATGTCCGGTACCCATCGATGCCCTAGAGGGGGGGCTGCCTTGAACGATCCATCTTCTCGGTACCCGTACACCTCGTTATGCCATGTGTTGAGAACACTTTGCTTGTAGTAGTAGTGGGAGATGTACGGACGACATGATTAGTGTGTCTCGGCGGCTGCGGCAGTCACATGCGAGCATGGCAAGTGCAGCAGGCGTGGCTTCTGGCAGGAGTGCTCGCAATTAGCAGCTCGGAGTATGCACAGATGGGAAGTCCTCTCCCGGTGGGCACCTCTGCGACCCTAGTCACCGCAGTGCACATGGTACCTCCGTTCCACGCCACTCTCCGGTGTCAAGCGATGTGTCTGTGCCTTTTGTATCTTCTTGGCCATGTACGTAGAGACAACCGTTGAGTAGGACAGGCAATTGTCCAACATACTTGCAGCGGAGTCCTTGTACCGCTCAATGAAATATCTTTGGGTGCCTAGTAACACACCTTCAACAATGCCCACCAATGGAAGGCATCTCGCGCCTTTTATTACCCAGTTGTAAATCTTTGCCAGGTTCATTATCATTATTCCATAACAGGAACCACCCTCGTCATGCAGAAGGGACCATTTCTCCAACGGCTCGTGTTGTATCCAGTCTGTGAAACTCTTTATGCTTGTCCCCAGCCTACGCCGAATGTTTGGTGCATCGGTTGGGAGCGCACACAAGGCTGTGGGGTCATCTCCTTGCTCGTGGTAGACCATAGGGCTCTTTGATGAACTAGCGCCATCTCTTGGATTCAGTGATTGCTTCTTGGTTAGTTCATCCAATGTCCTCCACAGCGCGTCGAACTTCCTCTATTGGTTCTGTTTGCACAGCCACTTGAACATATTCATAAGCTCCTTGTTCCTGAACTGACGAAAAAAATTGGCACCCATGTGCCTCATGCACCACCTACTCTTCAGATCTGGCCACTTTGCTGCTCCCACGACATCAGACCCTTGTTGCATATCCACGATCGCCCTTAGCAACCCTGCATGTTGGTCATGGATGACACATACATTAGGGCGATCCTGGACAACTGCTAGCTTGACTCTTTCAAGAAACCAGTACCATCTCTTCGTGTTTTCCTCCATGAAGGCTAATGCGACCGGTAGAACCTGGTTGTTGGCATCCACCGCGATTGCAGTTAGAATCTGGCCCTTCTATTTCCCTGTGAGGAATGTGCCGTCCATGCAAATGACCGGGCGACAGTGTTGGAACGCATTTATGCATGCGCCGAGGGCGAATAAGACCCACTGCAAGACCCACTTACCCGCGCACACACCATCTGCGAGAAACTCCGCAAGGTCAATGACCGTATCGGGATTCCTACGTGATATTGCCCTAAGCAAGTGTGGAATATTCTTGTAGGAAGCCTTGTACGTCCCGGACCGTATTTGCAAAGCTGTCCTTTTTGCTCTCCATGCCTTTCCGTAGCTAATCTTGTACTGAAACCTCTCCTCCACGGCTCTGATAATAGATCGAGGTTGCATATGCGGATTGTCCAAGATCTGACCATAAAGCACATTTGCCACCCAAGTGGACAACAGATTGCGGTGTTCCTGGTTCGCTTCTTCCAGTTCGCAGTTATGCTCCATCACTATGGAACTTTTTCAATAGTCCCTCCACTTCCCCTTGTATGCATGCACCCGCTATGGGCACAAATCAACTACGCACTTTATGTCGTAGTCTTTTTTGCTGGACTTCACTACCCTGAATTGCCACCGAAGAGACATTGACCAGTACTTCACCGCATCCATCACAGCCTCCATGTCTTTATATATGGCCCCCTGCGTGACCTCGTTCTCATGATACTCCCATGCATCTCTGTTCCCTTCATTCATTGTTAGTCTTCAAATTATAATTAGTCCACGCACCAGGGACAGGCCCCTCAGGAATATTGTCCTCCTTGTCCGAGTGTTCGCCATCAGGGACTTCCTCATCTGCACGGTCCTCCTCCTCCATCAAGTCAACTATGTGCTCCACCTCCCCGTCGTTGGCCACCCCCCCGTGCCTCCACGACTGTCTACTCGCCACCCCCGATCCCCTCGCCACCGCCAACCTCGTGTCCCCCGTCTCTGGACTCCTCGCCACCTTTATCATCGTATTCTTACATATCTGTCTTCCCCTCCACCGTAATATCTACCCCGACATCACGAACCTCCAACACCGATGGAGGTACTTGGTACCACTGTACCAGTAACATGAGCGGCCAGTCCCGCTCTACGGTAAACCCAACATAGCTCCTCCATGACGATGTTGCTTTAATAAAAATCAACTCTCCATAAAAACAGTGTTGCGCACGGTTTACTACTGCTCTAACCCGCAGCGAACAGTCTAGGCATCCAGATTGAACATCCGAAACATCCACTCCAACAAAGCCTTGTATGTCCTATCTCTCGGCCTTGATATGCCCTGTATGACTATTGAAAATGCTGAATCTCAACATTTCCAATTTTTTTTACTTTACTAATTTCTAAAGTAGCACGGTGCTTGACAACGTACGATACGTTGCTAGCCTACAATGTTTTTAAATATTACTCTAAAATACAATACATAAAACATATGGTGATCATACTAAGAAATCTGACTCTAAATATATCATACTTCCTTTAATTTCTACGTCACAATTTTTGGAACATTACCGACGCAACATATGGCTAGCCTAACATGTTTCATCATAATATTAAATTTCTACCACATTACATTTCTAAATATTGTCTAATACATTATTTGCATAACAAAATTTTTATCGCACAATTTCTACTACATTAAATTTCTAAATATTGACTAATATTTCTACTACATTGAATCTCAACATTTCTAAAAACTAAATACTACACAATCCTAATATTTCTAAATACTATATTAAATTTCTAAATATTATCTAATATTTTCAATACATTAAATTTCTACATTTCTAAATACTAAATGATGCGCACGGTGGCCCGATCTTCCGATAGGTGGAGGTAAGTCGATTGGTGGAGACTTGACGTTGACGATCCGGCTTCCGATTAGAACCGATCCGAACCCTGCAATCGCTACACCACGGCTCCATTGGTTATCAAACATGCACAAACACGGTTAACCTCGCCAAGAATGCTTATCCCTGCATGCGAATCGAGAACACAAGTAAGAACGTAGAAGAAGCAATCTGAAATTGTGAATTATATTAAGCACACGAGTTTGGGTTCCACAAACCGATGATCGGCGAAAAACTGACAGAGTGTCTAGTTGAAATCTAAGCAAAACCCAAAGCATAAGAATGATGGCTACGAGGTTTTAATACGTGAGAGGGGCGGCGGCTAGGGTATGGATGCAGCCCTACTCCAAATACACAGGCCAAGGGGGTGCCCATGCAACCCTAGGTCGTACAAGGCCTTTGGGCCCAAGTGGAGGCATCGCAGCACCTGATAGATTCCGGACGTCATATTGTTTTGATGATTCCCATCGATCCAGAAGGAATTTGAATGTGAAACTACTTCCATTGAAAAGCTCTCGTCGTGGGCTTCTCCGTAGATTCCAAGAACCCTCAATTGGATTTTGTATGACCCAGATATGGTCGTTTTATTGATGTGCTGTCCTGAGACTCCGAGCTGGAATTGGAATCCAAATTGAGCTTGACTTTGATTCCAATTAGACTTGGACTTTGAAGGATGACGTCCAGGTAAGCTTGTGATGCTTCTCCCATATTCCTAAGTAACAAGACATCACAATAATTTAGTAGCAACCCATCCAAGAAATCATGAGTAGCGAGAAACGAGTTCACCTGGTGGTTTAATTGTCGTGCATAGGGGTGAAAACGGTATCGGTAATTCCCGAAATTCGAAAACCTTTTTGAAAATTTTCAACCGGACGGTGTCGATATCGGTAATTTTCGAATCGAATCGGTAATTTTGTCGGAAACGATAACGATAACGGTTTTGATCGGTTCCGACCGCTTCTTCGTATCCGAAAAAATCGGTAAATTCCGTCGGTAATTACCGGAATTATTCCAGCCCACAAATCACACTCCTTCGATCACTAAAACGCCCATAACTTTTTACTCCGAACTCCGATTTAGGTGATTTTGGACTCTATGCGAAGCTTATCACGAGGGCTACAATCTTCACCCATTTTCATGATTTAACCAATCATAGATATTTTTAAATATCATAAAAACAAAACTCTAATGTAGTCATTCAAGTCTAAAATTTGATGTGTGTTCATCGTAAATTTGTGAATATTTATTAATTACTAATTTCTATGTGGATGTAATATTTGTGTGAATTTTTTGAAGTCAATTGGTGGTACATGTCCTTACGACGTTACCGGTCTCTTTTTCGGATTCCGATAGTTACCGATATATATTTTGTATCGAATTTTCGTTTCCGATATTTTCGAATTACCGATGCCATTTTCATTTCCGTAGTTATCGATTCCGATATCGTTTCCGAGAAAAAATATGAAAACAAAAATGGTTTTAGTGTTTTCCGACCGTTTCCGACCGTTTTCACCCCTAGTCGTGCACGTGCTCGCGTTATTGGTCCTTGTGTTATAGTGTGTATATCCGAAGGAATGATGTCCTCATCATCCTCCCCCTCTTGAATTGGAGTCGTCCTCGACTCAAGCTCATCCTCTTTTCCCACATATGGCTTTAAATCTGAAATGTTAAATGTGGGGTCGACCTCAAATCAGCAGCAATTCAAGCTTGTATGCATTATCTTTAATCTTTTCAAGTATTTTAAATGGACCATCACCGAGGCATTAGTTTAGACTTTCTCAAATCTGAAACCTTTCCTTTCTCAAGTGTAACCAAACAAGATCACTAGGTGCAAAAGATAAATGTTTTCTACCCTCGCTACCAAAGAATTCTATATTGTTCACCATCTTCTATATTTTCCTTAGTGGTCTCATGTATTTTCGAATAAATTCAGCACGTGTCTTAGCATCTAAATTTACTTTTTCGAAGTAGGCAATGGCAAAAGGTCAATTGGTGCACGAGGATTAAAGCCATACACTACCTGAAATGGACTTACTTTGGTAGTGGAGTGTACCGATCTGTTATAAGCAAACTTAACATGTGGTAGACACTCTTTCCAAATCTTTAAATTCTTCTTTAAAATAGCCCGCAACATAGTAGACAACGTGCGATTGACAACCTCCGTTTGACCATCAGTTTGGGGATGGCATGTACTAGAAAATAGCAGCTTAGTCCCCAATTTATTCCACAAGCATCTCCAAAAATGACTCAAGAACTTCGCGTCACGATCTGAAACAATGGTGTTTGGAACTCCATGTAGGCGCATAATCTCCCTGAAAAATAAATCAGCAATGTTTGTAGCATCATCGCTCTTATGATAAGGTATAAAATGCGCCATTTTAGAAAAACGATCTACAACCACAAATATGCTATCCCTCCCCCTCTTTGTCCTAGGCAATCCTAAAATAAAATCCATTGAAATATCCTCCCAAGGAACAATAGGAATAGGGAGAGGCATATAAAGACTATGGGGATTTAAGCGAGACTTAGCTTTATTGCACGTAGTGCAATGTGACACGTAGCGCTCGATATCACGCCTCATCCTTGTCCAAAAGAAATGTGTGGACATCACATCTTCAGCTTTCTTCACTCCAAAATGTCCCATCAAACCACCTCCATGAGCTTCCTGTAAGAACAAAAGGCGAATAGAGCTAGCTGGGATGCATAGCTTGTTAGCACGATATAACAATCCTTCATTCAGCACATATTTATTCTATGTTCTTCCTTCTCTACAATTCTCAAAAGCATCTTTAAAGTCCAAATCAGTAGCATATAATATTTTTATTGTCTCTAGGCCAAACTTTTATGATCAAGTTGAGAAAGCATATTATATCGCCTAGATAGTGCATCGGCAATGATATTGTCTTTTCCCCGTTTGTGCTTAATAATATATGGAAATGATTCTATGAACTCAACCCATTTAGCATGTCATTTATTCAATTTAGCTTGACTTCTAATATATTTCAGCGATTCATGGTCAGAATGTATAACAAATTCTTTAGGCCATAGATAATGTTGGCAAGTTTCAAGCACACGCACTAAAGCATACAATTCTTTATCATAGGTAGAATAATTCAAACTTGGACCACTTAATTTCTCACTGAAATAAGCAATTGGTTTACCTTCTTGAATTAGCACACCTCCTATTCCAATCCCACTAGCATCACATTCTATCTCAAAAGTCTTACCGAAATCAGGGAGTTGGAGCAATGGAGCATGGGTGAGTTTTTCTTTTAACAACTTGAATGCCTTTTCTTGTGTCGGTCCCCATGTGAAAGCTACTTCTTTCTTTGTCAACTCATTCAGCGGGGCGGCAATGGTTCTGAAATCCCGAACAAAACGCCGATAGAATCCTGCAAGACCATGAAAGCTTCTCACCTGGGTGACAGTCTGAGGGGTCGGCTAGCTCTTTATGCCTTCAATTTTTGCTTCGTCCACTTCAATTCCCTGTAGGATAACAACATAGCCAAGAAAAGAGACTCGATCGGTACAAAAGACGCACTTCTCAAGGTTACCAAATAAACGTGCATCTCTCAAAGCATTAAAAACAGCACGCACTTGATCCATATGTTCTTCATAAGACTTGCTATATATCAAGATATCATCAAAGTAGACCACCACAAATTTACCAATGAAAGCACGTAAGACTTCGTTCATCAAACGCATGAAAGTGCTAGGTGCGTTAGTTAATCCAAAAGGCATGACTAACCACTCATATAAGTCG
Organism: Guadua angustifolia; assembly: GCA_036346375.1. Classification (NCBI taxonomy): domain Eukaryota; kingdom Viridiplantae; phylum Streptophyta; class Magnoliopsida; order Poales; family Poaceae; genus Guadua; species Guadua angustifolia. The sequence continues at coordinate 31,845,770 of CM070512.1, read as the reverse complement.
AACTTAGTCTTAAATGTTGTTTTCCACTCATCGCCCAATTTCATCCTAATTTGGTGGTATCCACTACACAAGTCAATCTTTGAGAAAATAATAGAACCACTCAATTCATCAAGCATGTCGTCTAATCTAGGGATAGGATGATGATACCTTATTTTAATATTATTAATGGCTCTACAATCCACACACATACGCCAACTACCGTCTTTCTTAGGAACTAAAAGAACAGGAACGACACATGGACTAAGGCTTTGTCGTATGTACCCTCGGTCCAAAAGCTCTTGGACTTGTCGCTGAATTTCCTTAGTCTCCTCCGGATTTGTCCTATATGCAGCACGGTTTGGCAAAGTCGCTCCCGGGTTCAAGTCGATTTGGTGCTCAATACCTCGAATAGGTGGCAGCCCCGGGGGTATCTCAGTTGGGAACACATCCTCATACTCCTGCAAAAAGTTAGTGACAGCAGGAGGCAAAGAGCTAGATATATCATGAAATGAAAATAAGCTTCTTTGCATATCAAAGCATAGCATGGTGCATCATTCTCATTAATTTCAGCAAGATCAGATTTTGTAGCAAGCATAACACCACCCTTCAATTTAATTCCCTCGGACCTAGAACTAGGTTCTTTCTTGTCTTTCTTAGGTGGGAAAACATTTTTAGCCACTTGCTGATTTTCATATTCTAGCGCACTCTCCTTTCTCTCATTTTCAGCTCTCTCTTTGTCACATTGCACAATTTCAGCAGGAGTCATAGGAAGCAAAGTGATTTTCTTCCCCTTGTGCATAAGAGTGTATTTGTTACTTCTACCATGATGAATTGCATCAGTATCAAATTTCCATAGACGGCCTAACAAAAGGGAACATGCTTGCATAGGCACTACATCAAAATCAGCAAAATCATGGTATGTTCCAATAGAAAATTGCACTCTCGCAGTTTGTGTTACCTTCACCTTACCGCTGTTATTGAACCGTTGAATATGGTAGGGATGAGGATGTGCACGTGTGGGAAAGCAAAGCTTCTCCACTTGATCTGAACTCACCAAGTTATTGCAGCTCCCACCATCAATTATGACATGAACACGACGGTCCTTGACGATGGGGTACATCTGAAACAAATTATGGCGTTGTAGCTTGTCCGCTTGCTCCATTTGAGTGCTCAACACTCGTTGCACAATGATTGTCCTATAATTCTCGGTGGCAGCGGTCCCTAAAATCTCCTCATCATCATCGTCCGTCTCATGGTCATCCTCATTATCTGCAAGGTTAGCTGCAAGAGCATTTTCATCCTCAACATCACTAGCACTAATGTACCTACCTTCTTTTGTTGTAATGTACGCTCGATGACTTGGGCAATCCTTCATGACATGGCCCATCCCCTTGCATCAGTGGTACACAATTCCCGTTGTACGACCCGTGGAAGCAACCGATGAAGAACACTTTGTTGGTGCCTGCATATGGTTAGATTTACTCACCTCGGGTGCACGTGACGGTGATGGTGCTGCTGAACGTGCCCTACTCGTGGAGGCGGCAGCAGGCCGAGTGGTGGACGGTAGGGTTGTTTGGGCTTGTCCCGGTGTCGATCTTGGTGCCGATACACCACCAAAGTTGCTTTGTGTCCTTTATTGTCTTCCCTGCAATTCTTTTTCTGCCAACATAGCAAGCTGAAACAATCTATTGATGTTATTATATTCTTTGTAATCAATTATGTCCTGGATTTCACGTCGTAAACCCCTATAAAAACGAGCCATCTTATCTTCTTCATCCTCAAATACCTCACAACGCAACATGCCTATTTGTAGCTCTTGATAGTACTCCTCTCGATCTATTACCTTGATTCAAGCGTTGCAATTTCTTACATAAATCACGCTTGTATGAAGGTGGAACAAATCTACTACGATAGCTCGCTTTAATCTATCCCATGTATCGGGTTGTGTTTAATTTACTACTTCATTCCACCAAATGATAGCAAAATCTTTGAACTCACTAGTAGCTTGTCCGACTCTATGTACTTCAGAACTAAATGGGAGTTAAATTTTTGCTCAACAGCTTATTTCCCAATTTAAATAAGCTTCACAGATCATATGCACCCTAAAAAGATGGTATGGTAAATTTAACTTTAGAAAAAGGATCATCATTTCCACGACCATTGCGATGATTAAAATTATTACCTCCAATACCTTGACGGTTGTTATTCAGGCGTTGTTGTTGTCGCACATCCTGTGCAGCGGCATGAGCGGCAAAGGCATCATGGTCCTCTCCATCCACATCATCTCCCACGACAGACTCTTCATGGTCCTCCACTCTTCGAGCTCTGTTGAGAGGTGGCTGTCTCTCAAAATTCTCCAACCTCGTAAGAAGGTTGGCGATGTTTCTCTCTATCCTGTCCAATCTTTGGTCATTGTCTTGACCGATTCTTGCGATGTTTGCATTGATGTCATTCAGCGCGTTGTTAAGCTCGTGTCTTGTAACACACTCATCGTCTTCCACACCTGCCATTAGTCAAAAAGAAAAAAAAACAAAGACAACACAGTAGTATTATCCCTGTCAACTACTAGGTGGTGGAAGGTGGATTCACTCACTCTCAAGCGTCTTACCACGCTTTTACAAGTGTTCTTACCAATGCACCAGGTGGTACAACCGGTGGCTGGTTCGTGATACCGTGGTTGGAGCATGAGTGAGGTGATTGCAAAGTACAACCTGAACTGATATGAAGTATGTGGAGCTCGGAAGGCAATGTTATGTAGCAAAGGAATAAGCAATATCGAAAACAGAATAGCAAAGTTGAATAAATGCCCAAAGTACTTGTCACAATTGCTGGTCTAACCGTGTTCTTAGAACTAGTTCAACCAAGTTTGGGATATACTGAAGTACAAAGGACTCAAAGGATGCAAGCAATTCTGATTTTCTTCTTCTCTTTGCTTCTTCTCTTTCTCTTCTCTCTGTTTTTTTTGCCGGTTTGGCTCTTTCTCTCCTCTTATTTTTTTTCAATTTTTTTTCTAACACAAATATATACCTCTTAACTCAGAAGAGAAATAAAAATCTCACAATTTGGAGCAACAGACGATAGTAAACAGATGCCCGAAAGAATTGACAAAACAGGACAACAAACTTCTGGGCGCTAAAGCTCGGTCTTAGAAGCTTTTTTTGAGGGTCTAAAAATGTACAGGTCTAAAGACTATGAAATTTTCAAGTGCGCGTCGTTGTCCCCTTCGAAACAAAAAAAGTAGACCCAAATCGGAGTTCGTATGCAAAAGTTATGGCTGTTTTACTGAACACTGCGCAGATTGGGTCTATCTCGGCCTTCACTTCTTTCTTTCGGTTCCAGTTAGGGTTAAGCTATTGATAGGACTGCATCTAGAGAATAAAGGCTAGCGGTGCAGGGCAATTGACACAAGGCGGCTTGCGACCTATCTAGGGCTTGCGGTGCAGGATATAGAACACAAGGCGACTCGCAAGGGCAAACCGAGTAGGACTCGGTTTGGTGTCGGTTGTTGGCTGTGGTGGGATGAATTAGGGACAGCGGAAAGGTGTAAACTAGTAACTAAGTTCACGACTTCAACCAGCAACAAGACGATGACCATGGACACAGATTCAACAAAGCGAAACTAAAAATGAAAATTGCAATGGCACAAAAGGTATAGGACAGTGGAACGATGATGAACAAATGATGAACAATTTTTTTTGTAGGGATAATTTTCTGGACTCTAGGACGATGGAAACAATGATAAAGGTGGGGAAACTAGGGTTACCTATCAGGCAACAGTAGCTCTAAACCACTTGATGCGCACGGTGGCCCAATCTTCCGATAGGTGGAGGTAAGTCGATTGGTGGAGACTCGACGTTGACGATCCGGCTTCCGATCAGAACCGATCTGAACCCTGCAATCACTACACCACGGCTCCGTTGGTTATCAACCACGCACAAACACGGTTCACCTCGCCAAGAAGGCTTATCCCAGCATGCGAATCGAGAACACAAGCAAGAACGTAGAAGAAGCAATCTGAAATTGCGAATTATATTAAGCACACGAGTTGGGGTTCCACAAACCGATAATCGGCGAAAAACTGACAGCGTGTCTAGTTGAAATCTAAGCAAAACCCAAAGCATAAGAATGACGGATACGAGGTTTTAATACGTGAGAGGGGCGGCGGCTAGGGTTTGGGCGCAGTCCTACTCCAAATACACAGGCCAAGGGGGTGCCCATGCAACCCTAGGTTGTACAAGGCCTTTGGATCCAAGTGGAGGCGTCGCAGCACCTGGTAGATTCTGGACGTCATATTGTTTTGATAATTCCCGTCGATCCAGAAGGAGTTTGAATATGAAACCACTTCCATTGAAAAGCTCTCGTCGTGGGCTTCTCCGTAGAGTCCAAGAACACCTCAATTGTACTTCGTATATCCCAGATATGGTCATTTTATTGATGTGCTGTCCTGAGACTCCGAGCTGGAATTGGAACCCGAATTGAGCTGGACTTTGATTCCAATTAGACTTGGACTTTGAAGGATGACATCCAGGTAAGCTTGTGATGCTTCTCCCATATTCCTAAGTAACAAGACATCACAAGAATTTAGTAGCAACCCATCCAAGAAATCATGAGTAGCGAGAAATGAGTTCACCTGGTGGTTTAATTGTCGTGCACGTGCTCGCGTTATTGGCCCTTGTGTTATAGTGTGTATATCTGAAGGAACGATATCCTCATCACTAAATACTACACAATCCTAAATACTAAATACTACACAATCCTAAATACTAAATACTACATTAAATTTCTAAATATTGCATATAAAATTTTCAAACTTACCTCCACAAAAACGATAAATCTATTTTTTCCTCTCTTTTTTCTCTTTTTTCCTCTCCTCTCTTTTCTCTCCTCTCACTGCACTGCACTTGGTTGCTCTCGCCTAGCCGAAATGAGAACAATAGACAGGGAGGTGGGCTTTAAAATGCGCCTCTTGCCCCACCCACGGGCGAAAGGCACCGGATCGCCGCCACGTATCCGACCTATAACGGCCGCCTGCTGCCTACCATTAGATGGGCACTTCTCGCCCCAGTATGGGGAGAAGGGAGTGTATTTTTGCTATTTTTTCGTCGATTAGTTTCAAAAAAGATTTAAAATAAATATTAAATAAAAAATTCCTGCCTGGTGTGGAGGCTGTATCACAATTCTTCATCGAACTCGAACAGCCAGAACCGGGCTGAGCCTTTTTAGCCTATCTGTAGCGTGATGCAGCACGACACGGTACGATTATAGGCCAAGCCGATACGACATGATTGATAAGGTTGTGCTAGATCTCACGGCTAGCATGTTAGATAGCATGACAAACCTGCATAAGGTGTGTTTGGGCTAACACGGTACAAAAAGACCTAATGAGTCCAAAGCAAGTACAGCATGTGGCAGGGGCGTTCTGCCGTGGCATTATGGCAATATAGGCTGCACTATTGTGGTCCTTATGTATAGAGCAATGGGAAGCAGCGAAGATGCCACAAGTTGGAAAGTATCTCCTCACTAATGCCGAGGGCGCACTTGGGCCGACGCCTTGCCGTGCCATTCGTCGAGCGCTCATGTGACACCCCCCGTGCCATCGACCCCGAGCTCGCGCACCGAGTAGCCCGCAACACCGCCAATCGCCACCCATGTAACCAGTGCCCCGAGTGAGCCCCACATCGTTGCCTTCCTGCTTGTTTCACATGGTTGTCGATGCCACCATGTTGATGGTCCCGCCGTTGCCTCCATTCTCATTGCCCAAGTGCCCACTACATGCACAAATCTAGAGAGTTGGGAGGATGGGAACAAAGGAGGCAGTGGGAAAGAGAGAGGAGGTGGGGAGAGGGAGCGAGAGAGGCCATGGGGGAGACATAGAGAGAGAGAGAGAGGCGGTGTGAATAGAGGGGGAGGGGGAGGCGGAGAGAAAGGCACAGAAGAAGATAGACAATGGTGTAGCCAGGAGAGAGAGAGAGAGGGAACCAGGGAGGCATAGAGAAGAGAGAGGCAATGAGTGGCGATTGCACTATGTAAGAATCACCTACTCATCTTATGTACTAACAAGTGATAGAAGGAAGGAGAGAAAGAAGATAGAGAGGTGGTGAAGGCTGTGACTGTGCAACAGTTGCCTACCCATCTTTTTGGGGTGACACTAAGGAGAGAAAGAAGATACAGAAGTGATGAGGCAGAGAGATAATGGGCTAATACCAACGTTCTATTCCTCCATTGCTATAAAATCTCCCGCCTCTTCTTGTTTCTTTAGCAAGCAGACTAATAATCCACTTAGTTACAACATATAATGCAAATAATTACAATTTCTATTAAGTTAACAAATGACCTGCAAGCCATATACACCAAAATACTATACTCTCATTAATTACAACAAATATAATACAAGAAAGTAATTACAAATGGATTACATCTTCAACCATATCCAAACAACCTCCAGTGTGGATCACCTGCAACCATTCAGAGTAACAAGTATCGAATAACATATAAATAAATAATGAAAATTTGAAATTAAGCTAATTGCTGTCAGATTCGAAATGTGATTAAGGTATGTTCATTGAGATATCAGACCATCCAGGGTCAGTCGTCATCTCTCGCTAATTAGGGTTCATCATTCGACGGATACAAAAAAGGCCAACAGAAGTCAAGGCCAGGAGCAAGCCAAGGTCAACTGAAGGCAAGGTCAGGACTCTAGAGAACTCCAAAATTTCACAAATCATGGCAAATGTGCCTAGAGAAGAAACTCAGCAAGTAAAAGCAACATATTTCATCTAGTTTTTCTCTTAAAACTCATTTTTCATGTTTTAGCAAGCTTAGCAAGATAAATTAACTTACACATATCTAAGTTAGTATTTGTTATCATATGATGTAGCATGGTGTATAGCATGTTAAAATAGATCATTTGCATAATAGACAAAACTCATAAAACAAAGAATAAAGTCTATACGTAATGTATGAGTAGATTCTCAGACTCCCTCTCAACACATGAATTAATTTTAAGTGTAAATCTGGTTCAAGTTGGGTTATTAACAAAATTAAGCTCAAGAAAGGTCCAAATGAACTCAACAAAACAATAAACACAGAATGAAGAGAAGAAGGTGAAAAACTGCTAACTGGGTGACTATAAAGTATAGAAAAGATAGTAGAGAACACTAAGGCTTAGACTCACTCTCATCTTCTCTAATGACTGACATAGAAAAGCTACCTCTAGATCCCAAGGTAAGGAGTGCACAAAGACCCTTTCTATCCAGAGGGCCCAACACCTGCTAAACTTATAAGACTGTGATAGAACTCAATCTAGAGAGAAGAGAGAACAGCTAATTAAGAATGATAGCAACCTAGAGCACAAGATGAGAGGTCCATGCAACACATGCCAGAAGTCTAAGTGAAGTGAACTCGTAACTCTAGAAAATAAACCCCATAAGCACCTAGACAAAACAAAAGAAATGAAAGACTAGAAGGAAATATATGATACATAATATACAGACCAGCTCCCCCTCATAATAGGCTGTAAGGGCACACAACTCCAAACTCACTCCTTAGGGCAACAAATCTAGAGATATCCAAATGCTTGGTAAAGATGTCGGCTATCTGGTGGTCACTCTCTACAAATTAAAGCACTATGCCTTCCTTCTCCACATGGTCTCTAAGAAAGTGATATCTAACATCAATGTGCTTGGTCCTAGAGTGCTGCACTGGGTTTCTAGCAATGCAGATAGCAGAAGTGTTATCACAGAAAGGTGGAACACTCTATCCTTAACCCAAAGTCCCGCAAGGTCGATCTCATCCAGAGCACTTGACTACAGCAACTGGTTGCAGCAACATATTCGGCCTCAGCGGTAGATTGTGCAACTCTGAACTGCTTTCTAGATGACTAATAACAAGAAAAGTGCTAATGAATTGGCAAGTGCTAGAAGTGCTCTTCTTATCTATCCTACAGCTAGCAAAGTCTACATCAAAATAGGCACTAAGGGATATACAAGATGAGGAGTACCAAATACCATAATCAATTGTAGCTCAAAGGTACCTGAAGATGCACTTCACCGCCTAGCAGTGAGAAACGTGAGGAGAAGGCTGAAATCGAGCGTACATACACACAACAAAGTGTATGTCTGGCCTCGAAGAAGTGATGTACAAGAGAGAGCCAATCATGCTCCGGAACTCCTTCTGATCAACAAGCTCACCATCCTCGTCGGGCTGGAGGACAGTAGTAGTGGCCATAGGAGTCATCACAAGCTTCCCATCAGACATATCAAACCACCTCAGGAGATCCCGAGTGTACTTACCTTGGTGTAGGAAAGTATCCTCCCGAGTCTGCTTGATTTGGAAGCCGAGGAAGTAGCTCAACTCGCCCATCGTACTTATCTCAAATTATGTGCTCATCACTTCTGAAAACTGAGACACAAGAGAATGCGAAAATCCACCAAAGATGATATCGCCCACATAAATCTGGACAAGGAGAAAATAAGAATCCTAGTGTCTGATGAATAGAGTCTTGTCTACTATACCCATTTTGAAACCATGATTGAAAAGATAGGACTTAAACCTCTCATACCTCTTGGGGCCTGCTTAAGTCCATATAGAGCTTTGTAAAGCTTGAAGACACGGTTTGGATATTTGGGGTTCTCGAATCTTGAAGGTTGCTTGATATAAACCTCTTCGTCAATATAGCCATTAAGGAATGCACTCTTGACATCTATTTGATAAAGCTTGAAGCTTTTGGATGATGAAAATGCAAGCAAGATGCAGATAGCCTCTAGTCTAGCTACAAAGGCAAAGGTCTTCTCAAAGTCAAGATTCTCAACCTTAGTGAAGCTCTGTGCAACTAGCCTAGCCTTGTTTCTAATGATAACCCCATCCTCACTCTACTTGTATTTTAACACCCACTTGGTCCCAATAACATTATGACCAAATGGGGGCTCAACAAGCTACCACACCTTATTTCTCTTGAAGTTTTCAAGTTCCTCATGCATAGTATTAATCCATGACTAATCGAATAATATATGAGAAACATCCTTTAGCTCAAAAGAGGCAACAAAGGCTGAGTGAAGGCAGAAGTTGGATAAGTCTGATTTTGAGCGAGTGACCCGCTCAAACAGATTACCAATGATCTGATCAGGATGATGAATTTTCTGAATATATTTGGGAGGTCCAGCAATAGAAGTGGCTTCTACCTCTTGAACAGAAGAGACAAGAACAGAGCCACTAGCTGAAGGAGAGTTGGAAGGCAAAGACTGGTCTCCCTGAGGTGCAGAAATGGAAACAGGAGGCACCTCAGGTGTAGAGGGGACTGGATCAGGTGGAACACCATCATATCCATCATCCTCATCCTCTACTATGATGGTCTCGGAGGGATAAGAAAAGCCTGAAATATCAAGTCCAGATCCTGGGCTAGCCTCATCAAAGGTCATGTCACAGGTCTCTCTGATCTTATTCACATCACAACTCCAGACCCTACAGCTACGAGAAGTCGAGTAAGCTAGAAAAATACCATCAGAAGAATGAGGCTGAAACTTATCTAGGTTACCAGACTACAAAGTAAAACACTTGCAACCAAATACACGAAAATGAGAAACACTGGGCTTTCACCCATACCTCAACTCGTAAGAAGTGTGATGCAAATGTGCTATCAAGAAAATACGATTAGAAACATAGTAAGCAATAGGTATAGCCTCAGCCCAAAACTTTCTAAGAGTACTGTACTCGTCTAACATCATTTTGGCTATCTCAACTAGGGTCATGTTCTTCCTTTCCACTACGCCATTTTGTTAAGAGGCGTAGGGAGAGGAGAATTGATGCTCTAAACTAGACTCTACACAGAAACTCTTAAAGTAGGAATTCTTGAACTCTTAAAGTATGTTCAGTCGCACCAGTATGACCGGTCCCTAAAAACTCAAAGAACCCCTCTCTGGAAAAACCACACCGACCTGGGGCCGATTCAACCGCTCAAGCTCGGTGCGACCGAACATACTCTGGTAGCACCGCTGGCTAGTATGACCAGACCACAGCCGGTCATACCGCCCTTGACAATATTCAGATTTCTTCAAATTTTGATTTAAACTTCAAATCCACTTCAAAGTAAAACATTATCAGCTTTAATTATTGTCAATAACTCATCACAAACCCATGTAGACCTCCACATGGTCTTTCATTCTCCCCCTTGATGAGTATATTGACAAACACATGAAAAGGCATAAAAATTTGAGTTTGAAAGATAAGAAAAAAGCATTTTGAATGTAGAGCCAAACTTGGTTCTAGAAAAAGAAAGTGAGATCATGACCAAGTTGGCGGAAGAGTTTTATAGCTAAACTTTAGAAAGAGTAAGTTTTCCATAAAAACTTTAAAAGTCCAATAGAAATCTCACAAAACTTCATTTATACCAAGATTATAAGAATCAAATATGCATTCAATTTTATCTTTTATTGATGCCTTTTTTACGTTTTCTCCCCCTTTTGGCAATATAAGCATCAAGACGGTATTTTCCCCCCTTTGTATATGTATGCAAGGAATGCATCCTAAAGGAGTTTTAAAAATTATTCAAGTGACCACAAAGACAAAATATAACACCAAGCTAGTTGGTGACAAATTACACTAAACTAAGACATGTCCAAGTGCAAATAAGAAATTATGTGAGAAAACTTAGTTTTAAAAATATTATTTTTAGCAAGATTTGACATTAGCAACACTTAACATTAGTTTCAAAACTAGAAGCAAAACCAATCAAAGGATCAAATGGAAAACGTAGAGTTCAACTTACTCAACACTTTGGGGAATCTAGAAGTGCACATAAGGTCCTTTGAGCTCATTTTCTATTTGATGCAAATATTTCTTTATGATCTCAAAAGACATAGCAAGTGCAAATGTTTGATATTATTTGCATTCTTTACTCACATATTTTTTTTTGATTTTTTAAAGCAATTGACTCAAGCCATATTCGACCATCTTAAGAAGGATTCTTAAGAGAATGGTCTTGATCAAGCACAACATATTCTAAGTTCATCCCAAGTGCAATGAGAAGCTGTCTTATGAATGCAAAGTGTCAAGTCTAATGCGCACAAATAGAGTCCATTTTGCTTAACCTTCATTTTAGCACATTGATTTATAAACAAGTAAAGGACTCAAGTATGGATCAAACAAGTTTCACCCAAGTTGCTGTAGGGACTTTAGAATACTCCAAAATTTCATAAATCATGGAAAATACATTTAGAGAAGAAACTCAGCAAGTAAAAGCAACATGTTTCGTCTAGTTTTCCGCTTAAAGCTTATTTTTCAAGTTATAGCAAGCTTAGCAAGATAAATGACTTAGACATATCTAAGTTAGTAATTATTGTCATATGATGTAGCATGGTGTATAGCATGTTAAAATAGATCATTTGCATAATAGACAAAACTCATAAAACAGAGAATAAAATCTATATGCAATGCATGAAGCAGATTCTCAGACTCCTCAACACATGAATCAATTTTAAGCGCAAATCTGGTTCAAGTTGGGTTATTAATAAATTAAACTCAAGAAAGGTCCAAATAAACTCAACAAAACTAGAAACACGGAATGAAGAGAAGAAGGTGAGAAATTGCTAACTGTGTGATTATAGAGCATGGAAAAGATAGTAGAGAACACTAAGACTTAAACTCGCTCTCATCTTCCCCAACGACTGGCATAGAGAAGCTACTTCTAGTTTTCACGGACTTTATTTTTAAATAACTAATTTGTGCAGAATATATTTTAGATGTCGTAATTTCAAGTCGTAGATGTTGTAATTTCAGGTTGTAGATATAGTAATTTCTATTACCAGTCAGCAAAAATAGCGAGACTTATATCATTATGTTCCTCTCATCGTTAATAAATTGCCGGTGAAAACAATTTACAAATCCGAGCTACCAATAAAAAGATATCGCTAAAATAACAAAGAAACAGATTCATGCACAAATTACAGAATGCATTAGTTAGTTGGAGTGATCACGTAACTGATTTGATAGTAAGAGTAAAATATATTGAAGATAGTAAAATGTAGAAAGCACGATAGTAAATCATTCTCATTCATATACACACACTGATCCCTTAGTGCTAAGGTTATTTCTATTGCAGTAAAGGGTACAAATGGAATAAGAAAATCATAGATACACTAAAGTAAAATTTTATAGCAGGTATGACTATAAAATCGTTCACACCATAGTAAAATTACTTCAACCAGTAAGCTTCTACAACAATAATAAAATCAAATTACTGATCCTATACATATCAATCATTTTGGTAGTAAAAGTCCGTGAAAACTATATGTATATATTCTAAAAATTTCTCAAAAAATTACCATACATAGGGCATATGAGCTTCTATAGCCTTGTAGCATTTGAAGACCAAACTCACATGCATTTGAAAGATATGTAAAGAACAAATTTACTATTTATCACCGATTAGCGCTTGTTAATTTTATATCTTTCAAATGAGAATGATTTTGATCTTAAAATTTCACATGATGTAGAATCTCTACTCCCATACTTATGGTAATTTTTTGAGATTTTTTGAAAGCTTGTACATGCATTTTTCTTGAGCAAGAATTAATTTCTATTTATCAGCGCTTTAGTAAAATGATTGAAAAATTCTCAAAAAATTACCATATATTAGGGAGATGAGATTCAACATCTTTGCAAAATTTGAAGACAAAAATCAATCTCGTTTGAGCGATATGAAATTGACAAGCTCTAATCAACGATGAATAGTAAATTTGTCATTTTTATATTTTTCAAATGCAACTGAATTTGAACTTAAAATTTTACAAGGCTATAGATACTTGCATTCCCTACATATGGTAATTTTTGGTGAATTTTTTAGAAGTTGTACATATAGCTTTCATGGACTTTATTGTCAAATAACTGATTTGTGCAGAATATATTTTAGATGTAGTAATTTCAAGTCATAGATGTTGTAATTTAAGGTTGTAGATATAGGAATTTCTGTTACCAGTTAGAAAAATTATTTTTTTAATAGCGAAACTTACATCATTCTATTCCTCTTGTTGTTAATAAGTTGCCGGTGAAAATAATTTACAAATCCGAGCTACCAATAAAAAGATATCGCTAAAATAATGAAGTAATAGATTCATGTACAAATTATAGATTGCTTTAACAAGTTGGAGTGATCATTTAACTAATTTGGTAGTAATAGTAAAATATATTGAAGATAGTAAGATGTAGAAAGCATGATAATAAATCATTCTAATTCGTATACACACATTGATCCGTTAGTATTAAGGTTATTTCTATTGCAGTATAAGGTATTGATCAAAATAGAAAAATCATAGATACATTGTAGTAGAAATTTACAGCAGACATTACAGTAAAATTGTTCACACCATGGTAAAATTACTTGAACCAGTAAGCTTCTATAGCAATAATAGAATCAAATTACTGACCCTACACATATGAGTCATTTTGGTAGTAAAAGTCCATGAAAACTATTTGTATATATTCTAAAAAAATCTCAAAAAAATACCATACGTAGGGCATGTAAGCTTCTATAGCTCTGTAGAATTTGAAGACCAAAGTCACCTGCATTTGAAAGATATGAATTGGGAATGATTTTGATCTTAAAATTTCATAGGATGTAGAATCTCTTCTCCCATACTTCTGGTAATTTTTTGAGAATTTTTGAAAACTTGTACATGCATTTTTTAGAGTAAGAATTCATTTCTGTTTGTTGGTGCTTTAGTAAAATAATTGAAAAAAATTCTAAAAAATTACCGTATATAGTGGAGGTGAGATTCTACATCTGTGCAAAATTTGAAGACAAAAATCAATCTCGTTTGAGAGGTATGAAATTGACAAGCGCTAATCAATGATAAATAGTAAATTTATTATTTTTATATCTTTCAAATGTAACTGAGTTTGATCTTCAAATTTTACAGGGCTATAGAAGTTACATTCTCTACGTATGGTAATTTTTGGTGAATTTTTCAGAAGTTGTAGATATAGTTTTCACAGAATTTATTGCCAAATAACTGATCTGTGCAGAATATATTTTAGATGTAGTAATTTCAAGTCATAGATGTTGTAATTTCAGGTTGTAGATATAGTAATTTCTGTTACCAATCAGCAAAATTATTTTTTTAATAGCGAGACTTATATTATTCTATTCCTCTTGTCGTTAGTAAGTTGACGGTGAAAACAATTTGCAAATCCGAGCTACCAATAAAAGATATCACTAAAATAATGAGGAAACAGATTCATATACAAATTACAAAATGCATTAACAAATTGGTGTGATCACGTAACTAATTCGGTAGTAATAGTCAAATATATTGAAGATAGCAAAATGTAGAAAGCATGATAGTAAATCATTCTCATTCGTATACATGCACTGATCCGTTAGTACTAAGGTTATTTCTATTGCAGTAAAGGGTACTGATAGAAATAGGAAAATCACAGATACACTGTAGTAAAAATTTACAATAGGCATGACAATAAAATCGTTCACACCATAGAAAAATTACTTAAACCAGTAAGCTTCTACAGAAATAATAAAATCAAATTACTGATCCTACATATATCAGTCATTTTGGTAGTAAAAGTCTATGAAAACTATATTTATATATTCTAAAAAATTATCAAAAAGTTACCATACGTAGGGCATGTGAGCTTCTATAGCCCTGTAGAATTTGAAGACCAAACTCACTTGCATTTGAAAGATATGAAAAGAACAAATTTACTATTCATCACTAATTAGCACTTGTTAATTTCATATCTTTAAAATGAGAATGATTTTGATTTTAAAATTTCATAGGATGTAGAATCTCTCCTCCCATACTTCTGGTAATTTTTTGAGAATTTTTGAAAACTTATATGTCAAAGAGGATCTTCTCAATAAGGAAGTTGTCTGGCGTGCCAAATGTGACTGGCAACTCGATCTGACCCAGCGGGATAGCTGATGAGTCTGGAGTTATGCCGTGAAACGGCTCGGCTCCGGCTTTTATCTCGGTCTGGGGAATACCCATGTTATCCAGCGTCTTCATGAAGATGAGGTTCAACGAGCTTCCTCCATCGACTAAGGTTTGAACGACCTTGATGTTTACGATGGTGGGCTCAACCATGACAGGATATTGCCCTGGATGCGGGATCGAAGTCGGATGATTCATCTGGTCGAACGTGATCAGCACCTCCGACCACTTAAGGAATCAGGGGAGAGTCGGCGTGGTCAGATTGACCTCTCTCTGAACCACCTTGTACTGCCTCTTGGACTCGTACATGGTGGACCCCCTGAAGTGTATACCAGCGATGTGTTCAGCTCCCCGATACTCGGATTCATCGTCCTCGAGCTTATCTCTAGCCTGCTCGATGCCTTGCTCAGCAAGGGCAGTCTTGAGCTTCTCCTGGATCTTCTTGCTGATTACCTGGCACTCGTCGAAGTCATGCTTGTCTGAGTGATGGACGGGGAAGTACTTGCCTCCTCCACGGTTTTGACCTTTGTTGTCGCCTAGGTTGCGCATCTTGCCCCTCTCAACCGCAGCCACAGCGGAGTTGCCCTTGCGCTTCTCCTCATGGTTCTTGTTCCTCTTCACCCCTTGCATGGACGACTCGGCCTTGTCGTTGCCAAGCTTTGTGTTATCGAGATGGTCTCAAGCTTCGGTGTGGATGGCGTACTTATCCGCCAACTCGAAGAGCTCCTTGGTAGTTCTGATCTTTCGTGTGGCGAGCTTCCCCTTCAGATCTCCATCCTTCACCCCGTTCTCGAAGGCAACAATCACTACCTCATCCGAGATATCAGGGATCAGGTTCCTTTTGTCGCTAAATCGTTGAATGAAGCTACGCAGCGATTCTCCTGGCTTCTGCATCAGCCGATGCAAGTCACTGTGTGTCCTGGAGAGTTCATACGTGCCATGAAAGTTGGCGATGAATTGTGCCCACAACTCGGTCCATGACAATATCGACTGAGGCGGGAGATTTAGTAGCCAAGACCTAGTTGCTCGATCGAGAGTGGTGAGCAGGTAGTTGGCCATCACCTTCTCATTGCCTCCGGCTGCTCTCATGACTGTCGTATAGATCAGCAGCCATTCAACAAGGTTGATCGCGCGTAGTACCGGAGTGAATGCCTTGCACCCCTCATAGATGTCCTCGGGATCATATGGCACTACTCTCTATGCGCATCTTGCCGAGGGGGAACCTGTGTCGCAGTGGCGAGCGGTCCCTCGAGGGCGAAGATCTACTGCGGCGCTCATGTCGTGTTGGGGATCGGCCTCTTGAAGACGAGGATTCATTATCTCGCCTTTCGTGCTCTTCGCGATCTCGCTCTTCTCTCTGATTTTGTATGACATTGCGCAGATCTCGATGATCATGCAGAATTAGATCTCGAGGTCTCCAGAATATCCTTGGCGGGGGTTCGAGCAGATCATCTTGGAAGCATGATGACCAAAACTAGCCACTGTTGATCTCGCTGCTCGACAATTGTCGTAGGACGACCCCGGCAGCTGGCTCCGGGCACTTTGTCGGCTTGGTTGTCCGAATCCTGAATTAGCCGCTCGAGCAGTCTGGGCTTGCACTGCATCGAGCAATGTCTTCATCTGGTCGAACACCGGTGTCATAGGGTTGGCCGGGTCCAACGGTGGGAGAGATTTCAGTAGCATGTGAGCGCACTTGACGTTGGCCTTAGGGGTGCTGAAGACGTCACTATGGTGGCTCTACTGGGATGCTATTCTTCGAATACGACCGGGCACACCATTGTGACCATGATGCCAAAGGGCCTGTTGGCCCTAGAATCCTGGCGCCTGCGGGTGAGGTATTGCAGGATTGTCCAGGTTGAGGTGCTTTGACAATCTGGCCGCAATCCCTACCGTAGCTATGGCTATCGGGTCGCGACGATGGTCTGCTGTGCCGGGAGCAATATTATCCGTAGCTACATGCGCTGTGGCGTTACTGCACCAAGATCTTGGGGCGTACCTTGAGGAATGTAACCTTCCTGGTTACCCAAAGCTTCTGCTCTAGGGTCCCTCTCTTGGGAACTTCCAGCAGTTGTGCCTTTGATGAGGACATCTTCCCTATTGAGACAACCACGCCGAGTGATTCTCCTCAGACACAACCAGTTATACAAGGACCTACTACTCGTGCTCGAGCACGTCTACTCAATTATAAGGTAAATTCGTTCATAAGTTTTTATACAAATGATTCACAGAATGGAATGCTATTTAATTCTTGTGATGATCTTATTATCCTTAGGAACCAAGGAGAAGAACCTCCAAATGCCAAGCATAAAGCACAATCATCATATGCTAAGTTGGACTTGGAATCAGCAAATTCGCGGGTTCGGCCTCCGCGACAAGATCAACTTCAAACGACCATAACTTTTGATTCCGGAGGTTTCTAGAGGCCCATGAGTACACGCTTGAAAGATCTCGAGTCTACTTTCCAATGGATCCAACCCCAATGCCAAATTCGTCTTGATTCAACAGAAAATCACAAAAAGTGTCACGGGCCAGAAACTCCAGGTGCTGCGCCACCTTTCTTTTGGGCCTAAAGCCCATGTAACGCTAGGGCAACCCCTGACCGCCCCCATGGGTGCTGCACGCCCTAGCTGCTCCCTAGCTGCCACTTACATCTATATATAGTTTGCTACCGCCGTGATTTTAGTTTTTGGGTTTTGTTTATTTGATAGTTTAGCCATTGCTACTATTTTGAGTCTTCCAGACGTGCTCAACAAATTACCTAAGAAGCTCCTTGTTTCAGAACCCCACCTTGTCAATCGCTCATCTTTATTTGTAATTTCAGATTGCCTTTACCTTTGTTCTTGCTTGTTCTTCTGGTTGCATGCGTGAATTGAACTCGTGTTCAGTTGATCGTGCTAACGGCAAGATCAATAACCTCCGGAGTTGGTGTAGCAATTGCTAAGGCGCATCATCGTCGTACGGTGTAGTTAGATCGTCAACGTCGCCTCCACCAAATCGATCATGTGTTTCTCATCGAAAGATCGGGACACCAAAGTGCTATCAAGTGGTATCAGAGCGCCAAGTTGCTCGGTGAGAGATTCAAGACCTAGAATAGTTTTTGTTTTCTGTCCAAAATTGAAAATCCTCCACAAAAATTCAACCTTTAGATTCAATCTGGTATTTTAGTGAGTTTTGTTAGGTTTTGATCCATTAGAGTCCTTGTTTTAGTTGCTGATCGTTTTTTCTTCGCGTAGCTTTTATTCCAATCTGTCCAGTTCTTTGTTTTGTTTATAACTTTTGCATACGAGCTCCGATTCAAGTGTTTTTGCACTTTCCTGAAACCTTGGGATAAGCTCCACAAAAACCTAGTTGGGCACGAAATCTAATTCTATCTAAAAGGTTGTTTAATCTTGACATCAAATTCGGGAAGCAAGTTGCAATTGCAATCCAGATTGGTTCGGTATTTTGATCATAACTCTCACATCCGAACTCCGATTGAGATGTTTTTATACTTTCCTGAATCCTTGAAGAGTCCTCTACAAAAACGTTTTTGGGTGTCCTTCGTAATTCGGACTCCTTCAAACCGAATTTGACTCGGATTCGGATTTGGTCAGATCGGCTGAATTTTGTTGAATCTGTGCACCTTGTGTTTTGGCCATAACTTCTACATATGGGCTCCAAATTGTGTGTTTGAATACTTGTTTTAAATCTTGGAACAGTGTGATAATTTTGTTACATTGTGAGCAAGCTTGATTCGGTCATTTTCATGCCTTAATTGCAGCAATAACCTTATTGCATAGTTCTGGCCAATTGGGTTTGTTTCTTCAATTTGTGTTCTAGCTTTGTTCCTTTGAGTTGGTTGAGTCCAGTAGCATCTACAACCATAAAAGTTCCAAAATATCAGTGTACATACCTTTGGGAACCAATTCATCCTTTGCGAATACTTTGATCCCAATTGAGACTAGCAATTTGAAATTGCTTGGGGCTGCTCCTTATGATACGTTGCACTATCATAACTCTTGTGATATCAAGTTAGGGATTCCAAAACTTTGCTCATACTAGTGTTGGCCGAAAGTCACTAAAAAAAAGAGGAAAGAAAGAGCCAAAAGGCCAAAAAGAAAAAAAAAGAGAAAAGAAAAGAGAATAGTGGCCGGCAGCACTACATTGATCAAAACCCTAATTTGTGTTTGTCATTTTCAGATTGTGCAATTGTATTAAGTAGTGAGCAATCTTGTGCCCTTTTACCTTTTCTGAAGCAATTTGCTAGCGTCTCTCCATAACTTATGCAACACGAGTTTTGGTGCTGAAATTATTCTTATTTTTGCTCATTCCATTGGTTGCATTAAGTTGCATTATCTTTGCGTGTGTGTTGCCTTGAAATTCACTTATATCTTTGAGATCGGCAACTAGGGCTTGTGAATTCTAGTTTGGATCATTACTTATCATTACAATAACTAGAATTATTAGATTGCATAGGAAATTAACATAGCCTACCAAGCTCCACATATCCTACCTCGTACGTTTGTTCGTTCTCTTGGCAATCGCTATACCAAATCTTCGGAGAACTTTTGACAACGCCGACGGCCGACAACACTGCTGCTTGGTAAGAATTTGTAAGAGCTTTGGGTAAAGCTTGAGTGTTGAGCAACTTGTAGCCACTTCCTAGTAGTTGATAGGAACATTATACCGTGATTTTGTTTCTTGTCTTCTACTAACCATGTCGTGATGAGGGTTCACTCGCATCACTCGCCACGCATGAAGGGCATTGTTGATCACGTTGAGAGGATGACGAAGGCCACCACCGAGGCGCTTAGTGAGGATGTACGACATACTAATGAGCGAATGTCGCTGCAAGAAGACCGCTCTGCTCCATTGAGACCGCCAGGAGTTGCTAACACTACCCTTGCCACTATTTTGTCTAGACTTGATATGCTTGCGCTTGTTGCCCTCGAACTTCTTGTCCTCCGCCTCGCCTCCCACGCCGCACAACGGGTTCCCATTGCTGCCCGCTTTCCCAAATGGCCCCGCCGCTTCGGCCGTTCGGACACACATCGCCAACACTTCGCCCTAGCTTCGGAGCGGAGGTGGAAGAAGATGATGAGAACTACAATCACTACGCCATCGATTTGGGGATGGCAATACCATCAATTTCGACCACGCACCGTGACCATCGCCGACTACGCTTTAATCAAAGAAGGTATGCAACGTGATCCACCGCGACATGAGGTACGTGATCGTCTTGACGTGTTCTCTAAAGTTAAAATTAATATACCTCCTTTTGAAGGTAAATATGATCCCGATGGTTACCTCAATTGGGAATTACTTGTTGATCAAAAATTTGCATGCCATGATTTCCGAGGATAGTAGAGTTCGAGCCGCTACTAGCTTAATTTTCTGATTTTGCTTCGCTTGGTGGAGAGAGCATTGCCGTGTTCATCCACATAATATACCCACCACTTGGGAAGCATTAAAATTGATCATGCGACATAGATTTGTTCCTCCTACTATGCTAGAGATTTACTAAATAAATTGCAGCGCCACGCCAAGGTAAAAGTTCAAGAGAAGAATATTATCAAGAATTGCAAATTGGCATGTTGCGCTGTGGTTTAGTTGAGAATGAGGAAGCGCCTATGGCTCGCTTTCTTAGGTGGTTTAAACCGCTAAATCCAGGACATTCTTGATTATAAGGATTACAATTCGATGACCCGCTTATTCCATCTTGCTTGCAAAGCTGAACGTGAAGTGCAGGGACGACAATCGAGGGTAAAGCTACATTTTCTCGCAGGTCGCATTACTGCGGGACGCCACACACCCCGCTGCCCTGGCCCAACGTACCACTACACCAAGCCCTTCCAACAACAAAACGATATCATCTCCTTCAAACTCGCACCACGAGTACCCACGCCGACGAAAAGTGCCACACAAGCTCCTACAAAGAGTTCGTTGCCGTCCGTCGCCTCAACAGCCGAACCAAAGACATTCAAGGCTATCGCAGCAAGGGTTTGGCCACATCATGAGGGAGTGTCCGAACAAACGCTGCTCATCATTCGCGAAGACGGCGAGTACGATTCAGCAAGCGATATTGATGAAGAAACATATGCTTTGCTTGCTGAAAATGAACACAATGAGCCAATTTTGAGCCTCAAGAAGAGCACGTGAGCGCCGTGATGCTGACCAATATTTGAGCATTGTTTCGCAACGGTGCTTAGTGCCCAGATTATGAGTACCGAGCAAAATCAGCGCCACAACTTGTTTCACATTAAAGGTGTCGTGAAGGAGCGAGCAATACGAATAATCATTGATGGTGGAGTTGCAATAATCTAGCCAAGATGGACATGGTGGAGAAGCTTGCACTTCCACTAGGCCGCATCCTCACCCTACTACATTCAATGGTTCAACAACAAATGCAAGCTCAAGGTAACTCGTATGGTAAGAGTAAATTTTGCTTTAGGTTCTTATCATGATTATGTTGATTGTGATGTCGCATCTATGCAAGCATGTTCTATGTTGTTAGGTAGACCGTGGCAATATGATAAAGATTGTTTACGCCATGGTAGAACAAATCAATACTCTTTTGTGCACAAAGAGAAGAAAATTATTTTGCATCCAATGTCTCCCGATGCTATTTTAAAAGATGAGATTGCTAGAGCTAATAGAGAGAAAAATTAGGAGCATGCTAAGAGTGAAAATCAGATTGTAGCAAAGGAGCTTGAGCAATACAATAAGAAAGAATCTAAGCCTGTTCATGACAAAAGAAATGAGATTGTCAAGGGTGCTTGTTTTCTTGCTACTAAATCTGATTTGAAAGAGTCTGAATGATCTAAATTCTTTTTGCTATGCTTTCGCTTGCAAAGAAGTTTTGTTTTCATTTGAGGATGTGTCTTCTTCTTTGCCTCCTGCTATCACTAACCTTTTGCAGGAGTACAATGATGTTTTTCCAAAGGATGTGCCACCAGGGCTGCCCCCAATGCGAGGCATTGAGCACCAAATCGACCTCATTCCCGGGGCATCTTTGCCTAATCGCGCACCATACATAACCAATCCGGAAGAAACTAAGGAGATACAACGCCAAGTTCAAGAATTGCTTGATAAAGGGTATGTGCGTGAGTCTCTTAGTCCTTGTGTTTGTTCCGGCCATTTTAGTGCCTAAGAAAGATGGATCATGGCGCATGTGTGTGGATTGTAGAGCAATCAATAATATCACCATTAGGTATCGCCACCCTATTCCTAGGCTAGATGATATGCTTGATGAATTAAGTGGCTCTACAAAGTTGTTCTCTAAAGTTGATTTATGAGTGGGTACCACCAGATTCGCATGAAGCTAGGAGATGAATGGAAAACGGCTTTTAAAACTAAGTTCGGTCTATATGAGTGGTTAGTAATGCCTTTTGGGTTAACCAATGCACCTAGCACTTTCATGAGATTGATGAACGAAGTTTTGCGTGCTTTCATTGGCAAATTTGTGGTGGTATATTTCGATGACATTTTGATATTTAGCAAATCATTGGAGGATCATCTTGACCATTTACGTGCTGTTTTTAATGCTTTACGAGATGCACGCTTATTTGGTAACCTTGAGAAGTGCACCTTTTGCACGGATCGAGTCTCTTTTCTTGGCTATGTTGTTACTCCCGGGGCATTGAAGTTGATCAAAGCTAAGGTTGAGGCAATACAGAGTTGACCGACTCCTAACACGGTCACACAAGTGCGAAGTTTTCTAGGACTTGCTGGATTCTACCGTCGCTCAGGAAGGACTTCGGCACCATTGCTGCACCTTTGAACGAGCTCACCAAGAAGGGTATGCCATTTGTTTGGGGCGATGCACAAGAGAACGCCTTCAACACATTGAAAGATAAGTTAACACATGCACCTCTGCTCCAACTCCCGACTTTTCTAAGACGCTTGAACTAGAATGTGATGCTAGTGGGATTGGGTTGGGTGGTGTGTTGTTACAAGGGGAAAACCTATTGCATATTTCAAAGAGAAATTGAGTGGGCCTAGTTTGAACTATTCTACTTATGACAAGGAATTATATGCTTTAGTTCGAACTTTGGAAACATGGCAACATTACTTATGGCCCAAGGAATTTGTCATACACTCGATCATGAATCTTTAAAGCATATTCGCAATAAGCTAAATTGAATCGAGACATGCTAAGTGGGTTGAATTCATTGAATCTTTTCCTATGTCATAAAAACACAAGCAAGGAAAAGAAAATGTTATTGTCGATGCTTTGTCTAGACGATACACCATGCTTTCACAACTTGATTTCAAAATCTTTGGCTTAGAGACGATTAAACAACAATATGAGCATGATGATGAATTCAAAGAGGTGTTGAATTGCAAAGAAGGAAAAACTTGGAATAAATTTTTCCTCAATAATGGGTTTGTGTTTAGAGCTAATAAGCTATGTGTTCCAAATAGTTCCGTCTGCTTGTTGCTATTGCAGAAGCGCATGGAGGTAGTTTGATGGGACACTTTGGGGTGAAGAAGACGGAAGACATACTTGCTAGCCATTTCTATTGGCCAAAGATGAGAAGGATGTTGAAAGATTTGTTGCTCGCTGCTCTACATGTCAAAAAGCTAAGTCACGACATAATCCCCATGGTTTGTATATGCCTTTGCCTGCTCCTAGTGTTCCTTGGGAAGATATTTCTATGGACTTTGTTTTAGGACTTCCTAGAACAAAGAAGGAGGATAGCATATTTGTTGTCGTGGATAGATTCTCTAAGATGGCACACTTCATACCATGTCACAAAAGTGATGATGCTACACACATTGCTGATTTATTCTTTTGTGAAATTGTTCGCTACATGGTATGCCAAATACAATAGTTTCAGATCGTGATACTAAATTCCTTAGCCACTTTTGGAGAACTTTGTGGGCTAAATTGGGGACTAAGTCGTTATTTTCTACTACTTGTCATCCCCAAACAGATGGACAAACCTGAAGTTGTTAATAGATCATTATCTACCATGCTTAGGGCTGTTTTGAAAAAGAACATAAGGTTGTGGGAAGAATGCTTGCCTCATATTGAGTTTGCATATAATCGCTCATTGCATTCTACGACTAAGATGTGCCCTTTTGAGATTGTATATGGATTTGTGCCTCGTGCTCCTATTGATTTATTACCTCTTCCATCTTCGAGAAGTTGAATTTTGATGCTAAACAACGTCTTGACTTGATTATGAAAATGCATGAGACAACTAAAGAAAATATAGAGCGATGAATGCTAAATATAAACATGCCGGTAGTAAGGAAGGAAGCATGTTACTTTAAACCCGAGAGTTAGTTTGGTTACATCTCGAGAAAGGATAGGTTTCTGAATTAAGAAAATCAAAGTTGATGCCTCGAAATGATGGACCTTTCAAAGTTTTAAAAAGATTAATGATAATGCATATAAGCTTGAATTGCTCGCAGATTTTGGGGTTAGTCCCACCTTTAACATTGCAGATTTGAAACCATACGGGAGAAGAGGAAGAGCTTGAGTCGAGGACGACTCAAATGCAAGAAGGGAGGATGATGAGGACATCTTCCCTATTGAGACAACCACGCCGAAAGTGATTCTCCTCGACACAACCAGTTATACGAGGACCTACTACTCGTGTTCGAGCACGCCTACTCAATTATAAGGTAAATTGCTCCTAAGTTTTTATACAAATGATTCACAGAATGGAATGCTATTTAATTCTTGTGATGATCTTATTATCCTTAGGAACCAAGGAGAAGAACCTCCAAATGCCAAGCATAAAGCACAATCATCATATGCAAGTTGGACTTGAATCAGCAAATTGCGGGTTCGGCCTCCGCGACAAAGATCAACTTCAAACGACCATAACTTTTGATTCCGGAGGTTTCTAGAGGCCCATGAGTACACGCTTGAAAGATCTCGAGTCTACTTTCCAATGGATCCAACCCCAATGCCAAATTCGTCTTGATTCAATGGAAAATCACAAAGAGTGTCACGGGCCAGAAACTCCAGTGTGCTGCGCCACCTTTCTTTGGGCCCAAAGCCCATGTAACGCTAGGGCAACCCCTTGGCCGCCCCATGGTGCTGCACGTCCCTAGCTGCTTCCTAGCCGCCACTTACATCTATATATAGTTTGCTACCGCCGCATTTTAGTTTTTGGGTTTTGTTTATTTGATAGTTTAGCCATTGCTACTATTTTGAGTCTTCCAGACGTGCTCAACAAACCGCCTAAGAAGCTCCTTGTTTCGTAACCCCACCTTGTCAATCGCTCATCTTTATTTGCAATTTCAGATTGCCTTTACCTTTGTTCTTGCTTGTTCTTCTGTTGCATGCGTGAATTGAACTCGTGTTCAGTTGATCGTGCTAACAGCAAGATCAATAACCTCCGAGTTGGTGTAGCGATTGCTAAGGCGCATCGTCGTCGTGACGGTGTAGTCGATCGTCAACGCCGCTTCCACCAAATCGATCGTGTGTTTCATCGAAAGATCGACACCAAAGTGCTATCAGCCTTTACTAGCCCTAGCCATGAACACGTGGCGATCTGCACGACTGCTGCTTTGACTGCTGAGGTCATCGCTGCTGCTGTCACTATCACTCTCTGTGTCCACGCACTTGAGAATGCTGGGCTCCAAAGGGTCAAACTCGATGAAGCACACCTCTCGGCTTGGGTCCTCAGAATAGGATTCGATGAAGCCAATGTACTCGAGGTCGCTGGCCAGACCCCGTCGGTACAGCATGGTTCTAAAAACAATCTCAGATCCCACTGGTGGGGCTTGGTTGATGTCGAGAATTCCAGCGTTGACGCGTGTTGAAGACATGCTTAACCTGCAAAAATAGCTG
The DNA here is from genome assembly GCA_036346375.1 of Guadua angustifolia. Lineage (NCBI taxonomy): Eukaryota > Viridiplantae > Streptophyta > Magnoliopsida > Poales > Poaceae > Guadua > Guadua angustifolia. Next base: position 31,820,063 of record CM070512.1, on the reverse strand, counting down.
AAAGCCCCTACCTGGCGCACCAGCTATCGAAGGTTAGTGATCGACAACACACTTATATTCAGGTACCTTCGAGATATGCAGGGTCAAACATGCAAAAGAGAACGCGCAATGTAGACAGGTTTGAGCCTCGTCGATGAGTAGTACCCTACTCCTGTGTCGACGATGATTGAGATCGATGAAGAAATTACAGATCGATGGGGGTAACCCTGATTATAAGGAAGAACTACAAATCTGGGGGATGGCTAAGCTATGGCTTATGTGTGGCTATGCTAAATTACTAAGGGTCGCAATGGCTTCTTTAGGCTTGTGCCGGCTTGTCGGACCTATCCCTGACGACGCCCTCCCTGACCCTTATATAGCGGAGGGAGTACCGAGTCGTAGTTGATGAGGAGTCTCTCTGCCGTTATGATCCTCGTATCTTATCTAAACTTCCATAACTGTTGTGCATATTCGAGTGAGTCTCTTCGTATCAGGAGTATGATTGGAGCCTTCCCTGTAGGGGATACCCTTTCCGCGTATACTTTATCCCGCAGGCTCGGGCTGGAGATATACGGAATATCCTGACATTGGTAAGTATATGCGCGATATGATTTTTGACTTTATGGCGCATGCCCATATCCCATATTTGCATATTTGACACAATATCATCTTAAGTCTTGCTGAGTACGAAAGTACTCAACCTTGCTTATTTGTTGGTTTTAGGTAAAGATAGTGAACCTCCAATCGACACGTAGTTTGACACAGGATGCGGGAATTATCTTAGCTAGTTTTTTTTAGGGTTTATGTCTTATCAGTTGCCTAAGGGTTGGATGGGTACACTACAAGACTTTTGCTTCTTCCGCTATAATATACTCTGAACTGTAAGACTATATTGTATAAATAGCTTCCATTTTAATAATATTGTGTATGGTTGTGATTCTAATTGTTGTAAATGTGTGTACTAGCTATTGATCATGGGACTAATACTGTATGCACATAGATCATCCTTCTTGGTATTCTATACTAAAAAGGAGGGTCACTACAACAGTTTTCTTCATAAAGGCAACAACGTGAATAGCATGTAAGACAAATCATTTGCATAATAGACAAAGCTCACAAAACAGAAAATGAAGTCTATATGCATTGCATGAAGCAGATTCTCAAAACTCTCCCTCAACAAGTGAATCAATTTTAAGCATAAATCTGGTTCAAGTTAAATTATTATGAAAATTAAGCTCAAGGAAGATCCTAATGAACTCAATCAAAACCAAAAACACAGAATAGAGAGAAGAAGTTGAGAAAGTGTGAACTGAGTGGCTATAGAGCATAGAAAAGATAGTAGAGAACACTACGGCTCATACTCGCACTCATCTTCCCCAATGACTGACTTAGAAAGACTGACTCTAGATCCCAAGCTAAGGAGTGTACATAGACCCTGTCTACCCAGGGGGTCCAACACCTACTAGACTTATAAAACTGTGATGGCACTCGACCTAGAGGGAAGAGAGAACAACTAATTATGCATGATAGGAACCTAAAGCATAAGATGAGAAGTCCATGCAGAGCATGCTAGAAGTCTAAGTGAAGTGAACTCAAAACAGAAAATAAGCCCATAAACACCCAGACAAAGTAAAAGAAAGGAAATACTCAAAAAAAACATATAATACATAGTATACAGATCAGCTTACCCTCACGATAAGCCGTAAGGGCACACGGCTACAAGCTCACTCCTCAAGGAAACAAACCCGAAGCTATCTAAAGGCTTGGTAAAGATATCAGCTATCTAGTGGTCATTCTCTATAAACTGAACCGCAATATCTCCTTCTCCACATGGTCTCTAAGAAAGTGATATCTAACATCAATATGCTTGGTTCTGGAGTGCTGCACTGGGTTTTTTCGCAATGTAAATAGCAAAAGTGTTGTCACAAAAAAGTGAAACACTCTCTATCTCTAACCCAAAGTCCCATAAGATCGATCTCATCCAGAGCACCTAACTACAGCAACTAACTGTAGCAATATACTCGGCCTTAGTGGTAGACTTTCAACTCCGGACTACTTTCTAGATGACCAAGAAATAATAAAAGTGCCAATGAATTGGTAAGTGTCAGAAGTGCTCTTCCTATATATCCTATAGCCAGCAAAGTCTACATCAAAAAAGACTCTAAGGGACAGACAAGAAGAGGAAGAGTACCAAATACCATAATCAATGGTTGCATGAAAGCACCTGAAGATATGCTTCAAAGCTTGGCAGTGAGAGGCGCAAGGAGAACCCTAAAATTGAGCGCATAGACATATAGCAAAATGTATGTCCGACCTCGAGGCACAGAGGTACAGGAGGGAGTCGATCATGCTCCGAAACTCCTTCTGTTCAGTAGGCTCACCATCCTCATCAGGCTTGAGGATAGCGGTGGTGGACATAGGAGTCATCACTGGCTTTCCATCAGACATATTGAAGTGTCTCAAGAGGTCTCGAGTGTACTTGCCTTGACGCAAGAAGGTACCATCCCGAGTCTACTTGATTTGGAAGCCGAGAAAATAGCTCAACTCGCCCACCATATTCATCTCAAACTCAGTGGTCATCACTTCTGAAAATTGAGACATAAGAGAATGCAAGGAGCCACCAAAGATAATATTGTCCACATAAATCTGGACAATGAGAAAATAAGAATCCTGGTGTCTGATGAACAGAGTCTTATCTACTATACCCATTTTGAAACCATGGCTGAGAAGATAGGACTTAAGCCTCTCATACCATGCTTTAGGGGCCTGCTTGAGTCCATATAAAGCTTTGAAAAGCTTGAACACATGGTTAGGGTATTTGGGATTCTTGAATCTTAGAGGCTGCCTAACATACACCTTTTCCTTAATATATCCATTGAGGAATGCACTTTTGACATTCATTTGAAATAGCTTGAAGCCCTTGTATGCTAAAAATACAAGCAGGATCCTAAAAGCCTCTAGTCTAGCTACAGGGGTAAAGGTATACTTAAAATCAAGATTCTCAACCAAAGTAAAGGTCTGTGCAACCAGTCTAGCCATGTTTTTAATGATAACCCCATCCTCACTCTACTTGTTTTTGAACACCAACTTGGTCCCAATGACATTATGACTAGATGGGGACTCAACAAGCTGCCATACCTTGTTCCTCTTAAAGTTCTCAAATTCCTCATGTATAGCATTAATCCATGACTCATCGAATAATGCATGAGAAAATTCATTTGGCTCAAAAGAGGTAACAAAGGCTGAGTGATGGCATAAAGATGACAATCCTGATTTTGAGTCAGTGACTCACTCAACCAGATCACCAATGATCTGATTAGGTAGATGATCTCTCTGAATATGGTGGGGAAGACCAGAAGCAGAAGTGGCCTTTACCTCTTGAACAGAAGAGGCAGGAACAGAGCTACTTGCTAAAGGATAGTCTGAAGGTAAGGATTGGTTTCTCTGAGGAGCAGAAATAGAAACAGGAGGCACCTCAGGTGTAGAGGGGACTGGATGAGATGGAACACAATCATCTCCATCGTCCTCATCCTGTACAAAGATGGTCTCGGAGGGATAAGAAGAGCCTGATATATTAAGTCTAGCTCCTGGACTAGCCTTATTAAAGGTCACCTCATAGGTCTCTATAATCTTATTCACATCACAACTCCAGACCCTATAGCTACGAGAAGAAGTTGAATAACCTAGAAAAATACCATTAGAAAAATGAGACTCAAACTTATCTAGGTTACCATACTTCAAAATGAAACACTTGCACCAAACACACAAAAATGAGAAACAATGAGCTTTTGCCCATACCTTAACTCATAAGAAGTGCGGTGCAAATGTGCTCTCAAGAAAACATGATTAGACACATGACATGCAGTAACTATAGCCTCAACCCAAACTTCCTAGGAGTACTGTACTCGTCTAACATCATCCTGGCCATCTCAATCAAGGTTCTGTTCTTTCTTTTCACTACGCCATTTTGCTGAGGAACGTATGGTGAGGAGAACTGATGCTCTATATCTAACTCCTCACAGAAACTCTCTAAGTAGGAATTCTTGAACTATGTGCCATTATCACTACGTATAGCTCTTAAGGCACCCGGGAGCTCAATAGACAACCTATGACCAAACCCATGAAATGGGTAAAAGACTCATTCTTTGAGGCCATGAAAAATACCCAAGAATACCTCGAAAAATCATCGATAATGAAAAGAACATACCATTTCCCACCCGCTGACTGCACTCTAGCTAGACCAACAGTGTCCATTGTAAAAGCTATCCTGGTGCATCAGTCATCACAACAGTGACTAGGGGACGAGAAGCAGCAACCATCTTGCTATGTCGGCAAAGAGAGCAAACTAAGTCTTTGACCATCTTGAGTTTAGGCAAACCACAAATGAGATCATGGTTGCTAACTCTGGTCAAGTGATCGAAACCAATATGACCAAGTCTCCTATGTCAGAAGGAGAGATCACGTGACTCAGAAGCAATCAAACATCGAAGAAAGTCTCCAAAAGAAGCAGAAAAATTAGTACAAAAGACTCCCAAATATAGAAATCTCACAAACTAACTCCATTGATGAATGAAAGATTCTACAAGCACTACTTTTAAAACTTATCTCAAAAGAGTCATCGATAAGTCGAGAAACAGATTGCAAATTATATTGCAACTTACTCACTAAGGCAACGCCCTTAAGAATGAAATTGTTATTAATGCAGACAGTACCTTTGGTAATGACTCTACCTGATGAAGCATCCCTAAAAGTGATCAACCCATCACCGGAGGCTCGGACTAGGGAAGACAACCAACAAGAGTCTCTAGTAATATGGTGAGAACAACCGGAGTCAACAATCCAAACCTTTCACTTCCCTATCCAACGAACCTGATCAAGACACAAGAGAGAGATGACTCAGTACTGGGATAAAGTGAAGACCTGGGAACCCAATACTGAACCACACGAAACCTCAAAGTACTAGTCACAGAAGAAGAAGAAGATTGGACTCTAGTATCTCTCTGACATGCAATTCTCACAAAATCAGGGACAATGTTAGTAGAAGATATAGGAGCCAAAATTGGGTTGGCCTGCCTTGGTGCAAAGGCCGAACCATCTCAGTAGGGCTGTCTGAATCTCCAACTAGAAAACACCTCACACTGCTGATATCTACCTCGATAGAAAACAAGGAATATCAAGAGGACAGTGGATAGACTGACAACGAGCAGCTCTAGGACTAAAACTCGAGTGAACAACATGAAATCCAAGTTTTGAACGCTGCCAAAAACAGATGATTCTCTAACCTATCTAGCTGTAGTGTGTGCTTTAGAAGCACTCAGAGTCCAGGAATGACACTAAATACCTCTAAGAGCATGAACACACTCGCATCGCATGATCTTGGCATGCCTAAAATAGAAATCTACTAGGTGACCATCCTTTTGACAGAAGGTGCATTAATACTTCGTCTTGCTAGAGGCCGAAGCAGTAGGAGGAGCAACCTTCTGGTCAAAGATTCCATGGACAACCCCAGCAGATCTAAACACAGTGGTATACAGTGGTGCTCACCCTAGGGGCAACCACAATCTCTCCACTCTTAGAGCCACGCATGATAGTAGGAGGATGAGCCCTAGCATACTCCTAGTAGTCAAATCCTAGACCCTGATTAAATCGGCTAATCTTGGATTAGCCTAGAATGATATTGAGCTTCTTTTTGCTTCCTACAAACTTCTCGGGAGTGTTTATGAGATACTCACACTCCCGAAAGAAAGTGGCATATGAAGAACGTGGAGAAGAAGAGGAAGAAGAATCAGGAAGAGAAGAACTATTAGCATATGTATTTTTCTACATCAGCACAGCTGTCTCAACCTTGAGGACCTCACAAGAAACGTAAGGGGTATTTCTAATCCTAAGGGTCTGGGCCTATAGCTTTTTCCTAAATTCGACTTGGATTTTATCCAAGTTCGCCTCAATCTTAGCACATCACAAGTAATTTTTTGTGACTTAACCAGTAAGTCTTTAGCAAGTTCAATACACTTGACATTTGAAAATTCATTGTCAAGTTTAGTTGCCTACAGCCCTCACATGAGCTGACTGAGTCCTTAGAAGCATGCAATTCAAGTTCATTATTTCTAGTAGATAGCTTCCTAAGGTGAGTGCTCATAGCATCAATTTCAGCAAGCAATTTAGGTCAATTTTCACAAGGTACGCTAGTGTGAGCATGAAAAAAACTAGCATCTACAGAAATAGCATCAATAGAACAAGTGCTAGCAATATTTGACTTAAGACTCTCAAGTTCAGAAACCACACTATTATGCATAGTCCTTAGGTTCTAAAGCTCCACAAGCAAAGCATCACTTAGAGAACAGTCATCAGAGGCTCGAGAGGAAGAAGATCTAAGTGAAATTAACTCCCAAGTCAAAGTACCTACTTCCTTCTTTAGCTCCATACACCTAGTTATAGCTCTAGCATGAAATTTTTCTAATTTGCAGAAAGCTTCATTAAGCTAGTCACAGGAGGGTACCTCACCCTAGTCGCTGTAGAGCTCGAGTCATTGATGCTGTTGGCGTCCACCATGAAGCACATCCTGGTGAAGTCGTCACCGCTCTTATTCTTCTCTTGCGGATCAACCTCGTCCTCATCGCTCTAGGTCTCTGTGACAAAGAGTTGATGTCATCGAGTACAACAAGGATGCGGTGGAAGAGCTTTTGTTCTTCAAGAAGTTGCGGTACTTCCTCACGTGCTGGGTCATGAACTAGAGACTTCTTATTGTGGTTCTTGTTGATGTTGTCGTTCTTTCTCTTACTGCGGGACTTATTCTTGCCCTTCTCCAGCTTGGGGCAGTTTGCTCAAAAGGGCCATCACACTTGAAGCAGGTGATCATGCCACCTCTCTTCCTCTCTCTCACCCTCTTGTATGCATGAGAGAATTTACGAGCCAAAAGAGTAAGCTCATTTTCTGAATTTTTTTCATATGGTCATCGCTTAGCTCACAAAGGGCATAGAGGGAGAAACCAACAGAAGAATCAAAAGTGGATCCAGTAGGATCGGTGACCAAGGCCATCGACTGAGATTTCATCTTACGAGAGATGACATCACTACAACAAGACTGGTTTATTCTAACACATAGTCTGCAACACATATAGCTTGTGCTGCAAAAAAACTCACAAGACCAGTCTTTTCCAACACACATTGCAACATATATAGCTTGTGTTGTTGGGAAACTCTACTGCAACACATACTACGTGTTGCTAACACCAAACTGTAGAATCATTGACTCAATATCCTTAGAAACATAGTCAGTCTAATAACCATGCAACACATAATAGTCATGTTGCTGCACTTGAAAGATGTGTTGTTGGGTTAACATAAGAAAATTTGTGATTCAATGAACACCGATAAATACTATGTAATGTGCTTTAAGAAAGTTAATAAAAAAATAAGATCCATTCTCCGCCGTCATATACTATGTAATACGTTTTAAAAATGTAAAATTATAATAAGAGTGAAAATTTATACTGATAAACTAAAAATAGCTTTGACATATATACAACCGCTAGATACTTGGTGATGCTAGTGATAAATTACAAAAGTTGAATTTATATTGTGTGAGAAAAACTGGAACTTCGGAAAGCTAATACCAAAAGAACTGCTAAGTACTCCTCAATTCAGAAAGCTAATAGACAAATTCTTGACAATTTTGTGATGTCTTATACTTATCTTATCTCTTATCTCTTACCTATTAAAGATTGGAGTTTACCCAAATTCGTCCCACCCCAATACCCTCTCCGCTCACAGAAAAAAATTTGCCCGGTTGGCTCAGACGTCAAATCACCAACGCCCCAAACACAACTGCCTTCCTACGCCCTCTGGTTCTCCTCCGCCGCCTCCTTCCCCACGCCCGCGCCGCTTAAACTTCCCCGCGCCCGCGCCCACGCCCTCATCCTTCCCCGCACCGTCGCATTGCCTCCTCCTTCCCTGCTACTGGTGGCGAGGGCGGGGTGAGGCACGGAAGGCCATCGACGGTGATCCTGGCGGCGATGCTGTTGTCGGCAGCACTGCTGCTTCTCCTGGCGCTCGACGCGCTATCCAATCTTCACTTGTTGTATATAGGTTCTGAAAGCAGTGCCCTACCCTTACACCATTACTACCTTCCAGTTCGCATCCGACTCCTTCTACTTATGGATTATATGCTTGGGAAGAAAATTCATAAAGCACTGGTCAAGGTTAGATGTTCAAGACTCTAGCTTTAGGTGTGTAAAAATACTCAGTTCGGTGTTGACATGGTAGAATATGCTCATTTGTGTTGGTCAACGGTTGTGTGTTGATTCATTTTTTTGTCAAATTGAATTAAATTAGTTTGTAGTATGTCCTTGGTTAGTTAGTCTCTTAATTTCTTAAGATTTGAATTTGGTAAACGCACTTTTAAACAAAGATGCACCATATAATCTTATTTTTATATCTACAATTGGTTTACGTGGAGATATAATCTAATTCAATGTAATTGCACTCAATTTTCTAATTTACTAGGATTCAAATAATTGGATGTCAGCTGGACTGTTTTGGGCATATAATTGATTGGTATTTGAGAGCGGCTTTAAAAGTTCAAGACATGTTGTGTTCCTAGGAGAAGTTATTGATTGAATAACCTGTTAGGGCCAGGCTAATTTGTGTCATTGCTACGACAGTACAATTTAGATTACCTTGTTTTCTTGCAATGTTGTTGTCGTGCCCCGAATTTGTAAATCCGGACACTCTGTGTATTCAGCACTAGTCCAGGATCGCGCTAGTGCACACAGTCTAAACAGGGTTAAAGCATCACATCATACACAGCGGAATAAGTAAAGTACATCAATCATGTATATAAACGAGTTGTACGACCTTATGGTCCCTTACAATAGTCTACCACACAGGGCTTACAATAACCAGAGTAAACAAAGTTTAACAGTGGAAAAATAAGTCTTCATAGTGCTCCATCTCCTGCCACAGGAGCCCTGACAAAGGCTTGATCCCTAGTTATCCGGTTCTTCGACAAACTCCTCCTCATATGCGGGCGTAGTCTCCTCTTCTGGTAAATTGTGTCCGCAAGGGTGAGTACACACCGTACTCAACAAGTCATGCACAGAATGCAGTTCTATTACTACATGCATGGCTTGTTCAAAGGAATGGCCTTACTGGTTATTTTGCTTTTGCATTAATATTTTAAACTACTATTTATTTAGATTGAGAGCATCAAAACCATATAACCATTATATGTCTCAAGTTGTTTTCCACATTATTTTGGACACACAATCCCTAATCAACATTCATCATTATCTTTGGTACACAGCCTTCCACCCCATTTTATTTTCAAAACACTACCCTTGATCAGAATCCCGAGCATTGTCCAAGACTGTGGACTCGGCAATTCAACAGCTTTAATACTCGCAGAGGTTGTACACTTTACCCACAAGATACAACAAGACACCACAAAGGCGATTAACCGTAATAAAGTTTTTCAAAACTTCTATCTTAACCTAAGAACCTCTCCGTGTTGCCTTCACTATCACTTCCTCACTCAGAGTCAAGTATAGGACCGACAAACACCGCTAGATAGGGTACCAAGTCAAGCACGTGCACTCTCCCCTGCATGCTACCCCCATGTAATCGCCACCCCGAGGTATCAAAGGTAAGATATCGAATCCTACTAAACTAGGTCTTCCCATTCGCACATGTGGTTGTACGAGAGACTCAGTCAAAGGCTTGCAAGGTGAAGTCCTTAACTCCACCAAGGCAAGACTTCCTTCTCTCGATTTTGGCACACACCCTCACAACACTCAAACCCACCAAATGCCACACAGCCCACCTCGCACGAAGCCTCAGTCCACTTGCTCCAGTCTAAATCAATTCCACCCCAGGTTATATAACGGTGCAACACATGCCCGTAATCATCTTTCATATAGAACCACACATGTCTCTACATTCCAGTTTCAATACCACATCATTCCACCTTTTATCAAAATGCATTCACTATTCTTTAGTCAATGTTACTTTTGTAATTTAAACAGAATTGTTCACGTTATAAGCATGGCTAAGCAACTATTCACGGTCTAGCCTCCCATGTTGGCACAAATATTATCAACCAACTAATATTACCAAATATAGGTTATCAAAGGAAACATGGCATAATAAGAACAAGGTGACAATAACAATTAGGTTGACTAGCTAATTCACCCAAAAAATTTAAATCCATTTTTTTAGTTGAATTAGCATGCATAGTTTGAAACAAAATATATTTCAAAACTTGGGATCAAAATGGTCAAAGCATAACTTGCCTTCAAAGAGTTGCTGATCCTAGTCCGGAGTTAAATCTTGTGCAAGAAATTCCCCCTCAAAGTTCTCCGACAAATCAACGTCTACCCAATTCATATGTACACACAATAAATACATTTTTCAGAGAGAAAACTTAACTCTAAAAATTCCATACAATTCACCAATAAATAGATCTTGATTTTACAAATTTTTAGAAATTGGAATCACTCCAAACGGAGTTAAAACGCAAAAGTTATAGTCATTTGAAGTTTTAAAATAAATCAAAAAGAATAAACCGGATTTCTTTATTTATTTTTATACTGAAAATTCGGCATTTATGACGTCAGCATTACCATTAATGACGTCAGCACCGAAAACATTTTCGATCGAATTGTTTTTCTAAGAAAATCGGAATTATGACGTGAGCATGACGTCACTGCTGCCGTCAGCATCTACTGTGCCAGCACTGACAAGTGGGCCCCACTGATGATGTCAGCCGCTGACGTCAACATGACACGTGTCATGATCTGGTCGTGACACGTGGCGATGAAATATCAACCAAGAGGTTAATTTATTCTTGACCGTCCGATTCAAAACGAACGGCTAGATCAAATCCCGACACTTCGGTTCAGTTACTCCGGAGTCGACATGTGGCACAATCTCGACCACTGGATCAAGATCTAATGGCGAAGAACAACCCGAATGAAGACTCAATTGACCCGGTCAAACGCCAAGATTCGTGCGATGAAATCAACGGCCAAGATTGCACCGACACGTCGGATCGCTACTGCGGTGCTGACACGTGACTTATCCGTGACCATCGGATCAAAATCGAACGGCGCTATTGATCGGTGACGCCGACAAAGAGCGATGGCTCGCCGCCTTGCCTCGTGTGACACGCGCCGCCTCAGATCGCCGCGGCGGCGCAATCCTTAACGCTCATTACAAAATCAACGCCCAGATTAAACCCAAAATCCTCGGCATGACAAGCGATGCGGCTATTCCAACAGGCGACGCGGGACGATCCGCACCGCACATCCAAGATCCAACGGTCTACACTGGTTCAATCCTATGCTATTGATGTAAATCCAACGGCTACAGTTGATCTAAGCTACGTGGTGAAATAGAAACCACACGATCCGGATCCAATGGCTAGCAGTTGAAGATGAGGTTCACTGTTGCTGTGACTACGTGGCTAAATCCAGACCATCCAAAACGAATCTGACGGCTATTATCTAGCGCAGTTTTGAGCACACGTGGGCGATCCCAGCTACGGGCACGTGGCGCTATCCTAACCATTCATCCTTAGATCTACGGCTAAGGTTAGTAGATGAGACTCACTGTTTGAAGGAAGACGTGGGTGAATCGGAGGCGTTCAACGAAGATCGGACGGCGGTCAAAGCTCCACGTTCCGAAGGCGCGGCGAAGATGGGTTGCCGAGAGGAAGAAGACGACGGCGGTGTGGGCGCTCCGGTGCTGCTCCGGCGACTCGGCTTGGTTCCACGGGTGCGGCTCGTCGCGGGGGTTACTCCGGTGGTCACGGCGACGGCGGAGAGTCACCGACGGTGACACAAACAACGGCGGAAAGTCTCAGAACTATGGCGAGTGCGCGTGTACTCTACGGTGGTTCTCGGGAAACGTGAAAGGGCTCAAAAGGTGCGGGAAGACGTGCTTTATACACCACGCCAGTTAATGAAGCGGCGGAGTGATCACGGCGGCGAGTAATGGCGACGGTTACTGACAGTAACACACGGCGGCGGCGGCGTTACCCGAAGATGAAGACGATACGACGTGGACGCATCTAGTGCGTACACGCGGCGGCAATCCAACGACGCAAGGTGACGAAACGATGTGGGCGATTGACAACCGTGCGATGCGAATCGAACGGCTGAGATCCAGCGGCTTTAGGGTTTCCGAGCGGCGCACAGAGTAATGGGCTCGGCCCGTTACTATTCATTGGATTTTCCACTGATTTTCGAATAAAATTAATTCCCGATATTCATTTAAATTATTTGAAGCACTTAAAATATCAGAAAAATTCTAGAAAAATTCTAAAAAATATTTTAAGACATTTTGAACTCAAATAAAATATTTCCATTTATATTTTATTAAAACTTTTCATTATTAAATTAATTTCCAGAGAAAACTAATTTCCAGAAATTTCAATTAAATTCAAATAAATTCCAGAAATTTTCAAAAATTCAAAATAAATTACAAAATTAAAAATAGCCAAATTTTGGGATGTTACAGTTGTACCATGGAATTGTTGCCTTGGGCTCCTAGCCTTCCTCTTGGTTAAACATCCAAGGAGCAAGTGAAGAGGATGGAGAGAAAGAAGCGAAAGTATGGGTGCTCTTTGTTCTGCCACTCTCATAGGGGAGGAGGTTTAATTGTGGTGTGAAGTTTGATTATATCTTCTCTTCTTGAGATGTCTTGTTCTTTTTGTTCATATGTTTCTCTTCCAAACTGCTCAGATTCTTGTAACTTGTCCGTCCATTCCAATTTCAAGCTGCTCATATTTTTGAAACTTGCTATTTTCATTCCAATTCCAACCTGCTTGGATCCTTGAGACATTTAATGGGAGATGTTGCTATTGCACTCTCTGTAATGCAAGAATCCCCCTTGGTTTTTATCATCTAAGATTTTTGGGTATGACGAGTGAATTTGGGCCATTTCAAGAATGTGATAGTACTAGATTTCTTAGATAGGAGGATTTAGTTGAACTGACCATTTAAGAACCAAGAAAGTATAGTTGCATGCATTATAAGAACAAAGAATCTGCATGGTGGTATGGATTGACTTTAACAAAATTGCACTTGGGTGTCTAGTTTGTTAGCTTCCAATGAAACCATGATGTTCCAGACTTCACAGTCCAGATTGGTTAGGTTTGTTATTTTGAAGTGACTCTAAACTCTAAAGATTGATTTGATGGGATTAATCCTCTGTCTCTCTCCCTCTCTCCTCTCTTTGTGTGTGCATGTGCGTGTGGAACAAATGGTTAGTGGTCTGGTCTAAATTCTAATGATAGTCTTTTGACACATTTTACCTGGTCATTTGGGCCTTTACTTTTACAGATTTATTCTTGGACCAACTCCTAATTGTGATTACATCAGCTTAGCTCAAAACTGATTTTCCCTTTTTCTTTGGGCCAGTTGTGGATGCATGTTCTTCTTATGTTGGCTTAATTCTTTATAGCTGGCAGTAGCCATGTTGGTTAATTCTAATACTATTCAAAGACACTTCACCGAATCAAGTATGATTTAGAAATAGGTTGGAGTTACCATCTCCATTACCCGAATCAAAGGTGTATTAGTACTTTGGAGTTTGGACTTTTGGTACCGATTAACTCAATCTGAATAGTTTGGTCCCAATTGCGACTTTTTCCTCAACCTTCAGGCAGGAGGAGTATGATAAGTCAAGAATCGGAAGAGCAAAGACGAGCACGAGAGAGAGGCTATGAAGGAATCCAAGACATCAAACCAAGGAGAGCTGGTTCTGAAGGTATCTATCGCCCTGACTAGGTTGGAGTAAACGTTTTTAATCTTGTGAGTCTGTCATATCTTTGTTGGTATTATTAATCTTTTAATCTCTTTGTTGGTGTAGTGGCAGATGGGATAAATTCTTCATTTGTGTTGATTTGCATCCTTCAGTGTGTAAGTGTACACAATCTTACTCAAGATCTTCCATTTTCCTACATAGTGATGCGATCTCTAGTATTGTTGAAAAAAGAGTAAAATCCATGGAGGTTCATTCAACTTGTGCAAGTGTGTCAAAATTCACATGTAGGTCACCGATGTGACATAAGTGGGTCATTAGTCTATCCTAGCTGCATTTTTCGTATGCGTGGCATGACACGTAGGATTAAAAACAGTTGGCTGAACATTTGCAGAAAATCCCCTCTGCATTTTTTGTTTAGCCTATCGATGTGCCCTTCCCCGAAGCTGGTCTCCAACCAAACCACATTCTATACCTTCTTGTTACTTTCTATTCAACTCCGTTCTGATTCGCGTGAGGAGATCCATGTTTTAGCGGACATTGCTACTGATGATGAGCTTCTCTGGCGTTTTAGGCTACATGTAGCTGGACAATGCTACTGATGATGAACTTAGTTTGAACCAAAAATCTTGGTTACCATCTCAATCTTGTAGTTGGATGTGCATTACATATGGAAGAGGACTAAGGTTAATATTGCAAAGACTTGGTCTTTAGGAATTAGGATGTTCTAATCATATTGTGTCAAACAAAGCTTCTTAATACTAGTTTGCCAATGACATTGCATAGACTACAAAAGTTTTTGATAGTTTCTAACTACAATATCTAGATGACTAGTTGTGATAAATGCACTTTCAATCCTTTGCTTTTGTGCTTATTTTAGTCATGCTTTCATATTAGCATTTATCCTTAACTGTAGCATAATAAGATAGTTCATGTATGTTAATTATATCTTGGTTCAATTTTATTGCACTCGTGTCCTTTAATATTTACATACATGCGTTTTTGTTGTTGTTTTTGCAGGCTCAAAAATTAATGGTTGAGTTATATATTTGGATGTTTACTTCATCAGGGATCAAGAAGCAAGGAATTTAGTAGGAGGAGTCTAGTTGTTGTTTCATATTCTTTTGCTGTTGTTTTTGCACATGACAATATAGTGACAGTAGCATATAGTAGTAGTATGTCATATTTCATATTTTTGAACTTAGTCTGGATCATGTTCTCAGTTCTTGTGTAATGAACAAATCAATTGTTTTTCTTTCGTATGTGCAACAATGTACAACACCTTTATTTAAATTCAATGCAATATACCTATTGATCATTGTTCATGTTGAATTGTATTGTATTATCAAATAAAAATTATTTGTGATAAATATATTTTTATTCATATATATGAAACAAATAAATAAATCATACTTTACATGCATATTTATTTGTGTTGCAAAAGACCACTTATGTGATGCTAACAAATGTTAGCTATGTTGAAAACATGTGTTGTTATATATTAAAAAATGTGTTGCTACTTTGCAACACATATACGTATGTATAACAATACCTAGTTGTGTTGCAGGGAGTTACCTCAGCAACACCACCTATAACATCACTTATAATATGTGTTGCTAGCGATGCTTGCAACACATATACGTAGATATAGCAGCATATGTGTATGTTGCTATAGCTCATTCCTGTTGTAGTGCATTGATCTTATGAGTCTTGAGTCAGGAATAAAGCCTGTCAAGAGTCAGAGTTGATAAGTCTGTAGTGTCCTTGATGGTGGTCACGTTCATCTCCCAAACTAGAAGATCAAGTGCAGTCAAGAAATGTCGAGCGTTATCTAAGTTAAGGTGTATGCAGCCAACTGCTCGGAGGTAGCTCAAAATCTTCATAAAGTTACCATAGCACTCGTCAAGACTCTCACCAATGCATTATTCAAATTTGTTGTATTCACGATTGTACTGATCCTATCTCACCATCTTGATTTGGGTAGTGCCCTCATGGTAAGCATCGAAGGTCACCCAAATCTATTGAGTGGATCAAAGGTGAGAGATCCTATCGTACTCATTGCAGATAATGCCTTGTATGAGGATGTTCCTTGCCTGAGCATTCGCCTCAACGTCAGCCATATTACTAGTCGTGAAGTTCTCATCGGTAGGAACCTCATACGGGAGCTTCACCTTTTTGCCAAATCAGGAAGCCCTAAGCAGTGACGTATGACTCCATTCACGACTTCCAAAAAGAAAAATCAACTCTAGAAAAGATGAGAGGCTTGGTGGAATATTTGTCCATCGCCATGACTCTCAAGACTGGTCAAGATATGTGGAAAGAGTAAAACTGGCTCTGATACCAATTGAAGGATCAATATAGTGATCAAAGGGGGTGAATGATCCCAAATAAAAATATTTCCCAAACAAAACTATCCACCCAAACTCTCAAAGATAATACTCAAAAGGAAGTAAATAAGAAGGAACAAATACTCTGTATGGACGGTGCTACCACAGGAAGACCGGTAGTACCAGAGGCTGGTAGTACCGCACAATGGTTGGTAGCACTGAGCTCAAGAACAGCAGTAAGAACAGAGTTTGAAAATAGCACGACTCAAAAGAAAAATTTGAGGAATCTTTTGATCGACTGAATGAAAACTCACGAAACTTGGTAGATGTACTTCTAAGCATGTTAGGAACTCATTCAACTTTCAATCACATGGATTGACGTCAAAGTTCCGACCTTTTTACCCGTGAAGGAAGAACGCACCAAATTTTGAGCAAAACTCAAGAACTCGATCTAAGATTTGCCCATGGGGTTTTGATGATCAAGATGACCTTGGAGAACCTCCCACATATCATAGCAAGTAAGAATACAAGTCCAAAACTCCGCAAACACGATCTTCAAGAATGATTCATTCAAGAATACAAAATTGGTTTCTTGCAAGAAAAACGCATGGAGTGCCTAGATGATTGAGATATGATCTGAAGAAGATTTACTCATCAATCAACATTCTTGGCACAAGAAGGAAAAGCATGTTGAAGGAGAGGAGGCAAATCCAAATTGCGTAAATGTAAATTATAAGAATATAAGTGTGGAATTTAAATATAGAATTTAAGATATAATGTAAATGTGTAAAGTAAATTTAAGAATAAGGAAATGTATTTTGGATTTCTGGAAGGGAGGTTTACAAAGCCACACTACAAAGTGGGCAAAGCTCAAAGGACCACCAAAATCCTCAAAACCTTCAAGAGGAGGAATGTTACCCCTACCCCTTTATTTATACTACTCTTGGGCCACCTACCACCCTTGGATGAGTCCCTCAACCCTAGAACACTCCATCAAGGGCTAGGATTGACCCACTCACACAGCCATGCAAGGGCTAACCCAAAACCCACCAAATAAACCGAGTTTTCTTGCACTATTTTCAAAGCACACTAATTAGACCCGCTACTCTATCATCTAGACGCGATCCAATGGCCCTCCTTGATCCGAGTAGCTCTTAGCTAGCATCTCATCCATTCACTGTCTTCTAGGTTTGCACCGACTCCATCTCCGATTATCTTCCGGTGATCTTCGATCGTTTGGACCTCCGATGCTCCTCACCGGTTCTTGGTCATCCTCCGCCTCACCATGATCAAAACCCAACGTCCTACAATCATCAAAACACAAGGAATACCCATCATGTAGCAAGGTCCAAAAAGATATGCAATTAAACTCCTAAAATCACAATTTTTTAATCATTCATGCTCATCAGGGCCGGTGCTACTGCCCTCAGGCCGGTAGCACCACCGGCCCGGTCATACCACCCCCTGGCCGATATGACCGCCTCCAAAAATTTCAACAACACCCTCTCTGGAATTTTCATACCGCTCCAAAGGGCCGGTGCTACCACTCACCCAGTAGCACCGGGTTACCATGGCCGGTAGCATTGGACTACCAAATCCCCCGAAGCACCCTCTCGGGTTTTTCCACACCATTCTATGGTCGGGTGCTACCACTCGGTCGGTAGCTTCATGATATTAAGACCGGTAGCACCGGAAAAATAGATAGAGTTCAAATTGCTTTAAATTGAAAATCTAATTCAAATTAAACTCAAACCAGAGCATACCAAACTCAAATTTAGTCAAATACTCATCACCAACATAGGCAGACCTCCACATGGTCTTTCATACCTGGAGAGGAA
Source organism: Guadua angustifolia (assembly GCA_036346375.1). Classification (NCBI taxonomy): domain Eukaryota; kingdom Viridiplantae; phylum Streptophyta; class Magnoliopsida; order Poales; family Poaceae; genus Guadua; species Guadua angustifolia. Next base: position 31,802,159 of record CM070512.1, on the reverse strand, counting down.
AAAAGCTACCACTAGTGGAATCAAGGCAGATGCTCAATTTGTGGAGCTGGTCCAAAGTGGTTTGGGCTTACCTCAACATGGATTAGGGGACATAGGCAAGTCTTCAAATACCACGGTAAAAAGTATCGTGTCTCCTTGTGTATACTTGCAATTCTCGATTTACATTGTGCAATTTGTATTCCTAGAATTAAATTGCTTACTTATCTTTAGGATTGCAATTTATTGTTGGAGACATAATTAGTTAGTACACTTAGTGAACATAGTTGATTTAGGCTTTAATTTGTCAAAACCTTAGTTTATCGCTTCTACATCTATTATCATTTAAGTTTTGATTTAAGAGTACTTAGGCAAGATTTTAATTAATCATAGAAAAAATGTGTGTAGCCGTCTATTCACCCCTGTCTAATCAGCATCCTTTGTCTTATAAAGGGTGATGACATGGCTGAAGGAGGTGAGCAAGGGGAGTAGGCCCCGGGAACTTGGGTGAGTGGGCTGGGCTCATTAGGAGCAGGCCACAGGCACGAAGGCCAGACCAGGAGGTGGTGTAAGGGACTAGGTAGTTCCGGTGCGAGCAGGCGACGGGGACACAGGGGAGGAGCAGGCTGGGTGGACGCGCAGCTACCAGGGGCAGTCGGCCTAGGCACAAGCGCAAAGTCCAAGGGGAGCAGGTCCCTGGTGAAGTGGTTCACATAGGAGATCAGTAGCCTGCGGGCTAGGGAGGCTGACGACTAGGTGGGGAGGCTAACCGAGGGGTTGCGCAAACGGCGGGTGCAAGGCACTAAGCTGCACGGGCATCGTGGGAACCGGGCATGGGCGGCATGAATGGAGGGAGAAAAGGGAGAAATCCATTCGGATAGGGGAGCAGTTGGATACGGCAAAGAGAGGGAAGGAGAAGAGATAAGGTTGGGTGTGGGAAAGAAGAAAAGAAAAGGAGGAGAGAGAGAGGGAGAAAAGAAGATTAGTATGAGAGGGTAATTAAATGGAAAATTAAATAGTGTTAGCAGCTGCATCAATAATTAAAATATGAGAGCCATATATATGTAGGTCGAAGTGTAACCTGGCTTACAATCCGTCAAACTAAAATACGACAAGATAAAAATAGCTCAAATTAAAATAAGCCAAATTAAAATACGTCGAATCAATATACCCCAAGTTGAAATAAACAATATTCATTTACCAAATTACCAGAAATCAGTGTAAGGTTAGACACCGTGAAACACATAATAATTTGATAGCCATCTAAGAAATAATATTCTATTTCAAGAATTAAATCCAATCCGATCGGCGATCTCCTCCAGGAACTGTGTGAGGATGATGTTTTCTACCAAAATTCAAGCCAACAATCTTTTGATCATATTTGATTAATTTCAATCAAATATATTTGCTTATATGTGATATCATCCATACATTAGAAAATCTCTTTTTAAGAAAATAATAAATCGGATGCGGTTGGAAAGATGGTTTGTTTGTAAACTGCTAAGGTAGTAATTGATCTTGGATATATTGAATTATTGATGAACTGTTGCGGCAATGGTGGATTATTGATGTGATTGCGAATGGCTTATCCAATGAAAGTAGCCGATGACATATGTATATATAAGGTGGGTAGAGGGGTGGCTAGGGTTGTAGATATTGTGTTGCTAGTGGGGCCCTCTACATATGCTAGAATATAAGGTCGAACAAACTACACTTGGGTAATAAGCCGTATATTGTGTATCAACCATAGTGTGTAGGAAACAATTATAAAAGATTATCCTATGAAAGTGTATGATCTCCATATTAGCTATCTATTAGATAACTAGGTTAGTAAGACCAGTATAGACCTAGTGAGGTATACTGGTAAGACCAGTAAGACTAGGGCAGCTGGCAAGAGCATTAAGACCCATGGGGCAAAAGAACTAAGAATAGGGGAGCTATATTTAAAGCTGTGAGATGAGTACTGCCGTTGTTAGCCAGAGTACAACTGACAATGATGCTAGGGTTAGAGATCTAATACCTGAGTAGTGATAAACATTCTGAGTTCTCAACTGTGGTTGAGTTTAATATGGGTAAAGTGATATAAACCTACGTATGATAAAATCATAAAATACATACATGTCTCATGGATTAGAGGCTACAGAAATTAAGTCTGTCTCATATATGAGTGTTAGTAGCAAATTTCAGAAATTAAAATACAGAACAAACCCTTTTCTAATGAAACCCTATTTTCTGAAAATGGATTTGAGAGAAGGATGGAATGTGATGGATGAGGGAAAATTTCATTTGATACATTTTGTTATTATTGCTTACTGAGTACTTTTGTACTCACTCTTACTTAACTCCCACTTTGCTTAAGGAATTACATCAGCAATTAGGAGACTGGATGGAATATGAATCCAGATGGTTATGCCTACAAGGTATGGGGTATGGATTACCTGTAGGATCAGGGTGTCGAGGAGATGGAGAACTACCAAGAAGATTGGGCGGAGCAGTGGAACATATGGCAGCGACTGTCGATCCACTGGTTATTTTAGTGGTTATGTAAATTTATTTTTGTTGTACTCCATATTATGTAGACCTTGTATTACTGGATTTGTAGCCTGCGTGGCAATGGATTGTAATAAGTTTTTATTTCAATCTCTAATTATTGTTCTGCTGCAACACTCTGAACACGGTGTATTACTAATAAAACGTCAGGTATGCTTGATATTTTGCTAGCTAATATGTCGAGATTAGCGTACTTGACTTAGAGTAATGGCAATGTTACTATTATTACCCTGGACTAATTATGTAGGTCGCCACACCTAGACCGGCACGGCATGGTATGGAGGTGCCCTAGTAGGCTAGTGGACCGTGCATGGGCTCACAGGAAGAAAGGTGGGCCATGCCAACACAGTATTGCAGGCTGACCGTGCTAGGTCACCATGACACAGTCCTGGCCTATGGCCCATCAGGTTGTGCTATGTCGGCCTGGTCCAATGCCCAGGTCTATGGCCTTCTCGGATTGGCAGGGCTTGTCTGCACATCATTCTCTTGATTTCACAGTCAAATTTTTGTCCATCCAATCAATGTGCAAAAATTGAAGAGCATACATCTTTAACATATCTAAAAGCAAAGAAATTTGTTTAGATTGTATAAAAAAATATCTAGAAGTTCGGTTCAGTTGCATCCCATTGTCGTCCAACGAAAAACCATGCCTCTTGTGAGCACATTGGACGTTCGATCATAACTCGAGCTGTGAAGTAGTAGTAGGACTGTAGGACATAGAACTCATAAGATCATTGCAATTGCTTCGATTTCTCACGCACAATCATCGAAAGTACTGGTTTACCTATCTCTCCGGCATCCCTATTATAACTTTGTAATGCAGGGGACTGTTTTTACCAAAGCAATTCCTTTATTTTTTTGCTATAGTGAAAATAAAATAGTTGATAAAAAGCGAGGCGTGGCAACCACTTATATGTTTTTTTAACGTCAAACACCTTTCACCCTTTCTTTGTGCGTCAAATTTAATGAAAACAAGGCGTATATCTGTTGCATAGAGAGATAATAGAGATTACCTCTAAATCTGTTCCATATATCTGTTCTATGTCCTACATTTGTCAAATTTGGCTATATATGGACAATCTTTTAGTATCAATCAAACCAGAGTTACACAAAGTAAATTTTATTCCAAATAGAAATGGAGTCGTTGATAATTAATATTGACTCGTCATCACATGGACTCGATTTTCATACTGTTCAGTCAAGTTTTAGTTCTGGAGTTGCTCGTGGTTAGTCTTTCTGCCGTCCTCTTGATATTCCTTGTTTTTTCTATCAAGGTAGATATCAGCGGCGTGAGGTGTTTTAGGTAGGAGATTTAGGCAGCCTCGTTGGGAAGGTTTGGCCTTTGCACCACGGCGGGCCAAACTAGTGACAGCTCCCAGATCTTCTACTAGAGTTGCTTCTTCTGATCTTGTGAGAGTTAAGCGTTAGAGAGACATTAGAGTCCAATATTCTTTTGTAGCTGGTGCTTTGAGGCATCATGTGATTCAGCATTGGGTTCTCAAGTCTTCACTTTATTCCAGTACTGAGTCCTCTCTCTCTCTCTCTTTTGACTTGATCAAGTTCACCGAATAGGGAAGGGAGATGTTTGGATTGTTGACTCCGGTTATTCTTGCCATATGACCAGAGACTCTCTTCCCTAGTCTGAGCCCCCGGTGATGAGTTGATCAATTTTAGGGATGCTTCTTTAGGTAGAGTTATTGCTAAAGGTACCGTCTGCAATAATAAAAATTTTATTCGTAAGGACGTTGCCTTAGTGAGTAAGCTGTAATATAATTTGTTTTCTGTTTCTCAGCTTATCGATGACTCTTTCGAGGTAAGCTTTAAGAATAATGCTTGTACAATCATTAATTTATCAGGAGAGTTAGTTTGCTAGATTTCTAGATTTGGGAGAGTCTTTCGTGCTGATTTTTTTATTTTTTCTAGAGACTTTCTTCGGTGTTTGATTGCTTGTGAGTCCCGTGATCTCTCCTTCTAGCATAGGAGACTTGGTCACATTGGTTTTGATCATTTGACCAGAGTTATCAGCCACGATCTTATTTGTGGTTTGCCCAAACTCAAGATGGTTAAAGACTTAGTTTGCTCTCCCTGCCGACATGGCAAGATGGTTACTGCTCTCATCCTCCAGTCACCGTAGTGATGACCGATGCACCATGACAGCTTTTACATTGGACACTGTTGGTCTAGCTAGAGTGCAGTCAGCAGGAGGGAAGTGGTATGTTCTTGTCATTGTTGATGATTTTTCGAGATATTCTTGGGTACTTTCTTGGCCTCGAAAGATGAGACTTTTTCTCACTTTAGAGGATTTGTTAGTAGGTTGTCTATTGAGCTCGTAGGTGCATTACAAGTTATATGCAGTGATAATTGAACGGAGTTCAAGAACTCTTATTTTGAGAGTTTCTGTGTGGAGTCTGGGTTAGAGCATCAGTTCTCCTCTCCATACACCCCTTAGCAAAATAGTGTAGTGGAAAGGAAGAATAGGACCCTGGTTGAGATGGCCAGGACGATGCTAGACAAATACAGTACTCCTAGGAAGTTTTGGGCTGAGGCTATTGCTACTGTTTGCCATGTTTCAAATCGTGTTTTCTTGAGAGCACATTTGCATCGCACTTCTTATGAGTTGAGGTATGGGCGAAAATCCAGTGTATCTCATTTTTGCGCATTTGGTTGCAAGTGTTTTATCTTGAAATTTGGTAACCTAGATAAGTTTGAGTCTCATTCTTCTGATGGTATTTTTCTGGGTTACTCGACTTCTTCTCGTAGCTATAGGATTTGGAGTTGCGATGCGAATAGGATCATAGAGACCTGTGATGTGACCTTTGATGAGGTTAGCCCAGAAGCTAGACCTAAAATTTCAGGCTCTTCTTATCCCTCCGAGACCATCTTTGTAGAGGATGAGGAAGATGGAGATGATGGTTGTCGGGGGCTGGACAACCCTTTGGCTTGGCCAACGCCAATAACGCGTCCTCTGCTCTGGGGCCTCCCAAGCACGCCTACTCGCCAAGCGGCGCTGCCCTCAAGCTCGCACGGCCTTGAGCTCGAGCCTCGCGCGACCTCGGGTGCAGGCCAGCTCGGGTCGATATTTCCTTGAAAGCTGACGAGGGCTGGGCATTCCTTGCTCGGTCGGCGCGCAGTCAGTAGGTCCCCCAGGCTTGGTGGGCCCCGACCACGACCGGGGTACGAACCGAAGCGCTCAACCTAGTGCGCGGTAGACCCGACCACGGCCCCGCACGACCTCGAGCTCGGGTGAGATCACATTCGAAGCCATGGTCCGCCCTTGGATTTCGGATCGAGCGTTTGACCGGCGGTTGCCAAAGTGCGGGTCGTGGGGATGAAGCAGGAGTGCGCAGCAAGTCCGGGGCCGTTACCAGCCTTCAGCGTGCATGGAGGCCACTTCCCAGGGATCTCTCCCAGCCGTTGGGTGCAGAGGAGGTATAAAGACCAAGGACGCGCAGGCTCCAGAGGACGAAGACAACACACACACAACACGCCATAGCTCGAGCCTAGAGATAGCCGCCACGTAACTTGAGCCGTAAACACTTTCATCGCCGCAAGGCGATGTTACACCAATATAACAAGAATCATCACCGCGAAGGCGATCGGAGTAGAGCTATTACCTACCACCGTGGGGCCCGAGGCTCGAACCAAGATAAATCTCGGTCTTGTGCTCGTTGTCGCCTTGTCTCGCCATCACCGCGATCGCTTTCTTCAACTTCGCTTGAGCGAAAGACGCATCTAGGGTCCCATAACACTCCAACCTCCACCTCATTTCTTGCGGTTGACGATCCCGATCGTCGATAATACCACGACCCGCGGCACCGCCGCCTATGGTCGCATGGCGACTCGACGGCCTTTGTCGTGTGCGTGGCTGCTCGGCTTCAAGCCCGCCGATCGAAGCGCTTTGACGGACCAAGAACCCCGACGAAGTTCTTGTCCATCTACTCGACCGCTATCCCGGTGGCCGGGGACGAGCTCGTAATGGCAACTACCTCCGACCGGCCCCGACGGGCCGCAAGGACCTGCTTTTCAACCGTAAGCTTGCCCTTCGTCGTCGGCGCCAAATCAGAACGCCTTCGCCCAACTTTCGAGTTGTTACGAAGCGGGGCAGGAGAAGGACCTCGATCGCGCCATCCAGCAAGAACGAAAGCCATCACATGATTTTGTGCGCGATTCATCCAAGACGAGGAACCCGATCCCGAGCATCTCGACGAGGCCGCGATCAAGGCCTTCAAGTTTGGGGTCTGTGGATCGACGCCTCACCGAGGACTCGAGATCACATCGAGGCTCGGGCAACAAGCTTTTTCCGCATGGCGGAACAAGACGCTGACGCGACGACGCCGTCTCACTGAAAACGTGACTACTTACCAAGGTAAGCTTGGCCTAAACCAAATGTAAGTCGGCCCGCCCAGCCTGTGGGCCCACCACCAAGACCTCCTCCAAGAAGCTAAACGCGATCAAGGGGGCGGAGGTCTACCGCTGGTGATCGCTTTTGGCGATGGCAGCTGAGGTCCTCGAGGTCCGAGGTCAAGCTCGGAGGACTTAAGCCTCGCCAAGGTCGACTGACCACCAGACGAAGAACCAAATTTCAGCCAGAGGGCTGGCACACTGGTCCTAACGGACGATGTTCTACCGCAGGGGCCGAGGGGCGTCGTAAGATATGACGGCCAAATTCGCCTATTCCACAGTCGGCCGCCACGACCCATGGACCTCGCAGGCTTGGCAAAATAAGCCGGATGCATTCTATGACGGGCGGGAGAGATGCCCGTGTTCTCAAGGATGACGACCAACTCGACCGGGTAAATGCTTGCATGAACACGACGACCTCGATCCGAGTTCCAGCAGGCGAGCACCGGATCGATGTCATCTTCGTGGCTCGCCGGCCACTAGTCCAGCGCTGGTCAAGTCACGCCGTACGACCATCTACTGTGGTCAGCCGAAAGCCCATCGAGCAGCAACAAGCAAGCCGGGCCGGGCCATCACCTTCTCTCCAGAAGACGCTTCCTGTGCATGGCCCGACCAAAACCGCTTTTGAATGTGACCTCGACCATCGCAATATCGCGGCCGGTCTTGTCATGGTCGACGGCGGCGCTTCTTAATTTGTCAAGGCAGGGCGCTTGACCGGATGCGATTCCTGGTCAAGGTCAAGAGCATCGCCATTCCTTTCTTCGGATCGTGCCCGTGAGCTCGACTATTCCCGTGTGGTCTTGCCTGTCACCTTCTGCTTTGACAACTTCCAAGACCGAAATGGGTCACCTTCGAGGTGGTCGAGGGCGACCTCCCGCATAACGCCATCCCCGGGCGCCCACCTTGGTCAAGTTCATGGTCAGAAACCATTATGGCCACCGATGCATGAAGCCGCCTCGCCCCAACGGCATCATCATCGCGCGAGGCGATCTCAAGCAGCGGCACATGGGTGTGAGACCAAGGCCCTGCTCTGCGGGTATGTTGCCCAGCAGGCCTCCTGAGGCGACGACGAAGAACGCCCGCCGTAGGCGGCGATCCAATTTAGCGGAGCAACAAAAGCCGTGCCGCCGACGAGAGCGACCACCAAAAGGCCCACGCTCCGCCGAAATGAGTTCCAATAGGAACTTGAGCTCACACCTTCCTTCGCACCAACAAGGGTATATTCGCTGGGAGCCCGCGACATGCCCGCAAGGCCCCGAGGAGGTGATTGAGCACAAGCCAGTAGGTGGGATCCGGCCCCGACCAGCGCGCGCTGAAGCTCGCCGCTTCTCCCGAGAAGGTCGCGGCCATCAAGGAGAACCTTGACAAACTCTCAAGGCCGGATTCATCTGTGAGATCAACTACTCCGAAAGGGCCGCCAACCCGGCCATCGTGCGTAAGAAGGAGGAAAGTGGAGAATGTGCGCGACCATACGGGTTAAACTCGCCGTGCAGAGCGACAACTTCCGCTCACAAGATCGACTCAGACGCCGACTCCACCGCTAATGCCAAGATGCCGAGTTTCTTTGATGCTTATTCGGATACCACCAGATCGTCGGGCCGACGACGAGAGCAAGACTTCCTTCATCACGCCGCTTGGCACCTATTGCTATAATGACCATGTCATTCGGGTTCCGCAATGCGGGGCCACGCTTCAGCCGCTTGATGACCAAGACTTTCGAGCCCTAGATCGGGCGGAACCTTGAGGTCTACATGGACGACATCATCGCTAAGAGCCGCACGAGGGCTTACCACGCTCACGACCTCGAGGAGACCTTTCGCCAACCTCGAACAAGCACAAGATCGCTTAATCCCGAGAAGTGCATGTTCTGCACGGCGTGGGAAGGTGCTTGGCTACATGATCGGGGGCTCAGGGGTCGGCCCAAATCCAGAGAAGATCGAGGCAATCGAGAAGATGGCACCCCCGACCTCGATCAAGCAAGTACAGAGCCTCACTGGCCGCATGGCTGCCCTCAAAGAAAGTTTATCTCGAGGCTCCGGCGAGCGAGGGCTCCCTATTTTTCCAAACCCCGCAGAAGCACGGGCTTTGAGGACTCGAGGCGAGCGTCCTTCGACGACCAAAGCGCACTGCCGTCCCCACCCTCCCCATAACGCCACAACCTCGGTGAAAAGTTGTTTGCTCTATCTCGCTGCCACCCCCATGCCGTTAGTGTCTTCCGTGGCGGAACGAGGGTCTCAAAGAAGACCCCATTTATTATGTCAACAGGTCTTGCACGCCGGCGAGCGCCACCCTAGGTACGGTTTATATGCTCTCCTCATGGCTTCGCAAAGTCTCCAGACTATTTCCAGCGCGACTCAGGATCGTCCCGAGCAACTTCCCGCCGGGACATCCTAAGGAACCCGTATGGTGGCGGCGAGTAGCCAAATGGGCCATGGAGCCAAGCGGCGTTCGACGCCCGTGTCGTGGGCTCGTGACGGCCATAAAGTCGCAGGTGCTCACGACTTCGTGGTCGAAAGCAGACGCCGCGATCCCGCCTCCCCGACCTTCAGTCAAGAGGAGGCGCCTGGTCATGTTCTTCGACGGCCGAGATCCTTCACGCCGGGGTCCGGGTCCTTATCCTCACCGTCGCCTGCAACAAATTGAGGTAAGTAATCTGCTTTGGCTTCCCAAATGACCAACAATGTGGCGGAGTATGAAGCCCTCCCGGCCGGCTTACGAGCTTGCAAGGCTTTGGGAGGCGCCGTCTGTCGTGAAGGGCGACTCCCAGCTGCACCATCAACCAGCCAATAAGGACTACCAAAGGCTCTGGAGATTCGATGGCAAAGTACTCGCCGAGGTGCGCAAGATGGAGAAGTGGTTCCGTGGTTGAGCTCAACACATCCCCAAAGTGACAACTCCAAGGCGGATTTCTCTCCAAGCTCGGCTCCGACGACATTTATATCCCACCCGACGCCATCCTGAAACGCTATCGCCCTGGCCGATTCTCACCAAGAGGCCATGGTCGCTATGGTCAAGGGTATTCTCCCGGCCGAGGCCATTCACAATTTCTCTCACGGGCGACTTGCCACCCGACCCTACCGAGAGGAGCGGATTGACCAATGAGTCTATACATTCGCCGAGAGGAGAGCTCTACAGCACGCAATATTTTCGATCCCGACGCTGGCATCTCCACAGAGGAGGTAAGTACCTACTACATGACATTCACTCAGCCTCAGGGCGACTCTTCAGACAGACAATGGTGGAAGGCCTTCCGCATGGGGTACTATTGGCCCTCGGCGCTTCAGATGCTCGTGATATCGCCCGCACCGCAGAGCAAGCCGCCCATGCCCGGAAGTCGATCGCCCACCCACGCGCTCCGCACCATCCCGCTACCGCCTTTCTCGACATGGGGCTAGACATCTCGCCCTTTCCTCAGTGCCGAGGGAAGAGGTTTCGCTCGTTGTCAGTTTACACCTTCACCAAGTGGATCGGTTTAACCGGTTCACCATAACTCGCCGAAAGCAACTGCTCGCTTTTTCCACTGCTCGCGGTCACCAGATATGGGGTTCCATGTAAACTTATCACCGACAACTGTACCTGGGCTTTACTGTGCTGAGTTGTTCCAGAGTTTTGCGAGAACCTCAAGATCAAAATTTGCTTCGCTTTGGCTCACCCCTCGAGCAACGGGCAGCAGAACGCGCCAACCGCAAATCGTCCAAGGCCAAGAAGCGAAGTTGCAGATGAGCTCGATTGCTACGAAGGCTCGGTGGACTAACTTCCCACCGGCCCCATGGTCTATTCAGACCACGTACAAGCCGAGCCATTGTGGTCCACACCCTTCCAACCTCGTGTTCTGCACCGGCCGCCCCGCCTCCCGAGGTTACTGGCTCGCCAGGGTCGCCTTGGTCGACCAAGTCGACTTCGAGCACGAACGGCCTCGACCTCACCTCGCAGAAGAAGTAAGATGTCGCAAGACCGCCACGATCAACGCACTACCCGCAAGCTCTTCGCAGACATACGCCTTGGCTACACGACCTAGAAGCTCCTTGTTGGGGACTTAGCCCCGAGGCGGATCTGTGGCTGGCCCAACACCAACAAGTTATCCCCATGGTGGAGGGCCCTATAGAGTTGTTTCAACAGATCGCATGAGGGCTTACTGACCGGGCGATGCCCGATGGCAGAGAGCTCTCTAGCTCGTGGAACATAGATCAGCTTCTGAAGTTTTATGTGTAAACTCTACGCCTTATATTTGAATAAAGCTGTTGTTCCTTTCTAGCCCTTTGTGCTTGCTTTCACCTGTGTCACTATTATTTTTTTCCCGAGCATTCTTTTCTCCGAGCACAACCTTTTCATGCGCGCCATGTCATTTTTGGTCTAAGTGTCGCGAGTTTGACGCTCACCCCCACGCCGACGAAGCTAAACATAAGCCGAACCTCTTCGCAATCTAGCTTCCCTCGTGTTCGGCCCGAGCCGAGAGCTCGCCACTTTGATCGACGAAAGCGAAGGCGATGGTCGTGATGGTCGCTCAACGCTCATCCGGGCGCGGTTTCATCTACCTAACAAGTTCGCTGTGTCACCTCTACTTGTGCGGATTTGTCCTTAACTCGCAGGTCGTGGGCCGCTTAGTACGGTTCACGCCTTGTGCCCAATGCACGCGCCGCCGACCTCGGCCCAACGGGCCGGGTTAGTTATCCCATCGGCAGACGGCCTTTAGAGCGGGACGCTAGAGACTCCAAGTGACCTTTAACTCACGCTTTAAAACAGAATGAGATTTTGTTCGCCAAAAACAAACCTGCTTCCACAAGACGCTTTCTTGCTTATTAATATTCTTTACAGTCGGCCATCTCATGCAGTTTTTTCCCGCCGAAGCTGGCTACCCTTGCTCGTGGTCGCCACCGCCTCCTCGAGTTGAGGGCTTGTAGAAGCGCCCGCGGCTCGGCGCCTCGCCTTCTGTTGGGCCTGCGCTTTTGTCATGGTCGACGCTACCAGCCTCTCAAGCCTGTGGGCCTTGGTCTTGGGCAGGTGACGCCTCCGCAGGCTTTCTTCACACGACTCGGCCTGCTTGCCTCGAAGCGCCTGGTGGCGACTCATTTCCTTCGAGCTCGAGGACTTTGGCCTCGAGCTCCTGGGACACCCCAGAGAGGATGCTTTGCTCGCAGAGGCCTTCTTCAAGACCTCGAGCGCCTTTGTTGGCCCGACTGACCTCCTCAAGCCCGAGGATCTTGGCCTTAAGCTCTGAAGACGACACCTCCAGGCTTCTCCAGAGCTCGATCTTGGCCCGCCTACCGAGCGCTTGATCGACTGCGGCTTGCTCCACTCGGCTTATGGCCGGCTCACGGTCCCGGCTTGCTCGAGCTCGCCACGTACCACCTCGAGCCCTCATCGCTCGGGCGAGGTCGGCGAGCCTCGGGCCTTCGCCGAGCCTCCCCGCCGACCTCGATGGTCCCGGGATGAGCCTCGAGCGCCAACTTCCCGCTCCATCATGCTCAGAGGCCCCTCACGCAAGGCATGCTCTTGAGGCCTGTAGCCTCTCGAGGGCATGGTCGATCACCCGACAAAGAAAAGAGGCGCCCAAAGTGAGGAGGGACGAGGAGCTCTGACTACCAAGTATGAAGTATACGCCAAGAACACGCACCCGTGGAGATGGCCTCCGCTGCCTGGTGAATTCTCATGGTCATCGACACGTCATGAGGGATTTCACTCCCACTCGTCGATCGTGATCTCCAAGACCGAGGTCGGCCCCGCCATCACGGGCGCGGCCGGGAGCTTGAACCTCGCCGGGCGGTTCGTCAATCGCCGCCTCTTCTGGTGGTTTAGCCCATCGACGGAGAGGGTGCCGCCATGTTAGTTCTCGACCATGTCGAGTCTCGCTGCCTCCGCCTGCGGAAGGCGGCGGATCCGCCATGCAGATTCGCGACCTGGTCCCGATGTCGCGACCGGCCAGCCGACGCCGCACTGGGCACTGAGGTCCTGCTTCTACGACCCGATCACCTTGGCCGCCGGTCATGCCGCATGCCTCGACGCCTGAGCGCTCATGGTCGGCGGAGCTCGAGGGTCACTGCCGCCATTAAAGCCCTGAAGGCCTCCTCACTGGGCCTCGTGAAGGCTCAAGGCGGCGGCCGAGTCATGGGCCCGCCTGTCGGTCAAGTCTCGCTGGTCATGCTCGTTTCCTGACAAGTCAGCTAAGCTTTCCTAGAACTCACCACTGTGGGCCAAGTTCTCGACTTCAAGGAGTGTGTGTCCGCGACGATCATGGGCGCTGACCAAATACATGCTTTCTCCTGACTTCGACTTCGACAATAGCCATCACAAACGGGCAAGTTTCGAGCTCGTGCTCAAGGTCCGCGATCAAAAGCATACACTAAGCCGGAAGATACTAAGGGACTGCAAGGGTCCAAAATGTCAAGGTTTACTGGGTCACCAAATTGCCTCGCCGAGGGTCGGCGCAGTCTTGCTACCCCGACGCCTAAAGGGGCACTTCATTATGGTCCTGGCGACTGGGGCTCGAGGTCCGAGCCCGAGGCTCCAGGTCGGGAAGGGCTCGAACGTCTCGGCGGGCGGCCGCTTACACGCAAAGGGGAAGACTCACAACCAACGGGCACATAGGCACTGTTTTGGGCTCGACCAAGAAGACCTTCATCAGGCGCGATCCCACTGATGGCGCTCCCGGTGACTGCCCAAATGGGAAGTCTTCCCCTTTCTTGTTTTGCCTCGCCAGTAGCTAAGATCCTCCTCGCCGCTCCAACAGCCCCGATGGTCCCGAGAGCTCCGCGGGTCAAGGGCTCTCGCGGAAGCAGACCGAGGGCGCGGTCGCGACGACCCACTCGCCTTCCCGGCACGTTTTTCGGACCGGATCACCGAGGGTGTACCGGCGCGCCACCTCCCAACATTTCTTTAACATCCCGTCAGAGACCTGTGATTCTTCTTGCCGTAAGAACATGGGTCCGCCGAGGAATCAGAGGTGAACTTCGAAAGGTGAGTTTTAAGGTCGGGGACTTGCCTGTCAGCCTTCACGAGTGGGATTGTTATGCTCGTGATCTCAGAGAACGGTGCTCCTCCTCCGCAGAGGGACACCCGCCCGCAGAAGTCGACGGCGATTGCTCGCCTGTGAGGCCGCTGCAGGGCACAGATATGTATGGCGGCGATGGCCTCCTCGACGACCTCGAGGTTCGACTCGGGTCTCTTCTTCTTGACGGGGTCCCTCAGACGTCAGAGCCTGCTGCTCCCCTTTCTTCAGTAGAACCACCGCCGCTGTGGACTAAGAGAATCTCGAGCGCGACTTGGGGAAGGACCATCCGAGCTCAAATCAAGCTCAAGTAAAGGCATCCGACCATCGGGTCCTTCCCGAGCTAAGAGGGAATAGTAGCGAAGAACAAAGAGGGAGGGAAGATTCCTGTGAATCCTCGCACGATGAGAAAAGATGGCGAGCGAAGGTTGGAATTTGGTGCCGTGTTGATGAGCTCTATCTCGCAGCCGAGAGGACGTCCCGCCACGAACTCGCTTCTCCGGAGTCCGCAGCTGGCAAGGAGCGATAATGCCTCGGTGCGACGATTCGCCCTCCCCAAGGGCAAGGTTCCCGCCACCCAAGAACCGCCATGTCACCGGTCCACTATCCCTGTGGTCTCGAGTTTTTCATCCTCGCGACGACGGTTGGTGCTCCTCCCAAGCTTGGTCATGGCGCAAAGAAGACGCTTGGTCGAAGGAAGGAGGAGAAGGCGTTGTTTGGGCGCAAAGCTTGGAGACTAAGGGTGCAACTGATTGGCCTTTTTTGGGAGTTGCGTGGCTCGGCGATTTCTTATGCTATGTTTACGCTTAAAACCGCTTTGCAAAGACTCAAAAGGCGTGCCTGCTGTGATTGGACGCAGCAGGGGTCAAATGCGACTCGAGGCGCCATAGGTGTCCGCCGCCTGCTCGCATCCATACCTCCGGGCGGACAACCTTGGTTTGGCCAACGCTACAATAACGCTGCCTCGCTCGGCCCCCCTCGGCACGCCTCTTTTAAGCGGCCAAGCCCTCAAGCTCGACGGCCTTGAGCTCGAGCCTCATGACGACCTCGGGTGCAGCCACCGGTCGATATTTCCTTGAAAGTCGACGAGGGTCGGCATTCTTGCTCGGTCGTGCTGCTGAGTCAAGAGGTCCCCAGGCTTGGGGCCCCGACCACGATCGGTATGAACCGGCGCCAACCTAGTCTTGCGCTGAGACCGACCACTACCAAGACGACCTCGAGCTCGGGTGAGATCACATTCGGCCATGGTCCGCCTTGGATTTGGATCGAAGGCTTGACCGGGCTACCAAAGTCGGTCGTGGGGATGAAGCAGAGGCGCAAGAAGTCCGGGGTCATACCACCTTCAACAGGCATGGAGGCCACTTCGAGGATCTCTCCCTGGTTGCTAGTGCAGAGGAGGTATAAAGACCAAGGACGCGCAGGCTCTAGAGGACGAAGACAACACACACACAACACGCCATAGCTCGAGCCTAGAGATAGCCGTCACAGAACTTGAGCTGTAAACACTTTCCTGTACACCAATATAACAAGAATCATCACCGCAAGGCGACTGGAGTAGAGCTATTACCTACACAGGGGCTCGAACCAGTATAAATCTCGGTCTTGTGCTCGTTGTCGTCTTGCTCCGGCCATCACCGCGATCGCTTTCTTCCTTCGTTTGAGCGAAACGCATCTAGGGTCCCATAACACTCCAACCTCCACCTCATTTCTTGCGGTTGGCGATCCCGATCGTCGATAATGGTGTTCCACCTGATCTAGTCCCCTCTACACCTGAGATGCCTCTTGTTTCCATTTCTGCACCTCAGGGAGACTACCCTTGCCTTCAGACTCTCCTTCAGCGAGTGGCTCTATTCCTACCTCTTTTGCTCAAGTGGTAGATGCCACTTCTACTTCTGGTCCTCCCCGCCACATTTAGCATTCTCATCCACCTGATCAGATTATTGGTGATCTGTTTGAGCGTGTGATGCACTCAAAATCAGGCTTATGTTTTTTTCTGTCTTCATTCTGCCTTTGTTCCCTCTTTCGAGCCAAAGGATATTACTCATGCATTATCCAATGAATTATGGATTAATGCTATGCATAAGGAACTGAAAAACTTTGAGAGAAACAAAGTTTGGCAGCTTGTAGAGCCTACATCTAGTCATAATGTCATTGGGACCAAGTGGGTGTTCAAAAATAAGCAGAGTGAGGATTGGATTGTCATTCGCAACAAGGTTAGGATAGTTGCATAGGGCTTTACTCAGGTTGAAGGTCTTGACTTTGAGGAGACCTTTGCCCCTATAGCTAGACTAGAGGCGATTAGGATCCTACTTGCATTTTCTGCATCTCAGGGCTTCAAACTCTATCAAATGGATGTCAAGAGTGCATTCCTCAATGGCTTTATTGAGGAAGAGGTTTATGTCAAACAACCTCCAGGATTTGAGAACTCCAAATACCAAACCATGTGTACAAGCTTTCCAAAGTCATGTATGGACTTAAGCAGGCCTCTAGAGCATGGTGTGAGAGGCTTAAGTCCTATCTTCTCAGTCATGGTTTTAAAATGGATATAGTAGACAAAACTCTGTTCATCAAACACTAGGATTCTCATTTTCTTCTTCTTCAAATTTATATGGACGATATTATCTTTGGTGGCTCTTTTTATTCTCTCGTGTCTCAGTTTTCTAAGGTGATGAGCACAAAGTTTGAGATGAGTATGATGGGCGAGTTGAGCTACTTTCTCAGCTTCTAAATTAAACAGACTCGAGAGGGTACTTTCCTGCACCAAGGTAAGTACATTCGGAACCTCCTGAGGCAGTTTGATATGTCTGATGGGAAGTTTGTGATGACTCCTATGGCCACCACTGCTGTCCTCGAGCCCAATGAGGATGGTGAGCCCACTGAACAGAAGGGTTCCAGAGCATGATTGGCTCCCTCTTGTATCTTACTGCCTCGTGGCCGGACATACACTTTGTTGTGTATATGTGCACTCATTTTTAGGCTTCTACTCGCGCTTCTCATCGCCTGGCGATGAAGCACATCTTCAGGTACCTTCGAGCTACCATTAATTATAGTATTTGGTACTCTTCTTCTTTTTGTCTATCCCTTAGAGCCTTTTCTGATATAGACTTTGCCGACTGTAGGATAGATAGGAAGAGCACTTCTGGCACTTGCCAATTTATTGGCACTTCTCTTGTTTCTTGGACATCTAGGAAGCAGTCCGGTATTGCATAGTCTACGGTTGAGGCCGAGTATATAGCTGCAGCTAGTTGCTGTAGTCAGGTGCTCTGGATGAGATCGACCTTACGGGATTTTGAGTTAGAGATAGAGAGTGTTCCACTTTTCTGTGATAACACTTCTGCTATCTGCATTGCAAAGAACGCAATGCAGCATTCTTGGACCAAGCATATTGATGTTAGATATCACTTCCTTAGAGACCATGTGGAGAAGGGAGATATAGTGCTCTAGTTTGTGGAGAGTGACCACCGATTGGTTGATATCTTTACCAAACCTATAGATAGCTCCAGGTTTGTTGCCTTGAGGAATAAGCTTGGAGTCGTGTGCCCTTACGACCTTCTGTGTGGGGGAGTTGATCTGTATATTATGTATTATATTTTATTTTAGTTTTTCCTTTCTTTTGTATTGCTCTGGGTGCTTATGGGTTTTATTTCTTAGAGTTATGAGTTCACATCACTTAGACTTGTGGCATGCTTTTGCATGGGCCTCTTATTTTGTGCTTTAAGTTGCTATCATGCTTAATTAGCTGTACTCTCTTCTCTATATGTTAAGTTCCCTCATAGTCTTATAAGTCTAGTAGGTGTTGGCCCCTTTGGGTAGATAAGGTCTGTGTACATTCCTTGGTTTGGGATCTAGAGGCAACTTCCCTATGTCAGTCATTAGGGAAGATGAGAGTGAGTCTAAGCTATAGTGTTCTCTACTATCTTCTCTTTACTCTATAGCTCCTAGTTTGCAGTTTATTATCTTCTTCTCTCCATTCTGTGTTTCTGGTTTTTGATTGAGTTATTTTGGATCCTTTAATTGATATCATTCTTAAGCTTAATCTTGCTAATAACTCAACTTAAACCCGATTTGTGCTTAAAATTGAATCACATGTTGAGGGGGAGTTTAAGAATCTGTCTCATGCATTGCATACAAACTTGATTTTCATTTTATAAGCTTTGTCTATTATGCAAATGATCCTTGTTTCATTTTATACACCATGCTATATTATGAAGAAAATTACTAACTTAGATATGTCCAAGTTCATTTATCTTGTTAAGCTTGCAAAAATTGAAAATAAGCTTTAAAAGAAAAACTTGATAAACTATGTTGTGTTTACTTGCTAAGTTTCTTCTCTAGGTGTATTTGCCATGATTTGTGAAATTCTAGAATTCCCTAGAGTTCCTACAGCAACTTGGGAGAATCTTGTTTGATCTATACTTGAGACCTTCACTAGCTTAACAATCAAAATGCTAAAATAATAGTAAAGCAAAATTGACTTTTTTTATATGCGCATTAGACTCAACACCTCACATTCACAAGACGGCTTCTCATTGTACTTGAGATGAACTTGGAATGTGTTGTGTATGACTAAGATCATTCTCTTAAGAGTTCTTCTTGAGATGATCGAACTTGGCTTGAGTCAATTGCTGTAAAAATGCAAATATAAAAAAAACATATGTGGGTAAAGAATGCAAATAATGTCAAACTTTTGCACCCTGCTATGTCTTTCAAAGGGGGAGAAATTGTTCAAAAGGCATCATCAAAGGTGAAAAATTGTTGAGCTTTGTGCGTTTTGATTTTTATGATCTTTGTTAATCTTTACTATTTTTTTATAGATCATAAGTATTTCTAGTTGTCAACTTGGTCATGTTCTTGCTTTCCATTTCATTGATCAAGTTTGGCTTTGCATTCAAATTGCTTTCTTCTCTCTTATTCAAACTCAAAACTTATGCCTTTTCATGTGTTTGTCAATATACTTATCAAGGGGGGTTTGAAAGACTATGTGGAGGTCTATCCTTGTGTGTGATGAGTAATTGACGAGATTTGAGCTTGGTTTGATTTGAAATTGAGTTTGATTTGAATTGAATTTTTTATTCGAAGTAATTTGAGTGTTGGTTGCATTTCCTAGTGCTATCGGCCTGGGGGTGGTGGCACCAGACCTTTGAGCAAAATTATGATTGATTAATGATTTTGAGATAATCATTAAATATCTTTGTAGGCATTGCTATGTGAAAAGTTTTTCCTTATCTTTGATGGTTGTAGGGCGATGGTGCTAGATCATGGTGAGGCGAAGGATGACCGGGACTAGGCGAGGAGCATCGGAGGACTAGACGGTCAGGAGATCATCGGAAGATGATCCGAGCAGAGTCCAGGCAAGCCAAGAAGACAAGGAAAGAAGGAGATGCTAACAAAATGCCACGTGGATCAAGGAAGGCCGTTAGATTGCGGTCTAGTTGATAGGTTAGCGGGTGTAGGTAGCATGCTTTGAAAACCATACAAGAAAACCTGTTATGTGTGTGTGTTTTAGGTTAGCCTTTGCATGGCTGCGTGAGTGAGTTAATCCTAGCCCTTAGATGAGTGCTCTAGGGTTGAGGGACTTATCTAAGGGTGGTAGGTGGCCCAAGAGTAGTATAAATAGGGGTGGAGGGGTAGCCTCCTCCCCTTGAAGGTTGTATAGGTTTTTGTGCTTCTTGAGTTTTATCTACTTTGTTGTGTAGCTTTGTAAACCTCCACCTTCCATAAATGCAAATATTTTTCATTCCTACTTGAATTTACATTACGCACTTACTTTATGTCTTAAATTCAGCATTTAAATTTCTGTAATTTACTTTCTTGTAATTTACTTTCTTACAATTTGGATTTGCCTCCTCTCCTTCTAAATGCTGCTGATTTTGGATGTCTTAAGAGTGTTCATATGGTTTTACATATCTCTTGCATCCTAAGATAGACTAGAGATCAAGTTTTTTATCAAGTTGCATCTCTGTCCAGAACTTGTTCTTCGCGCAGCAGTCAGCTTTTAATTTTTTTAAAAAATCACAAAAATTAATTTTGAGTGATTCTTATTGGAGAAGGTGCAAGACTCTCATTTCCATCTGTGGAAAAATTTGGGAGTTCATTGGTCGCACCATTTGGGTGCCATTAGGCGAAAACCGAGTCCCAAATTTTGTGCTCGAAGTTCTTGATAGTCTATAATATTTGATTTTTGTTGATTTTTCTATAAGGAGTTTTAAGGTGATCTTTGGTAGAGTTCTTTAGGACGCATTTTCTTAGAGGAATTTTTTTTTCAAAATTTCTAAAGCATCAGAAGTGCATCAACCACTTGCTCCAAGTGAGGATAGTTTCTGGAAATTCTGCTTTTGCTTTTCTGAAAGTGAATTTTGTGATTTGGCCCAATCTCATTTCTAAAAGTAAGAGTTGAATTGATTCCTTTTATTTTGGATATTTGACAACCAGGATTGTGACTCAAAAATCCCTGCATATTCTATGATTCCATATAATTTAGGGGTACATAGAGTTGCCAAGTTGTGCGGGTCTTTTACGATTTCTTTTGTGTGATCTTTTCGAGGTCTTAGTTGGAGTATTTTATAGGAAAAATTTTATTTGCGACCATTCAACCCCCCTCTATTCACCATCTCAATCCTTCATGCATTCTATGCATAACTTTTTGAGTGCTTTATGTACTCACCCTTACCTACAACATCACCAGTTGGGAAGTCTACACTAGTGCTGAAGGAGGAGTACCATGAAGAGACGAATGTTTAGGGTGCGAGCCTTGTCAGTTGTCTGTGGTATACTGAGAGGTTCATCTGCGTCTTCATTCCGCTGCAATTTAATTTGTTGTTCAGTCTTGTGAGGCATAGTTATATAAGTTGACCATGAGGTTATACAACTAGTAATATTCACTATATGATGTCTTTTATCTTATATCCAGTGTGTATGATTATGATACTTACTGATGTTGAGTCTGTGTGCACTAGCGTGATCCTGGACTAGTGCAGTATACACAGAAGGTCCGGATTTGTATATTCGGGTCCCGACACAGGTACTGTACCATTTATGTTCTTTCTCTTTTTGATTTTTGAAATATAACAAATGAAGTTCAATGCATATATAGATTTGATTGAGCAAATAAAAAGTTGAAATTTTTGAAAATTCATAGAATGGTAATGAGGCAATTCTTAAGCTCTCATAAAAATTTTGTATGATGATCACACTCGAGCAAATTTATAAAATTTTGACAAGATTACTGTCCTAATTATATTCATTCTGTTTTTAATTTTTTAAAGAGAAAAAATGAAATTTAATTATTTAGAAAATTTTTATGTATAGTCATATGCTACTAAAGATAATACCATAAAATTTTTAGATCATTATCGATCTTATACAATTTTATAAAAATCTGATAATGTTTCTATCAAAATTTTAAAACATCTCAAAAGTTTGGATTTTCGATAAATTTTCATGGAAAATGATTTTTTAAAGCTTCTTAGACCAAATTCGGTCCGAAATACATGGTTTGGACGAAATTCTGCCGGTTTTCAAGATATTTCTATCCCTGACCCTTAGTCCCTTTTTCCCCCTCATCAGAGCATACCACCGGAAAGATGCGAATATGATCATTCTATTAGGGCATCTCCAATGGTGCTAGCTATAAGAAATGTCCATATCATCTATAGATAGCTTATAGACAATATCTTCAATGGATTAGCTATAGCATTGTCTATAAAATTAAATATTGGCCCACATGTAATAGGTAATAAGTGCCTTGGAATCGCTTATAGCCAATTATACATTAGTAACCGATCTATATCTCTCTCCTTATTTTTTCCCTTCTACCTAAGCAAAATGTTGAGATGGCACTCTTATAGCTAACTGAAGTGGTACCATTGGAGATGCCCTTACCCAGCACTGACACTAAATGACATGTGGTCTCATCGATCCGGCCGCCCACGCACCCATGATCCCGTCTGAGGACCTCTTCATTTTACTATTTCCAGCGACCGTTGCCACGCACGAGCGACCTACCCACACCTCTCCAAACCTCCCAAACACGTCGAAATTTCCACGTGGCGCTCCCTCACTGGCTAAGACCCGAAACCCACGCGCGCCATTGGCCACTCGCCGTGGGCCAACCTCGCCACCGTGGACGCCGCCCTTCCCGTCACCTCCTCGGCCCCACACGTCAATACCACAGCGTGTCGCGGTAACTCCACCTGTGAGTGAGCGGAAACCTAAACGGCACCCACTTCGGGCTCCCCTATTTAGCAGCGCGCACGGCTACTTCATTCGCGCTTCCCTGCAACCGATAAGGGGATCTTAGGTTGGATCGGAAGCTTCTAGAAGTTTCCTGTCGACGTCGCCGGAGATGGCGATCCACACGGGGTCTACCTATGCCGTGGCGGCCTTGCTTGCGCTCGCCTCCGTCGCTGCCGTCGCTGGCGAGGTCTTCTTCCAGGAGAAATTCGAAGGTGAATAATCGCTCGATCTCGTCCCGTCCCATCCAATCGGATCTGATGTGTTGTGTTGTAAGGCTTGGCTTGGATCTAGTGGAGGAGCGGGGTGGCCGGCGTGTTGAGCTGTTGGTGTTGGTTTGTTCGGATCCGTGGGCTCTGGGCTTTCATGGGGTTCAGTTGGCCGTTTCGGTGCGTGCTGGTGGTTGGACGATCTAATGGCGTTTCGCGTCGAATAGATTAGGGTTTCGTGTTTCGCTCGCCGATAGTTGTTGCTGTGATCCGGAGGATCTGATCGTGTTCTGTTGATCTGGAGTGCATTTTGCTCGTGGGATCAAGTGGCGTCTACTGCGAGTGTTCGCCATCTCGATCTGCTTTGTTGGGTTATTTCGTTTGGATTTGGTTTGGTAGTTTGCGGGTTGGTTAGTGGGATCTGGTGCGGTGCTGGTTCACTTGACTCTGGTTCGAAAAATTTTTGGTTGTTATCTTCTGTGACGTGAATGTGCGGGCACTTGAGGATTTAAGAGCTATTGCTTGTATTTGGTTCTGTAATGTGGTGAATTCTACGGCATTTGTTCTGGTGAAATGAAGCAATTCAAGGTTCTTGGATTGATGGTGTTTCGTGTTCGATCTGTATTGGACACATGTTAAATGGCTATTTGTTTTATTTGTGTATTCATCTGTTTAACCTGAATGTGGTTTGAGTTTAAGATCTGCATATGGTAGTTCTTGATGCATATTAGTGAGAATTGGCGGTTTAAGATAGTGGTTATCACTCATGTCAATTCGATAGTGATCTTATCAATCGTCTGCATATGTCATTTGAACCTTTTTGTGATGATCCATCATTAGGACAGATTAGAACCTGCATTGCTGGCCTGCTGCCTGTGAAAATTTGTCGTTGCTACAAATGTGGAATAGTCTCTCGAAACAGTTCAGGCATTTACTTGAATTTTTATCTTACTGGTTCTGCATAAGATGCACTGTACATGGAATTTTTTGTTGTCTAAATGGATTTTGTTATGTGCTCAGATGGTTGGGACAGTCGGTGGGTCAGGTCTGATTGGAAGAAAGACGAGAACATGGCTGGTGAATGGAATCACACATCTGGAAAATGGAATGGAGATCCCGAGGACAAAGGTGAATTGGAAAACCCTACATACACCTCATTCGGAAGCTTACCTTGGTGATTTTCTATTATCATTTACTGAACCATGTTTCTTGTTGCAGGTATCCAAACCTCTGAGGACAACAGGTTCTATGCCATTTCTGCCGAGTACCCTGAGTTCAGCAACAAGGATAAGACCCTGGTGCTGCAGTTCTCTGTAAAGCATGAGCAGAAGCTTGATTGCGGTGGTGGTTATGTTAAGTTGCTTGGTGGTGACGTTGACCAGAAGAAATTTGGTGGGGACACACCCTACAGGTAACAATTTTCTTCTATGCTTGTTCTGATGCTGCCTATTCTTATGATTACTAGTTAAATAACTTGTCCTTTTGAATTGCAGCATTATGTTTGGACCAGATATCTGTGGGTACAGCACCAAGAAGGTTCACTCTATCCTTACTAAGGACGGCAAGAACCATTTGATCAAGAAGGATGTGCCCTGCGAGACTGATCAGCTGTCTCATGTGTACACGTTGATTATCCGTCCTGATGCTACATACAGCATTCTCATTGATAATGTTGAGAAGCAAACTGGCAGCATCTATGATCATTGGGATATTCTTCCTCCGAAGCAAATCAAGGACCCAGAGGCTAGGAAGGTGCATTTTAGAGATTGCTTACAGTTTGTGTGAATTGCCTTGCTTACGCTTCTTCAATAGTTACTGAGATAATTCCTTGTTTGCAGCCAGAGGACTGGGACGACAAGGAGTATATTCCTGATCCTGAGGACAAGAAGCCAGAGGTATTATTTCCTTTGTTGCTACCATGTGAATATTGTCATATATATAAATAACGAAATGAAAAGTGAAAACATTACCTGATCAGATTTACCAGCTGTTACACCATACCATATGACAAAATGCTTGCTATTTATCAATTAGTTAGGATTATCTGTTAATTGTTTTTAACAGTGAAGCTAGAAAGGAGTTGTATGTTCTTTGTTTATGCAATATGACTCATAATTTGTTATTTCCAGGGCTATGATGATATTCCTAAGGAAATTCCTGATCCTGATGCTAAGAAGGTACTTAATTTGATAATCCACTCTATATGTTATATGTTATATGATGCATAGTAATTTGAATTTTTACATTTTAATGTGCTTTTGTGTAGCCTGAGGACTGGGATGATGAGGAAGATGGTGAATGGACTGCCCCAACCATTCCAAACCCTGAGTACAAGGGACCATGGAAGCAAAAGGTACTGTTCTGTTTACCTACGAGAAGCACTTAAGCAGTAATACATATTATGATTTCTGACATTAACTTATATCATTTGTCAGAAAATCAAGAACCCTAACTACCAGGGTAAATGGAAGGCACCTATGATTGACAACCCAGGTATATTTACCTGAAATTGAACCTGGTGTCTGTGTACTGTGTTCAATTAGTGAAATATGCATGCTCAAATGATTCCTTTGTGCTTCACAGACTTTAAGGATGATCCATACATCTATGCTTTCGACAGCCTGAAGTACATTGGCATTGAGCTGTGGCAGGTTGGTGCTGAATACAGAATACTCAGCGATTCCTTGAGTCTGCTCAGAAAGACAGAAACACAATTAGTAATGCCTTTTTTCTTCTATATCTACAGGTTAAATCAGGAACTTTGTTTAACAACATTCTCATCACTGATGACCCTGAGTTGGCCAAGACATTTGCTGAAGAGACCTGGGGCAAGCACAAGGATGTATGTTGCCCTTCACCGAACATATATCACTTAGTTATTTGATGGTTGATCCATCATGTACTAATGATGCTGAATCTTACAGGCTGAGAAGGCTGCTTTTGACGAGGCTGAGAAAAAGAAAGAAGAGGAGGTAAATTCCTTAACCATGTAATGTTCTCCCGATGAGGGGTATTGCCTGCTGAATGATTGTCTGTCAAAGGCATCTTGGTTATTGTTGCATGTCATTGTCTTTGGTGTCTTTACCATCCATACGAGTCTTTGTTGACGTGGGCAGTAGTTTGCTGATAGTAAAGTGGGGCATCTTCCCTTGTTTTCCTGGGTGGCTGGGTGCATAGGTCATAACTTTCTGACGGTCCAGCAGGATGCTATATGCATAATTAAATGTAAACAAATGTATACCCTGTCGCAACATGAATCCTATATCCCCACTATAGGAAGCTATACCAGAAAATGAGAGCAGGAGTTTAACTGATTGTATCACCCGCTTCTGTTAATTTTGGTATGTGTGGCAGTCAATACTGGCATAACTTCTCTTTGGTTATCGAAAATCTATCTTTTTTCCTTGATTGTTATTATTTGTGGTTGTTCGTCCTCACCAGTGAACTTGTTATTAATTAGCAATGTTTCCCTGTTGCCAGGAAGCTGCCAAGGCTGACGATGATGATGATGACTTAGACGTAAGCTTTGCATCTTTATGTTATTCTTTGCCCATATCCTTTGATAAACTTGATCTGACTTCAACATGTACGTAATCACAGGATGAGGATGCCGAAGATGAGGACAAGGCGGAACATGACAAGGCTGAGTCTGATGCAGAGGATGGCAAGGATTCTGATGATGAGAAGCATGTAAGCTACTACCTTTTTCCACGCATGCCCCATTTCTGATCCAGCCTTCTTCAATTGTTCCTGTTTACTCATCCCTTGAAATGTCCTTTCCAGGATGAGCTCTAGATGGCGAGGATGAAGAGGCGGCTGTGTTTGACCAGGATTTTATTAGTTCTCCCATTACGAAGTTCCCTATCCCATCAGAAAATTGACAAGTACCCTGTAGAAGAACGTTGCTAAAGTGCCGAGGGACGCAATTTGGTCTTTGTAGCGCTTTGTAGTGTCATTTTTCCTCCCAGAAGAAAATTGATAGCCATTAAACAAGGAAAATCTTGCCCAAATCGTTTTGCATCTTATTATATGTGAATGCTGCTGCTCCTGTTTCCTGTTCTTTGCAGATTGGCTCTTGTGAAATGTATTTCCAGTAGTGAAGTGACATGATAGTTGCATGGTTTAGTTTTCGTGGTAGAGTTCAGTTTTGATTTTTAGGTTGTGTCGTTTTGTTTTAGTTGGAGAGTTAAAGCTTCTACATTTCCTTCTTAACTAATGAAGTTTAGGGCCTACCTGGACTATAGAAATTTTGCAAGAATTTCACATAAAATATTATAGTATAGTTTATCGAGAATCCTACCGAATTCAGTAGTACCAAACAGGGCTGGTCACTCAAGCCTCACTTTTACCCTTACCCTAGGCATGAAAGTGGTCCTGGGCTGTTCGATTACCCACTTAATTTAGCTCACATAAACCTTTAAGCCGTCACCTACAACCCACTTAATTAAGTGGCACTTCCTGCCAGCCCACCTCGCGTTCGCAATTAAGTGGTGCTTGGCCTGCCACCCACTTCGTGTCCTCTTGACCGCTTCTCCACAAGGTCTCTCCTCCGTATCGGCTGCATCTCCGCTCCGCCGCCGCATCTCTCCGCTCCTCCGCATCAAGTTCTCTTCCGCCGCATCGAGTTCGTCTCTCCGCATCGCCGCATCTCTTCTCCTCCGCATCAAGTTCATCTCTCCTGCATCGTAGCATCAAGTCCTTCGCAAGTCCGCATCTCTAGGGTTTTCACCTCCTCATAGGCTCCTCCGCATCGAGTCTTCGTAGGCAATGGCGATTTGAGAAAGCATGGCAGATGGGGGTGGCGATGTTGCGGCGGCCAATCAAGTAGAGCCGCAACCGGTGTGGCTCTTTGCAGGCGGCAGGGAAGAGCCGCAGCTAGCGGTTGGCAATGATAAGCAACAGCATCAAGGTAGTGCTGAGATTTGTGACTATGAGGAGCCGTAGCTATCCAAGAAGTGTGTATCCTACTCTTCCCTCTTGCAGTCACTACAAGAAACAGGGAAAAATTCGTGGGCCAAAACCCACAATTTGAAATAAAACTCCAATTTAAGTAAAATTAATTGGGCAAACCGTCGTGCTTACAATTTTACTTAAATTAAATGAATTCTAAAAACCCACAATTTAATGTTAAATTAGTAATTTGAAAAAATCCACAATTTATGATTAATTTAGGTAGGTGGTAAAAAACTCACAATTTAATTAAATTAGTAAATTTGAATAAAACCCACGAATTTAATCATTAAATTCGTGGGTTTTATATGGCCCACTTAATTTATTAGCTACAAATATATATATATATATATATATATATATATATATATATATATATATATATATATATATATATATATATATATATATCTTGGTGATGACCACCCATCCACTTGTATTTCATTGATGTCATTTCGATCATTATTTTGGTAATTTGATACCCAAATTATAGCGGAGATTACTAGCCCATTTTCCAAACACGAAAATGTAAATAACATATATCTGAACCGGATTTAACGTGGAAAAACCCTCCAATGCGAAGGGTAAAAACCACGGCACCGTACCGCAAACTTCACTACTTTCAAGAGTGTTTACAAATCACGGAGATCAACTCATGACGGCTTACAAGATGAACATATATAAGGCAATGACCGCTCGCTCAAGCGATGGTTAGCCTTCTTACGAATTTGGATCATAATTCAACAAAAACTAAGTCACCGAAATATACAAAATTTGGCATGACCTCTCTAGTAAATAGGACATCCACTCGTGAGATAAAAAATATTTACAATTATAATATATATATATATATATATATATATCAATCTCTTCAACCAAAAGAATTCCATTTCTTCATTGGCAAATAAGCGGGGTGATTTGTTTGACACATGAATATGGTAACATAACAGATGTTGATGTTTGGGCACGTACATATGAAAGCATGATCGAAACGGACAATATGATTCACATTAAATGGTTGCACACATACAAGTAGACATGTAACACCTTAGACATACTTGGCACCAACATTCGAGTTCATTCTGATGTAAACCAAGATTGGAATCTGGTAGTATCCATTACAAAAGTGTTTCTTGGGGTCATAGGGGGTAATGATCTGTATAGCGGTGTGGATGCCATAGAGTGTGATCTCTGTCTCTCATCATCATAGGTTGACCTCGGCATATACTCCTCAAGCGGTGAATTTGTTTCTTTAGATGCACTCTGCAGAGTAAACCATCACAAACATCAAGCATTAATCTTTGGTAAAAACAGAGATACTTAATAAACAAGGAAATAATAATTAGTAGAACCAAGAACAAACCTCTTTGACGAAGCTCTTGAATGTTGAGGGTTGAGTTCACTGAACCATCAATAAGTTCATTGCATCTGCAATCAACCGATCCTTCATCTCCTGCAAATGATTCTTTGCCTCACGGGCAAAAAGCTAGTTGCACAAGTTTAGTAGTAACTTGTCGGCTAACATCTTGAAATAGCTCTTATCGATTTAATTGGTACTTGACTTACCTTGAAACCATGCTTACATATATCGAGAGTTCTTGTGGTAAACTATTCGATCTACCGCTGAATCTCATCATCATCCATGGCATCTAACTTATCATCGGGACACATGTTATCGACCTTGGAGGAGCGATCGGCATAATTCAGACACCATTTCTAGTAAAAGCGCATTGATTTGTTGTTACGATAGTATCTGCTGCACCACATGATGCTCTTGTAAGCCCTTATACAGAGTTGATGCTGCGGAGTTGATGATCTTCTTTGTTATTATCGGTGCCACTTTCGGTGAATTGATGCATACTTTCTGGGAGGGAATCCTATTTCTTGGTGCATTATCCATTTTGTTCACGTTACATGAAGAACTTGTTCCATCAATATGAGCATGATCCCTATCACAATCTTTCACTTTTGCAGATAAACCAGGTCTTAAATAACTCTTGCGAGCAACTTTGAGTGTTGCCTGAAGAGAACGCCAGAACTGCCATAGGAATGTTCTTAGAAGTTAGAATACAAACAAATTTCAAAAAGTAAACAAAATGTGTTGAGCTTTGGAAACAATGGCAATTAGATTAATGATTTTTCAAAAAGGAGTAATGCCGAAAGTAAAAGATAAGCTAGGACTGAATTTTCAGATATTTCATGGTGTAGTAGTTCATCTTGTGTGTTACTTTGATTGTTATCGATTATCAAATCGATCGGTATGTCAAGGAAAGCATTCACTTGTTTGGTTTCTTTGTAGGCACTTGACCTTATAAGAGGAAAGAAATAGTTTAGTTTGAATTCGTTTAGTTTCAGAATTAGTTTAGTTTACTTCATTTGGTATGACAAGCTGAAGTTAACATTTCGATTGAGGCTATTATGATTTTGCTAAGTTTTACATTTAAATAAGTTTTGATTTTGCTATAACACCTTTGCATCCATGCTTGTTGTGATATCATGAAAGTTGGTGGTTGTGTCTCTTGTGTACAACACATAGTCGCATACTCATAATGTCCAAACCGTCCACATGTGCACCACTTAAAAAAGTAGTGGTTATTAGCAAAATATATAACTAAATGTGTTCAATTCCCATTTATTGCATTGCATTACGAAATTGTCTGAACGAGTATGGTTAAGTTGATGCAAGTTAATTGGTACTTCCATATTGGTTATGGCTATGTGTGGTGAAAATGAATGAGGGATGAAATGCATTCACGTCAATTGCATAATTGCATAATTGCATTCATGATGGACGAGGCGTCCCATGTTGATGCGGGCCTCGGTGCTCACCCGTAGTGAGCACAAAAGTCCTACCTCGTAGTCCCATTCATCGAGGTGAATGGGGCGAGTCGATAAAGTAGGCCCGCCACGGATGGGTGGGATTGAGGGTGCACACCGACGGGTGTGCACTCAGCTATACCGGTATACGCTATGACAATGTGCATTATGAGCATGCATGGTGCATTCATTTTATGATTCATGAGAAAAGGGGTGAGAGCATAAAAGCATTGCATTGTGTGTGGCAATTGGTAAATGTCAATTGATGAGAATGGAAATGGCAGGTTGAGTATTGAGTCATGGACTCATCCTAAAATGATTGTTGAGGCATGAGTAAGATTATTTATGTTTACGAGTTGGATGTGGTAAGTAGGGTTAGATTCGCTTCTTTAAGCTGGATAATTTCAATTAAGTAATGGTTATAGCAAATGGTGAAGTAATCGTGTTCTTACGTTTTGAAGTTATATGAATTCAAATTGCTCCTTTATGTAAGGATGTTAAGTAAAGGAACTATTCTTGTATGTCTTGAAGTCGTTGTATTCTAATCGAATTCATTACTTTTATGTTTGATCGCACTTTCTTTGAGTCTTGGACTCACACTTGCATTTCTTGTTTTAGGTACTTGAAGTTGGCTCGTCGGGTTGGGAGTAGAAACACGTGCACGACTTGATGCCGCCATCTCATTTAATTAATGTGTTAAGCTTTGATTGTATTAGTGGGGTTGTAATATGTTATTTGTCGTCGCGTAGTTGATCCTTTATTAGCGAATGTGTGATTGATATCTAAGGACACCGCTAGAATGTAAACCGGGAGTGAATAATTGACTTATCTTTGTTATTGCTTTTTTGTCTGCTGAGTGGATGTCCTCCTTTATAGGAAGGTCATGCGAAATTTTGAATTTTTTGTTTGACTTGGTTTTCAATTTGGTTTTAGAGTTAGCGGTTGTTTTTAGTCAATTCTGTTGAGTTGTCGTTGAGTGTTTAGAGTTTTAAGTAGCATTACGCGGTCGTTTGGCGCCGGGTTATTCTGAAAAGTATAAATGAAATGTATTCTAGATTAAACAATATTGTTAATGAGCTCAAGGGTCTTGATACGACCTTGAGTGATGTTGACATTGTCGAGAAAATGCTTAGGGCTCTTAGGAGAAATATGAAACTTTGGTTACCTTATTTCTCAATTCACCGGAATTGCCAATGATGGCGCCTAACCGGACTTCTCGGCAATCTCATCACCAACTTGAGCTCTACAAGAAAGACAAGGAAGAGTTGTTGGAACAAAGTTCTTCCAAGAAGAAAAACATCGCATTCAAAGCTAAGGCGAGTCAAGTGATGAAGACTCGAAGATGAGGACACCGAGGAGGAGATGGCGCTTCTAGTAAGAAGAATGAAGAAATTCATAAGAAGGCGATCAAGCTTTAGTGGTCATAAAGGTATAAGAAAGGACAAAATTCTAACACTAACCGATATGCTAATATTCGATGTTATGAGTGTGATGAAAAGGGACACATAGCCTCACATTGTCCTAAGAAGAAGGATGACAAGGACAAATCACCCAAGAAGAAGAAATTCTTTCAAGGCAAGAAGAAGCTATTCAAGAAATTTCAAAAGGACGGCAAGGGTGAAGCTCACATTGGGGAGTGGGATTACGAAGAAGAATATTCGGACTCCGACTCATCCGAAGAAGAAACTCCTTCAAAGAAGAAAGGTTTTGCGGTGTCGCCATCAAGGAGGCTTCGTCGCCTTTTGTCACTCCTTTATGCCTCATGGCTAGAGGAGAAACTAAGGTAAACTCTAACGAAAATGATGAACCATCATATGATGAGCTAATGGACATGCTAGAAGACTTAAATGAATATCTTGGCAAAGAAAAATCAAAATTTAAGGTTCTAAAGAAAGAATTCCTAACTCTCAAAAATTCATATGATGAGCTAAAGGAGGATCATGAAATTCTACTTGTCAAGAATAATTCAAAATTAACAAATGATATTGGTATCGAATGTGATATTATAAATGACTTGCCTAGACTAGCAAATATCTCATCTCATGTAGAAAAATCAAGCATATCTACTTCATGTTGTGATTTAGTTGATTTATCATGTTCTAGTGCTAGTTTATGTCATGAAAATTTAATTGTTGAGAATGATGAACTTAAGAAGCAAGTGAACAAATTAAGTCAAAGTCTAGATAGATGCTTTAAGGGTAAGGACACCTTAAATAAGATTTTAGGTAGTCAAAGATGTTCCTATAATAAAGAAGGCTTAGGATATATTCCTAAAAGGAATAAGAAAATAAGTAACAAAGCTCCGCACTTTGTGAAATCGAATGGTAAATTTTATTTTAAATGTCATGAAATAGGACATCTAGCAAATGATTGCACGTTGAGCAAAGCATCTAAGGATAATATTCATGATTCATGTTATGTGCTTAAAAGAGATAGAAATGGTAAAGTCTTTGCTAAATTTGTTGGGACCCCAATAATTGGCCAAAGAAAGAAAGCCGTTTGGGTTCCCAAAACCTTGGTTACTAACCTCCAAGGACCCAAACAAATTTGGGTACCTAAAAAGGCTTGATTTTCTTTTGTAGGTGAACTACAAAACCGGCAGAAGGCATTGGGTGTTGGATAGTGGGTGCACCCAACACATGACCGGTGACCGGAAAATGTTCACCACATTCGATTTGGGAAATGGACAAAATGACAAGATCACATTCGGTGATAATAGCAAAGGAAAGGTATTGGGGTTAGGTAAAATTGCCATATCAAACGACCTTTCCATTTCTAATGTATCATTAGTTGAAACATTAAATTTCAATTTGCTATCCGTTGCTCAAATATGTGATCTTAATCTCGTTTGTACCTTCTCTAAAAATGATGTAGTTATTACTAAAGAAAATGATAATTAAGCTTGTGTTTAAAGGTTTTAGATTTGGAAATTTGTATTTAGTTGATTTCACTTCAAATGATTCATGTCTTCAAACTTGCTTAATGGCGAAAACATCTTTAGGATGGTTATGGCATAGAAGACTAGCTCATGTTGGAATGATTCAACTTAAAAAGTTATTTAAAAATGATTTAGTTGTGGGTTTGAAAGATGTGAAGTTTGAGAAAAATCGACTTTGTAGTGCTTGTCAAGCGGTAAACAAGTCGCTAGTTCTCATCCTTCAAAAGCATAATGTCTACGTCTAGACCACTAGAACTCTTGCATATGGATTTGTTTGGTCCAACAACTTATAAAAGCATTGGGGTAATTCTTATTGTTTAGTCATCGTTGACGATTACTCTAGATATACGTGGGTATTCTTTCTAGATGACAAATCCGAAACCTCCAATATATTCAAAAGGTTTGCAAAAAGAGCTCAAAATGAATTTGACTTTATAATTAAGAAAATCCGTAGTGATAATGGCTCCGAATTTAAAAACACAAGAATTGAAGATTATTGTGATGAAATTGGAATAAAGCACGAACTTTCCGCAACCTACACTCCGGAGCAAAATGGAGTTGTGGAGCGGAAAAATCGTACATTAATTGAAATGGCAAAACGATGTTAGATGAATATGGTACGTCCGATAGTTTTTGGGCGGAAGCCATTAATACCGCTTGCCATGCTACAAATAGACTCTATTTGCATAGACTTTTGAAAAAGACCTCTTATGAGCTTCTTGTTGGAAGAAGACCGAACATTTCTTATTTTCGAGTATTCGGTTGCAAATGCTATATCTTGAAAAAGGGTGTTCGGCTTTTCAAATTTCAAAGTCGTTGTGATGAAGGGTTTTTGTTAGGATATTCTTCTAATAGCAAAGCTTATCGAGTTTTTAATAAAAACAAAGGATTTGTAGAGGAAACATGTGATGTTGAATTTGATGAAACTAATGGCTCTCAAGAAGAGCAAGAAAACTTGGATGATGTAGGTGAAGAAGGCTTAAGGAAGCTATGAAGAATATGACAATTGGAGATGTGAAGCGGAAGTGGATAGACAAGATCAACCTTCATCTACTCAAGTCGAACCTTCAACTTCCACGACACGAGTCAAATTCAAGCAATATATGAGGATGACAAAATGACGAGCAACAAATTGAACCACTACCTCAAAGGATTCACCACGGCCTCTCCAAAGATCATCCAATAGATCAAATATTGGGTGGCGTGAGTAAGGGCGTTCAAACTCGATCCGTGTAAGCTTCTTTTTGTGAGCATTATTCATTCGTATCTTCATTTGAACCTACTCACATAGATGAAGCATTAAGTGATCCGGATTGGGTAAATGCCATACATGATGAATTGAACAATTTTGCTCGTAATGATGTTTGGACATTAGTTGAAAGACCCAAGGAACATAATGTAATTGGCACAAAATGGGTTTTTCGTAATAAACAAGATGAAAATGGTATTGTAGTAAGAAATAAAGCTAGATTAGTGGCGCAAGGTTTCACTCAAATTGAAGGATTAGATTTCGGTGAAACTTTCGCACCCGTAGCTAGATTAGAAGCCATTAGAATTTTGCTTGCATTTGCTTCAAGCTTTGACATCAAGTTATATCAAATGGATGTAAAGAGTGCGTTCTTAAATGGACAAATATCCGAATTGGTATTTGTCGAACAACCCCCCGGTTTTGAAAATTCCAAATATCCTAATCATGTCTACAAACTCTCTAAAGCGCTATACGGACTCAAACAAGCTCCTAGGCGTGGTATGAAGCGACTTAGAGATTTTCTACTCTCAAAGGGTTTCAAAATTGGGAAGGTTGATACAACGCTCTTTACAAAATAATTGATGATGAATTCTTTGTATGTCAAATTTATGTTGACGATATCATTTTCGGTTCTACTAACGAAGATTTTTGCAAAGAATTTGGTGATATGATGTCTAGGGAGTTTGAAATGTCGATGATCGGAGAATTGAGCTTCTTTCTTGGACTTCAAATCAAGCAACTCAAAATGGGGGCGTTAAGAAGCCAAATCAAGTACGAAGGATCTTCTTAAAAGATTTGGCATGGAGGACTTCAAGCCGATCAAGACTCCAATGGCATCAAGCGGGCATCTCGACTTAAATGAGGGAGGTAAACCGGTAGATTTAAAGCTTTATAGATCAATGATTGGTAGCTTGCTCTATCCTACCGCATCTAGGCCCGATATTATGTTTAGTGTGTGCATGTGTGCTCGCTTCCAAGCTTCTCCCAAAGAATGTCATTTAGTTGCCGTAAAAAGAATTCTAAGATATTTAAAGCATTCCTCAAACATAGGGTTATGGTATCCTAAAGGCGCAAAATTTGATTTAATTGGATATTCGGATTCGGATTATGCGGGTTGTAAAGTGGATAGAAAGAGCACCTCCGGGAGTTGTCAATTGCTAGGTAGATCCCTAGTTTCATGGTTCTCCAAGAAACAAAATTCTGTAGCTTTGTCCACCGTCGAAGCCGAATACATATCCGCCGGTAGTTGTTGCGCTCAATTGTTATGGATGAGGCAAACTTTAATGGATTATGGAATTAATT
The DNA here is from genome assembly GCA_036346375.1 of Guadua angustifolia. NCBI lineage: Eukaryota > Viridiplantae > Streptophyta > Magnoliopsida > Poales > Poaceae > Guadua > Guadua angustifolia. The sequence continues at coordinate 31,766,550 of CM070512.1, read as the reverse complement.
TTAAGAAGGTGCCTCTCTTATGTGATAATGAAAGCGCGGTTAAAATAGCCAATAACCCCGTCCAACACTCAAGAACAAAACACATTGATATCCGTCATCATTTCTTGAGAGATCATGTATGTAAAGGGATATTGAGATTAGTCACATCGAGCGGAAAATCAATTAGCGGATATACTCACTAAACCCTAGATGAGACTAGATTTTGTAAATTGAGGAATGAATTAAATGTCATTGATATCTCTAATGTGGCTTAAGTGAGATTCCTTGGTTGCTTAAATTGGTTTTATTTGGCACATTTTTTATGAGTCTCACATAAAGGGGAGTAATATGCAATTTATGTATATATCACATCCCTAAAATGTGGAAAATTGAAGTTTGTGCTATAAATATCTTAAAAAACTTAAAACTAGACTTTATAAGTCAAAGTTACTTGAAAATAATCTATTTTGGATTTACAAAATACAAAGGATTCACAAATCTTCATTTAAAACTTATTATTGCATAAATCTTATCTTTTGGAACTTATATCATAATTATAACCTTCTTTATGTTTATTATGAAACAAATCTTTTGCTTTTCAAAAGCTTAATAAAATTCAAAAACTTGATCTATATTGATCTAATAAAGGCACATCTTGAGTTTTGCCCAAAAGAGCTAGAATTGCCATATTTATAGTTGCTTATGAGGTATTTCAACTCAAACAAGTCAAATCTTTGTTCCTTATTTAATTATATATATATAAAGTTGTTGCTTTGTGCTTATTCTCTTGATTGGATTTGTTCTAAAATTGACTCTATTACTAGTATTTTTTTATTGAGCTTTTTCGCGGCCAAAATTCCTATCTTCTCTCTGTCTTGACTGTCTCGGCACTCACAGGCGCTCACGTAGTAATCCGCAAATCTTGACCTACTCGAGGTCTGGAGCTGATAATACCGCTTCGGATCAAAAATGTGGGCCACTTCATTTCCGGCCGTTCTCCACCTTTCTCTCTCTCTTCATCAATATTCCTCACCGAAACCTCCTCTCCTCTCCATTTTTAATGCGGCCTCTCTCTCCTCCTCAAACCCTAATCTTCATCCTCTCAAAATCTTTTTGTTTATGGATTTCTTCCATTGATTTGGTCCTTGAGTCATCCTCCTCCGAAAGGTATCAATTCCTCTCATTCTCTCTCTTGATTCATCCCTTTTGAGCAATCTAGGGTTTAAATGGAATTTTAATGTGTAATCTTGTAATGTGACAAGAACCTTGAGGATTAGGTATAAAATTGATGTCATAAGCTGTCTCAATTACCTAATCCTAATTTAAATCATCTTTGGCTCAACATTGCTTGATTATGCCCAAAATTCATCTCGATGTGGTCAAGCACTACTGCCACCGAGGCGGTAGTCTGACTTTGCGGTACTACTGGCCTCGATTCTTGATAGTCTTGCTTGCCGTCTTGCACACTTGACACTGATTTTGAGCATTTTGAAGTGTTATCTCTCCATAAAATTTACATATTTCATCTCTTTAGTACAAATCCTACCGCCCTTTGCTCATACCCTAAACTCCTTGAAATTCTTATCCAGATCATGCCTCGCACTAAAATCATGGAACCAGGTCATACGGAGGGCAAAGTGCGAGGAAGATGACCAAGGGTCGTGGCGTTCCCTCTCGGATTCGGACAGCGGAGATAGCGATAACTCCTACTTTGTCTCCATGAGGACAACAAGAGCTAAAGGAAGGGTCTCTTGAGCCTTCTCGAGGCCAAGAAGAAAAAGTCCCGCTCTGCTCCTGAAATTCTTGGCGTGACGATGAGGCCGAGAGTAGCAATGAGGAGAGCTCAGAGGAAGAAGAAGAGTTGCCTCAAATTGGAAGGAACGATCCGTCTCAAATCAAAGGCGATGATTATTATGCTCGCCGAAGTCAGAATCAGTATCTCCAACCTCGCTCCGCCCCAAATCCAAGATTCCATTCCTTGTTTCAGCAGCGAGTGTTTGAGCAAATATATCTGGAGAAAGAATTTGCAAACCAGCGCTGGGTCAGTTGGAAGCACATCCGTGAGCAGCCAGAGTTTGCTGGTATTCCTGAACTGTTTGGTGGAGCTGGTCTGTACAACTTCCTCGGTACAAGGATTGATTATAATGAAAAGGTCATCAAGCAATTCTATGCGACGCTTTATGTGTCTGAAAACCTCGAGCAAATCACCTGGATGACTGACACCTCAAAATATACTGCTTCCAAGGATGACCTTGAGCATGCACTGGGAATTTTCCATAGCCAGTATCCAAAAATCCATGACGAGCCTACTCTGACCTTGGAGCAAGCATCTGAATTCTATGATCAATCTCATCGCTACAAGATTGGAAACTCACCGTGATGCGCAACTTCAACCAAGCATGGTGAACAAGATCATTCATGTCACTATTCATCCGAAGAGTGGCAATTTTGATGCCGTAAGAGGCCATGCTTGGAATGTTATTGCAAAGGTCATGGCGAGGGAAAAGTTTGATGTGGTGGACTTCATAATAAGGGAAATGTCTCAATCGGCTAGGGATAGGGGGAAGACCATCTATTTTGCTCCGTACATCATGGCACTAATCGGAGAGTTGCCGAGTACAATGGTTCCACCCTACTCCACATAAGCCGTACAAGCCTCGTGTTGCTCCTCCTCAAGTCTGCATCACATCGTTGAGCAAGCTGCTCAAGCAAGAGCTCAAGCCGAACAAGCGGCCAAGCCCAAGCTCAAGCGAGCAAGCAGCCCAAGCCCAAGCTCAAGCCGCTCAAGCTGCTTGCCGTGCCGTCTTACCTTGCCGGTCTTGAGATACTTCAGACGGAGATGATGGCGGCTTTCTTGCGACAAGAATCTTATATCGAGGTCGGTTGCTCTTGTTATGGAGCTTCAATATCGAGAATCGTGAGATGGTTCGGGATGTCCAAGAGCGGTGAGTTAAACAGCACCTCCTTTGATGACTATCGCTCATATCATCATCCTACCGGTAAATGTCGTCCGGATGGCGTGATGGTTCCCCTTCCCATCTCCTCCTCCGTCATCCATTTGGGATCCATGGTCTCCTCATCCTCCTTGACTCTACTCCACGGAGATGGTGAAGAATAAGCAGTTCTTTAGGCGTTCCTCTTTTGGTCCTTGATGACAAAGGGGGAGAGATATGAAGAATTGAAGTCTGTCGAAGTCTAGCTCAAATCTATCTATTTTATTGCAATAAATCTGCTTAAATTGTGGTTGTGTTGGATTTGGACTCCTTATGGATGCTTATCTCGTCTTGTTGATTTTATAATATGATTTCGGACTTGAACTCCTTTTACGGTTCTTTTGCGCGCTTAAATATAAATGATCTTCTCTTATGAAGGTGTGCGTTATGTCATGCTAATTCATTCCAATTATATCATCTCTATTGTTATATAAAAATCATATACAAATGTGCAAACTTTGATTGTTTATCCATGGCACATTTGTAGGGGGAGCTATTCTCATTTAGCAATATTTTCATTCAAATATCTTTTGTCCTCCAAAGGCAAAATATTGCTAAATAAGAATTCTTTAATGTGAGTAATTAATCCTTATTGGTCACTCACACTAAATAACAATTTACTTCAATTGAATATGAGGATTGTCATCAATTACCAAAAGGGGAGATTGAAAGCATCTAGGTCCCCATGAGATTATGGTTTTGATAATTAATGACAATCACGCAAAAAGACTAACGATGTTTTGTGCAAGTAAGTTGGAATCGGGATAAATGTATCCCTCAATGGACGTTGGAGTGTCACAAGTATGAAATGGAAGAATGCAGCATAAAAGAAGCTAAAGAAATGAAGGTATAAAATTTAGAAGTATTTTCTAGTATTTTCACCGATCTCGGAGTTGGGAAAAAGATCGGATTTTTAGAATAGTAGCCGTACTATTAAGAGGACTTGATATGGGTCTTTGAATTTTGAAAGTGCATAAGATATGGCTCAATTCATCATTCATATAGTCGTGCATTCAAGAGTTAAAAGCGAAATTCGGAAAATCTTCGAGGCGGCACTCGCATGCATCAGCGGTAGTACCGCATATCTTGACTACCGAGGTTTTGTTGGCGGTAGCTATTTTCGAGAGGGCAGGTTTTCGAAATTCTTGGCAAGCACTCTGGCTTGGGTTGGGCGGTAGTCACATAAATCTTGGTACTACCGCACCTATACTATGATAGCATTATTCGAGCGTGTCCTTTTTGATTGGCGGTGCGGTACTACCGCCTATGAGCGATAATACCGCCATATATAAAAAAGCAACTATATGACTACGTGTCGGTGCGATTATTACGCCGAATAGCCGTTATACATGGTCTTGGTACTCTAGCCCCTAGAGGGTGGTAATCTGCCGCCGTGGCAAAAATCAGCGATGAGAGGAAATAACGGCTAGTTTGAGTTGGTGGGGTTATAAATACCCCCACATTGCTAGAACAGGTTGGACACTCCATTGAATACATTCTAAGCCCTAGCAACTCTCTCCATCCTTTAGAGCATTGAATTCTTGATTTTAGAGTGTTGGAGAGCTAAAATTGAGTGCATTGCATTAGTGAGCCATATTGATTGCACTCTTGAGATTCAAGCCAGCGTCAAGTTTGTTACTCTTGGAGGTTGCTGCCTCCTAGGCGGCTTAGGCGTGAGGCTCGGTGATCTTCACAAAGGAGGTTGTGTGAAGACCCGGCGGTTGTGAAGGCCTGGCTTCGCCTACGGAGGCGGGGAAGAGCTATCACTAGTGATCGGGAAGGCTCAAGCGAGTGGAGCAGGTTTGAAGAATTCAAGCTACCTCAACGTGGAGTAGGGGAGACGGCAAGTCTCGAGACCACGGAAAAATTCTCTTAGCATCAAATTGTGGTTTGCTTGTTTTATTCTCGTGATATTCTAGCTCATTGATTCTTGTGTGTTACTTGATTAGCAAACCAAAATACTTGTGTAGTGCCATTATCTTGTGATCACTAAAATTGTTAAGAATTAAATTGGGAAAACCATCAATTGTTCTTAGTAATCATTAAACTTGAATTTAGTGTTAGAAATTTTATAAAAGCCTATTCACCCCCCCTCTAGGCTCATCCTCGATCTTACACAAGGTGAAGAGCACTAAGGCCAAATGCATTTCTACCATCGATGTTTCCACCACTCTTTTCAACAAGGCCAAAGCAGATTCCACTTCACTATTGACCCTTGTTTGAAACAAGACACAGATCCTTAAGAGAACTTCGGGACAAGGTCTGCGAGCAATTGCTTGCTTTGATGTGCTGGCGGAGATAATGAAGTCTCCATGAAACTTTAGGAAAGCACGAGTAGCTACAAGGTCATTGAGCAAATCAAGAACCCATCACAACAATATCATACATAAAATTTGTTTAATTTAAAATGTCATAGTACCTAAAAGCGGTCAATCTATTTGAACCGCTTCAAGCACAAGTCTTTTACCATGGCAACGCTATTGTTGGATTGTTTGACTACTAATGATACAACTAATGTTGTTAATACAAAAATACAAGTCTGCTTTGTAATTACAGTTCTATCTTTGCAGGAGAATTGGCAACATTTCCACTATATAAGACCTGTCTAGCTATCCTAAAAACTATCCATTAACCTAAGACAGACATGATGCTAGATCTTCACCTTGAACCAAATAGTTCTATTTAGAGTTCCATGAGGCTAGGATGCTATTTCCATGTCAAGATGGGAATGCTAAGTAAAGAACCATCGATGAGAATATAGATCAACTTTGCACAAGGAATATAGTGGATGCAAATGAGTAAAAGGATGTAATGTGGAAAGCAATATAATTAAAAGAAATCAAAGTGTATACTCTGAGTTCCACAACATATCATCTGAATAATGAAAGTGTCTCTTTATGAAAAGAAAAGAAAAACGAATCCGTGAATTGATATAACTCCATTTGAAAATATGCATTAAGTAGTAGAATCAATATTTGCAAACATGACAAAATAATAGCAAGGTGAGATTGTTAAATTGTCAAGCATAAACCAATGTTTAATAAAATGAGGTCAACATCGAAAAAAGCCATTGCCTCTAAGTCTAGAATCAAGCAGTAATGACTATTTCGTCATATACAACTTAATATTTTTAATCAAGAGTTGATCTACCCAAACAAACTTATAAATATGTACCCAACTTTGATAAATAGAATTTCCCTTGACACCGACCTACTGCATTCTCGTCCTTATTAAGCGTGGGGACAAATTATCTCATGCTGGTAAAAATTACAATCTATGAATCTAACACATCATGTTGTTCAATGTGAAGCGATCTGGTGGATGGTGAGCATTTTAACATCACCAAAAACATTTCTTAGTATATAACACTAAGGTGCAAGAAAAAGAACAGTGAAAATGAGAAATTTCAAAACTTCAAAAGAAAATTGGAAAACAACAACATAGTTTATGCGTAAAAGTTGAGTGACACCAACTCAAACTAAATATTTCTATTCATAATTATATAAACATTTACATATATGACATATCAATGTAACTTGAAAGAAAGATACTTGTTCATATTGAAAGGAGTTATGAGTTATCTATATTGATTCGGACTTCTAGTATCAATGCTTGACACAACAATCGATATACCTTTGCACAAGCTAGTAACCACAATTTTACGTCTAAAAGCCCCGAATGTATACATACCATCTCAACTGGTTCAACACACTTAATAAGTCCGAAGTAATGTTCCACTGATGAACTAATAACAATGCAATATGCTTTGACCACGTCTAACAAGCCGCATCAAGGAAATGTGATGCACCATAAAATTGGTGATGCTAGTGCATACAGGATATACTAATATATATACAAGTCTGAACACTGGATCAACACATATAGGTTCAATACTGACACAAGAGATTAGAGTCAATAGGAATCCATATACATCAATAAGTCAATAACCCCAACACACAAAATTCGCAATACGTTAATTCTTATTCTCACAAACTCATACATATGCATATTTACCTGGTGAACACAAAGCACTGAGAGGACCAAGTGATTGGATCATATACATACCTTATACACGAGAAAAGAAGTACACCAAATTTTAAGCATACAATTTCAGCAACAATCGACTAGAACCACAATGTCGGCGCCATTGTGGTGATTGAGGCCAACAAGGCGAGGCGCCGACCGAAAGCAACCGAGCAACAGTGTGGCACAGGAAAGGGAGTAAGAGAAGAAGAGAGTGAGGAATGGAGAAATGAGGAGGTAGAGTGAGAAAGAGAGGAGAAGGTTACTCACCTCGGGACCACCGGAGAAGAGCTCCATGGCGCTCGGGCGTAGAGAGACCCCGCGCCGGACTGCAAGGAGGAGCCGGCGGAAGGCTCGATGCAAAGATGACCACTTGGATCCGGCGATGGTGCGGAGCAGCAGGGGCTAGCCTCGGGAGGAGGCCGAGGCGGCGGCGCATGGCATGGAGCAGAGAAGCGGCGCCGTGGGGAGAAGCGGCGGCCGAGCCGAGAGGCGCAGGAGGCGGTGGCTTGAGGTAGAACCGGCGGCGTGGCAGGCCCGAGGGTCGACAAGGGAAAAACATGAGGGAAAGAGGCGGATTAGGTCTGCGCTCGGGAGGATGGGGCGGGAGGGCGGCCGGCGGCAACAGGCGGCGGGCAGCGGTCTTGGTGGGCGGCAGTGGGGTGGGCCGAAGCCAGAAGCAAGGGCGGGGTGGTGAGAGGAGAGAAGAGAGAGAGAGAGAGAGAGAGAAGAGAGGCGGGGTTAACCTTTTTTTAAATTAAGTGGGCAATAGGGGCTCACGAATTTAATTAAATCGTCTTGATATAAAAACCCACGAATTTAATTAAATTCATGGGTCTCTGCATGTGGCCCACGAATTTAATTAAATTCGTGGGTTTTTCTAAAACCGACGAATTTAAATCAATAAATTCGTGGGTTTTTTTTTACCCACGAATTTTTCACTGTTTCTTGTAGTGAGTTCTTGATTCCTCATTTTTTTTATGATTTGTTGTTGGTGTTTGCCGGATGTAAATCTAGAAAAAAAACAGAGGAAGAAGTTACACAACAGGAAGAGGCTGGTAAATGAGAAGAGGAAGAGGCTGAAAGATGATAGCCAACCCTGGGAGGCAGTGAAGACGAACAAGGTGAATCCAATCAATCTATTCCTCTGTTTTGCTTGGACATGAACTTTTAAGTATTACATGTGGAATTGCTGCGCTCTTATACATAACTAGTTCCATGCTAGCGACCTGATCTGTACTGAAGATGAGAGAGCTACAAAATTCCTCCGAAGTCCAAATTCAGTGCATTTTGGTGTAATTCAAGATAGAACGACTTTGAGGATGATCATGCCATCAAGTATCCCTAAAAAAAAGTGCCATCACGTAAATGTTTTATCATCTAAAAAGCTGTTAGTTTCAAGTTCATTCTGTTAACATGCAATCGCAAAATTCCTATTCTTGTACCTCGAAATAAAGGATCCTATTCTTGTAAGCTACTGCTAAACTATAATTTTTGTTGCAAGTTGATACTAAATAATCTTAACAAGTGATAACTTCTATACCATTTATGGAAGAAGCTTTGTAATTTTGTTCGTGTTTCTTTTGGGAACAAATTCACTTGGTAGAATTTGATCTCAACCACTTGTTTCCAATCCACTGTTGGAGGCTGTGTAAGGATTTTGCCATAGAAAATTCTTTACTTGGTAGACTCGACAAGCGACTCAGCCAACGAGCTGAGGCTCGATAGCAGAAAACGGAATACTTGAACATGTCAATATTATCAAGGAGAAAGTCAGGAGTCAGTACTCACTAGACTCACTGCAAATAATGAAATTTCCTTGGATGAGGGAAAAAATTAACAATCTGCCAAAATCATATTACTGTTTTAATCGTTGGTAGCACCAGGTTTAGAACTCAAAACATTGCATTTGGGTAGCTCTTGACCTTTGATTTTGCAATTAAAACACTTCCACATGAGGCGATGGTATGGTACTATTCACCTATGCAATCACATGTGCGGTTTGTGTTAGAAATGAGGCCCATGTGGCCCATTTATATCTAATGCCAAAGCTACAAAGAGTAGTACCATATTGCTAGTTGAGAGAGAGAATGCCAACTTAAAAGGGAGAGCTCCCACTATGCCTTGTAATGAGGCATATAGAGGGTGAGGAGCATGCCTAAAGTTATACGTACGCGCGTGCGTGTGTATTTCGCGAATTACCGCGTGATTTGTGACTTACGACGTCGCGAGTCGCCGTGCCATGAATTAAATTCCTGGCACGTTTAAACTCTTTTAATTTTTCGGTTTCTCTCCATTATTAGTGAATTAATGGGGTCATTTACTGAGAATTGAAACAGCCATGGTAATGGCGTCGGTTTCTAATAGAAATAGTCATTTTGACCGTTTGAATGACTAATTTGAACATCCAATTAATTCTACGGTTACTAGCGTTTAATGGTGCTGCGTTACTAGTGCGAGACTATAAAATTTGGAGACGTCCAGACAGATGTGGTGTTTTTTGGCTCTTGCGCTCGCGTTCATCCACCGTGATCTGTGTTGAGTCTTCGTGCTACGCTCGTTCCTCACCGACCTTCATCTCGGCTTGCACCGCGAGGCAAGAAGAGCGGGATCTCCGAACCATTACCGCTGCGAGAATCTGAACGGGGGCGGCAATAAGGTTTCTGGGCAGCGCAATTGCGCGATCGCTCGAGCTCTTCATCTTGTTATTGGACGTAGGATGCGATCCACGACGTCAACTACTTCATCTGCGGCCGGTCGCTACTGCACTGCTTCCTTTTCGTCATCAAGCCCATCGTAAGAATTCTCCTATTTTCCCTCTGTTCGTTTCGTACATGACTTTTCTAGATCTACTTTTCAGAAATATGTGGTATCTTCTGTCTAGCCTGTTGTGCTTGATTATTTTAGGATTATGTTTCATATTCAAATCTGAAATTAAATAATACCTAGATCTCTAACAGTTTGTAACGAAAGGCATCATTTTTAATGTGGAGTAATATTTGCTATCAGTACAATCAATACATGGTATAGGTTTCAATTTTTCTGATATCATCCTCCAATACCTAACAGATCTCATGAAAGCCAAGTAGCACAAGGGGATTTATGGCGTGAATGTGTACATTGCGGTATTGCCTCCGATACTTCTTCGCTGCAGATGAAGAAACAATGCCGGGAATCATGCTAGGAATAGGTTGCCTGCTTCAGTGTTCATTATAGTGTTTCTACAGATGAAGAAAACATGCTAAGAATCGGTGTTTATTATATTGTTCCTACATATGTTGAATGTTTAGAACAACTATTACTTTAGTCTTTAGATGTTGCACATTGTTGTGCTTTAGAGGTAGCGATGTGCCTCTGATAGTGCTTTAGAGTATTTGTACTAAGCAATAGTTGGGATTTTTGATAGTATTCAGTGTTCTAATTTGCTTTTTGTACATAGACGTCATATTTGCTTCTCATATGTGGACGTGATGACATTATTTCAATATTGCTGGCAATATATATAGTAGCGTAGTTTCTATTTATCTTCACCTACTCTGCGGGTTGTGGGTGCCGTATCAGTCCGCATAAACTTTGGCAAACTGCTGCATTAACTCGCGTAAACTTTCGCGGCATGTACGGGACAAGTGCCGCGTTGCCCGCAACCAATCCCACCTTCATCCTGACCTTACCCAGGCGAGGCTACGACGCATCTCCTTTACCCTTATTGCTAGGCCTAATATATTAGGTTAGGTTAAAACAGGTTAAACAGGTTGGGTTTTAATTTGGGTTGATTTTGGAAAGGTGGAAATGGGTCTTGGCAGCATTTGGGTTGGGTTGGATTGCTGTGGGCAACTTTTAGGTTCAGAACGGGTCCAACCCGTGGGTTTGCCTAAGTGGGTTGGCTTGGGTGGAGACATGAAGGTGGATGTTAGGGTTTAGTGGTGTCGTTTTTGTCCTCCGAGTTCGGGTTGTTCATCGTCGACGCACTAGTGTCCTCCGGTTTGCCATTGCCATTGACTCCCTTCTCCAGCTCTCCCCACGACTTCCGCTTTTGGATCTCCACATTCCACAACTGCCAGCCCCTCTGGCTCTTTTTTTTTTCTGGGGCAACGAGCCCTCCCTCTCCACCGGAGACGAGCACTCTCCTCTGTGACGCTTAAGCCTAGTCGCTGAGTAAGTAGCTTCCTCCTTTTCCCCCTGATTTCTTCTTTTGGAGTTGGGGAGATCTAGATCCCAGATCCAGCCTGATGTCTTGGTATATATGTATACCTTGGTTGATCCATCGACCGATTGGTCTTTTCCCCAATATAACTTGCGAATAGAAAGATCTCAACGGGGGAGAGGTACTAACTGCATCCTATTGTAATTCTTTACGTATCTTACATGCTTGCCATAACTAGGGGTGCAATTGGAACGGATATTTTCCGACCGACCGACCGACCGAATCAATTCGGATAGCGATTTGAATAGTTTTTTGGATATTCGAAGAATTTTCCGGATACGGATACGGATAAGGATAGTTATCTCGGATAAGAATACGGATACGGATAGTAATTATCCGACGGATACAGGAATATCCGAGTTTATAATCGGATAATATCCGGATATAAAATATGGATATTATCCGAAAACTTTAAAGACTTCTCCAAGACTGTGAGTCTGTAACTCTTCAATCAAAGAGCACCAGTCATCAGAGTCTGGAGGCACTAGTACCAATATACCAATACCACTCTTGGTACTCTACCAGTACCAGTACCAACTGCCAAGTGTCAAGTACCAACTACCATTCTACCAAGTGCCACACTGCCACTACCAAAGTGCCAATGCTAAGTGCACCACAGCGCCAGTGCGGTGCCAAACCAAAAATTTACCGTGTGCTTCGTACTTCCTGGCTTGTCCACTGGCGCCAGGCCAAAACTGAAGGCAATGCGACACTGCCACGCAGCATATCCAAAACCAAAAACATAAAATCCCCAATCCATCATTTATGTTCTCTTTCTCTATCTCTATTCTCTACTAGTCTGACAGTCTCTCTCCTCTAAAATCCCCAATCCAAACAAAACCTAGCTGAACTGAGTGGCTTGAGTTGAGGAGGCACCGAGGCGGCACCGGCGGTCCGGCGCACCGCGGCTGGCCATAGCCCGCAGCCCCGTAGGTTGTAGCCACCGGCGGTCCGGCGCACCACAGCCCGTGAGGCTGTAACCTGACCACCTCACGGTCCGACCGCACCGCGTCCGCTCGTCCGCTCGACCCGATGGTATTATATGATTCTATCATGTTTACCTTACTAGTTTGTGACTTCTAATTTGCTAGTGCCATTGTCTTTGATAATTCTATTATGACTCTACATTTAGCTTTTATATAATCTCTAGTGCGTTCATTATTAATTCTTAATTATGTACAATGCAACTATAGTGAATTCTTGTACTATTTTCTTCACATTTTGTCAATAATTATTCATAACTCATAAGTAATCTACTATTTAGTATGTTACATGTGCAATAAATGATCTATATTTTCGTGTATTATCCGGCTAAAAATATTCGTACCTGTATTGAATCCGATGCGTATTCGATTCAGATTAAGTAAGTGATAGTATCCGGTGTTATTCGCATTCGTATTCACATCCGACACCATTCGTATCCGACTTCGTATTCGATAAAAAATATGGATACGGATACGGGATGAACAATATCCGACCGTATTCGATCCGATTACATCCCTAGCCATAACCATGCAAGCTCGTATTACTCATTAGCATCATGATACTAAGCTTGCAAGTAAAGCATGAAGAATCTACCAAGTAATCATCCTCGACTGCTTTGTGTTGTTTTGATCGATCGATATACGAGTAGCTTAGTTTTTCATGAAAAACTTTGTGCCCATTCCTTTTCCTACAAGTTGGAGATCGATTACTACACCTTTAGATTTTTCATAAAAATTGATGTCTGGCATTAGTTGGGGATTTCCAATCTCAAAAGGGCTGGATTGGTAAAGTTCTGAGCCTTAATAGGATGAGTGAGCAAGCTTTAGTATTGAGTAGGTTTATCTGTTCTCTTTCAGTCTAACCGTGATTCATTCAACAACCAAAGATTCGTCGTCTTGCCATTCAAGAACAGAAATTCCTGTCAAACTTGAAGACTTACAGATGATTCCCTGTAACATGTAATAATTCTTGTTAGTCGAAACCGGGAAATAACAAAGTTCACTTTGTTTTGTTGTCTGAAATTTTTTGAAGTGAGCATGTCGATTTTCTTATTCTTAACGTCCATGAAATTAGTTACGCCTAGATCCAGGGGAAATCACCTGTTCTGATGAATTTTGAGATGATGATGCCAAACCAAGTAGGACAAACTGTTTTGATTCTCTTAGTAATGATTAGAATTTGCTTGTGTGCTATGCGGTGCGCTAACGCTAGAGGATGGAAATCGAAGTGCTTAGGCCCTGTTTGTTTGGGCTTTTTCACTGACTTAAAAGCTAAAAAACTAAAGTCTAAACAAACGAGTATCTTTTTAACTGGGTTTTTAAAAGCTATAAGCCTCTATATAACTAAAAGCCAAAAGTCACTGAAGAGAGGTTTTTTTTGACTTATTGATGGTTGGTTTTAGACTAATAACACTAAAGTTAGATAAAATTACACACATCTATCACATACAAAAGCCATTAGCTTTTAAGTTGTTTAAACCAAAAACTGGCTTTAAACTATAAGCCAAAAAGTCTAAGCCTAAACAAACAGAGTTTTAACATGGTATTGTTAACTTCAGTCATGAAATATTGTGCTGCTAACCCTAAGAAAAATCAGTAGTGATATGATCAGAAACCTGATGAATTAGGATTCGACGGCCAAACTTACACATACTGTTCAAACCCCAGCATCATGCATTCTGTAGTTTAATGCTTTATTTCCCTTTTCCATCAGTGAGCAACGAGATTCCTTGATTGAGTTATTTATTGCTTTTGTTCAGGTCCTCCAAAGAAGTGGTGTTGCAAGCTATGGACTCCTTTCTTTCAGGTCCTTCATTACATTGAGTGTTTTCTCAAAGACATAGTTTGTATATCTCTAAAAATGATGTTTATCAAATCCCTTCTCTCGAAATGGGAGAGGGACTGTTGTGCTAAAAAATGTGACGACGGATTGATCGGCTCAAACACATACAAACGCTTATTCAAGAGGATCGAGGCGTGCCAATTGATTTGATCTTACAATCAGAAGGAGAGATGAAAAATATGCTTATAGCCGATTTAATATAATAATTGGCAAAGATCTAAACAACTATAAGAAGTTGATCAAATAAAGGATAATGATAAGTTTAAACAATCTGTTAGGGCTAATTAGATAGTCGGTAAAGGTAGATTTTTTTCGAAAAAGACAATGCACAACAAGATCAGAGAAAACCAAACTTGGTGTAATCAGAGAAGATCAACAATCGGTGATGCATAACTTTATTGATCAAAATTGGATTATAAGGGAGATTCTAAATTACAAAGCTATTCCTAGTTGACAGGAAAAAGTAAATAACAGTAGATGTGGGTTGTTTGATTGATTGGATGTGTGTTTTCTTGCTTGCCCTCGATTTTCTTTTTATAGTGGATAGGCTGGTTGTATCCTTCTCTACTACGTTACCAACCATGATCCATATTGACCTATGTATAGATAAAAATTTCATCTTTGAATTAACATCAATCATAATCCTATCTTTAACTTAACTTTTCCTTTTTAACCGATATAGGCCAGAAATATCCATTTTTCCCCTTATCCTGATAAATTGGTCATGCCTTGTCAAATTCTAGCGCTAACATATGCCCCCTATTTTTAGGATATAATACGTTATCTTCCAAAAATCTTCTTCGTCGGCTTCAACCATCATTGCCTTAACCATGATTTTCACTATATTTCCACCTCCATCTTTGGTAATTGCTTTATTTATTGTGCCGCAATTTTTATAACACACCATTTTTACTATAATTGCAGCCATCGTTATGGCAAATTTTCCTCCTTTTACTATTCCTTTTACCCCCTATTAATATAAGGTCTATTCTCCCGTCATTATCACGCTCTCACTTCTTGCCATCAGTTTCATCCTCTACCTTCAACACCACTCCTGTCATCACTCCATCCTATCGGCCAAAGAACAATGGACCCAAAATAGGTATTTATTCATGTACCTCATTGTGAAGATAGTTATTATTTAGGCCCCCTAGGTGATCCAGATCCGTCGGCTATAATAGAAAAAAATGTTCCTAGACTTCCCTTACATGCTCGCGAATACAATATCCAAGGATGGCGTAAAAGCTTTAGAGTATGGCCGATGGTATTGAAGGGTTGGAGAGATTGGTTCAATCGGATAGTTGCACAAAAAATGTCTCAATGGGAGCGAATGGGTATTGCAGAGTGTCTCGCCCTTTCCCTAGCCAATCCAAAGGCTAATGAGTCATTGGTGGCCATGGCCTGCTATTTCTAGTTGGACTCTTTGAATGCATTCATGTTTAGAATAGGTCCCATCAGCTCGACACTTTTGGACATGTCACAGCTTTGTTGCCTCAGTGATGAGACCATGTTCGGCATGGATATGACCAAGGCTATTCCTACTACACTGCTTTCATCTACATGGTTTCATCGACCTCCACCTTGGCCAGGACGATCACGCAGTTGGCCTTCTTGCCCTTTGGATTTGGGGTCATCATCTACATCAGTTCGGCTACCGCCTAGGCTTCTGGGCATGGCACCTTCACCTCCAAGAGTTAGGCCGCCACCTTGGCCACCTCCTAATGAGGACATCACCTCTCTTGATACAACCACGCCTACTACAACTCACCAACGAGCCGATCCTACAATAGTCCAAGGATCGTTGACTCGAGCTCATGCACGACAGCTTAATCATCAGGTGAATGCGTTCCTAAGCCTCCCCATAAGTGATAATCTGAATGGGATGCTATTTAATGTTTGTGATAATTTGATTGTACTTAGGAACCATGGAGAAGGACCCTCGTGGACCAAAATTGGGCCAAAGGTCAAGTTCAAGTCAGATTGGAAAGAGAAGTTCAAGTTCGAGTCCATTTCGGCCTCACCAACAGTGCTGATTTTAAAAGGCCATATCTTTCGATTCTGGAGGTTTCTGGAGGCCCATGAGTACTCGCTGGAAAGATCTCAGAGTCTACTTTCTAAGGGATTTGGTCTCACCTCAAAACTCCTTCAGATGCGTCCAAAAACTGCCAAAAATCACACATTACTTTTTCAGTCTGAGTCAAACTCTAGTCAAAGTAGACTTTGTGCTTTGAATTTGAGTTGTATTAGATCTCCTATGCTATGGCCAACCCCCTCCTGCTCCCATAGTATAAATAACCACCCTAAACCCTGATCTAGGACTTGGGTTTTGTTTAGTTATGTCTAACCTTTGCTACATACCGGTAATCACGCGTGTCGGATAGACCGCCTGCTTTATCGTTACAGAACCCCACCATTTGTGATACTTTCAGATCTAATCTTAATACATATTTGCCAATTTAGTTGGTTGTTCATCTTGTTCTTGCTATGTTCTTCGATTGCTTGTAGGAACAATGACCTTCGTGGTTAGGTTGATCGTGTCTCGGCGAGATCAATAACCATCTGGAGTTGGTGTATCGGTCACTAAGGTGCAATGTTCTAGACGGTTGTAGTCGGGCCGTCAACGTCGATTCCTACCAAATCGATAGTTACTCTCCTCTCATCGAAAGATCGGGACCAATCCTTCTATCACTCAGGCCCGATGGAGACCATATATCAGCTTTCAGTGCTAAGCCATAGCATAAGCTAGTCTCAACCAAAGGCGAAGGCTGGAGCAAATATGTAGAGAATAACAAAGGAACTAGGCTAGTGTCGGACAAAGAGCACATTGCCTTACTGAATATGTAGCTTGACCGATACATCTTCTGTGGTGTTGCTTTGGGCCTAACTCAAACTTATCAGATTATAGCTAAACAACTTACAGAGGGTCATCGACTGGCTCTAGGAAAACTTTTCTTGGGAGCAGTATACCAAATGATGCACATCATCCTTTGTCGATTCTTCACTAGTTTGGGCTAGTACACCATAGGTAATGTGGGCAGACCCCTCTAGTTTATCCAAGTCTTGCTTTATAGCATGTTGAGCCAATCATTTGAGATTAATGTAGCTAGCATGACCCGTTTTCTATGTGAAGATACTCTAGAGTCTCAGAAAATTGAGTATAGGAATAGCTGATCATTCGATGAAAGATATATTCTGTGTTCTAGAAGTGAAACAAAAATCACATTTATTGGAGCAAGAAAGTACCTTGTGTTCTACTTTTAGCTTGATTAAGATGATTTCTGTCAACGTGATTTCTTTAGCTATAAAGTAGCTGATGCTTTTCCTTGCACTACTGCACAACAGGTCATCACAGACGGTTCGTAAACCACATCACAAATGGTTTTGTGAACCATCTGTATCTAAGTGTTAGTGATGACAAAGAGTCATGGTAGATGGTTTTGCAATCGTCTGTGAAAAAACTCATCACAGACGGTTCCAAATTAGAACCATCTATGATGTGGCATCATCTAAGACGGTTCCACTTAGGAACCGTCTGTGATGATGGGCTTATCCCAGACGGTTCTAACGAAGAACCATTTGTAAAGAGGCATATATCATAGATGGTTCCAATTTGAAACTTCTGTGATGATGCCCTCATCACAGACGGTGCTGTAGTGGAACCGTCTATGATGTGTGTCTCTTCACAGAGGTTCTTCGTTAGGACCATCTGTGATGTTGATTTTCTATTTTTACTAAATTTTAATTTATTGGCTAGTTTCAGGAAATGCTAGCCATGCCCTTTGAAATAAAAGACAATACACAGCATCACCAACATATTATTACGACATAAATTTAAAAAATGTACTCCAATCACATGTTACACAACATACAATGCATCCATTTCATAAATCAACTCAGATCGCACATTATAACATATGTACAGCGCATCCATTTCAGAAATCAACTCACATATATACTAACCAATTGGATTCAAAAGTACAAATGACAAATTCACATCACAATATTCACAAATTAATCCGAATGCATGGTAAGTAACAAATTCACAACTTATCAGTTGAGCCCTAAGTGGCATCTACCCTTTGGATTTAAGACCTCACACCTGAAGAAGGCACAGAGCTGTCATCGAATACTTAGCAGGTCAACCCGTTCCAACGCAGATTCAGCGCATTGCCAAGCCTGTCGATGAGAAGAGTAAAGTCTTGTGTGTATATAAATTGATAAGTGGAGACAATTAATTATTGCAAGATTGACAGACCTCTACGACATTGGTCTCCTGTGAACCAATGAGTAGTGCAATGTTGTGGTAAACGTAGAATCCACATAGGTTAGTACCCTTTGGCTGTTGGTAGCACTGCCAAAACACAATAGGTTAATTAGTTTCGAAAGTATTATTATGGAGTGTGAAGGATTATTGCATACTATCGGATACCGGAAAGTTAAAAGTATGCTTTAGAGTTGCTGGGCCTTTCTTGTGTGGCCCTCCCCTAACTTTGTAGGCACGGAATGCCGATTCGAGTAAATCTTTGATAGGCTTTAAGTCGTGGGTGCCACCCTTTTTGGAATCAAGGTAAATTATCCCGTTCTATGTCAGTATTATTACGAGTAGAACCCAGTGATACCTACACAGGTATATCGTCATGATCATTGAACTTAACTTCGAGGTGCGATATATAGTAGAAATCAACAAGTATAGCATCTGGACCAAGCACTTACCCCATATTGTTGGGTAAAAATATGAATTTTTTGTCCGAATGAGCCAGCATTACTTTTTGCACATACTCTTTGATGAGTTCTTTATTTTCATCTGTGGTTTGCTTGGACACTATATGTGGGTCGGCGAAACCCACTAGTTGGTCCCTTGCTATTGCTTCCAGGATCATGTATCTACATATACAAAATTAAGGATTATATATATATGACATTTATTGGTGCGTTAGAAATATAGACGGTGATTGCACACACTTACATTGTCCAGCATCTTATGAGTGAGGCGTCAAGTGCTTTGAGATTGTACAAATCGAACAAGTCGGTGAAGTTGACCACGAAGATGCCATCTAAAGACCGGTGTAAGAAAACTCCTCCTTGAAGCTCCCCGAGATACTAGATGTCCATGGTGCCACCGGTTTGTTGGCTTGTTGCATGTACCATTCTTGCAATCTAATGCAGTCTAATGTAAGCATCTCCTTGTGCTCATCTGGTATGAACAGTTGCCCTAGCTTGAATTGCCACACCAATGGGGTAAACAGAAAGTCACAGGCTGACGTGGTCCATTTCGATTTGCCCTTATCTCCGCCTCCCCTTCTACCAAACTTCGTCTTCACAGGAGATGACTGGGACCTTACTGTAGTAACAGTCTGTACGTGATGGGACACGATAGCTGATTTGGTGGACACCTTAGGTGCATCACATAGCTCCAGTAGTGCTGGTAGCTCCGGCGCATCATGTGGTACCTCTGGGACTACTTGTATCTTCGATGCTCTTGGGTGGGCGTCGAAGGAGATGTCCTTCTTGGGCCACTGGATGAATGTGCCGATGGCATCCCCTAGTATGACAATCTTGTTATTTGGGAGCATATCCAACGTGACGGCATTGAAAATTTCATGTACACTATCGATATAGACCTTCGCGTAGCCTGGCTCTACAGTATGACCGTGTACTAATGCCCCTACACTGGATGCATACGCTTGTCCCCAAGTAGCTTGCAAGGGAACAGAGCTGTTGGCAAGCCTCACTTGCAGATTGCACAGTGTGACCACCTACATAAGGGTATACAAGTAATTAGCTAACACGTCCAATATTAAAATCTATGTAAGAAGCATTGCAGACATGTTACCCGAGTGACATCAGGAGGAAATCTGGCTTCATCCACGTCCATCTTAGGGGTGGACGCGCAGCTACTTCGATGGTTGATTGGGCTAAACTGTGCCTGTGCTTCTTGGGCTTGCATGTTCATGCCTGCCTCTCCTCAGCCACCCTTTGCTCCATCCTTTCCTCGAGGCTTTGTAGCTGACTATCGAATTGCGCTCTAAGCCTTTCCTCAATCATTTCCTCAATCAAGGCTACTAGCTGTTCCTCACGCACGGCTTTGCTTCTCTTTCTACTCCGTTATATGTTCGAGTCATGTAGGAATCCCAATTTCTAGGGAACGAAAACACTTAGGCCTTGGGTGCGACCAAGGTGCTCCTTGTTTCCTAAGGCTATGGAGAGTATGTCTTTCTCTCTGTCCGAAGTGAAAGAGCCCTGGAAAGATTCTGTACTCAACGATATTAGGCGTTGGGATACTTCCTCATCAGCGGGGTTTGCAAAGGACATGCCGCCCAAAGAAGTGGGACGTGATCTTGCTTTACCCAGTTTTGGGCATGTGGGTCTATGATTGAGGCAAATAGTGGTGCAACCTCTTTCTGGACTGCCTCGTCGTCCTCTCTCGTCCATTGCGCGATCTTACCCGCATACCCAGTTGAGCCGAATCTGTGTGGGTTTATGTTTTTTGACTGGACGGTCTTGTGAGCCACACTTTAAAGCGAACTCTTCCGTCATTTTTAACTCAACAAATCATCCCTAGATATCTTCAGAAATGAACCCGCACTTCTAGAACAGAGTTATTTCCTTATTGACGTAATTAGCAACGAGAACGCTTTTGAAGTTCTTCCACGCCTTTCCCACCACTAGCAACGCATACAGTCGTAGTGTGGGCTTGGCTTCTTGTGGAACCTCGAACGACGCAAATATTTCTGTCACTAGGTTATCGTGCTCCTCATTTGTCAGCGTCTTCCATAATGGATAGGTGATGGGGACTCTTTCATGCCCAACGATCCCGCACATGGTCTGAGAGCTACCGCAACCTTTGGAGGCGCGGTAGGGGCCCCATCATACGGATTGACTACCGTGATGGTGTATCGGCTTTGAGGCCTTTTACTAAGCCCTCTTGTACCACACCTTTTCCTCCTACGTTGGGCGCATCATCAGATCCCTTCATGGCGAGGATTGAGAGGACGTCATCTTGTATGATGCAAGGTTAAGAGTAGGTAAGTTAAGAGAAGCAAATTTAAGAGAAGGTAAGTTAAGAGTTATTTTGTACATACAAGGTTAAGAGAATCAATATTGCTTGCAACACCAATCGAGCAAATGTAAAGATTTAATAGGAAGATATAAATTTGTTGTGGTGCTCTCAGAAATTGGGCAAATGTGAAGATTTTTGAATCTTCATTCTCAATCACAAATTTGCCGATGCATAAAATGAATTTTATGTCATTCATACAATGAATCATGTCTTCTATCACAAATTGAATGAAGCTTATATTATATTGCTCTCAGATAAGGGTTGGTTGAAGATTTTAAACCTTCAAGCTTAATCACGAATGAGCTAACAATTAATTCGGTGAATAAGGCCTTGAACCCTTACCACCTTAATATTTAGATTAAGCACTTGCTAACTGAATCAACAAGAGACTACCAGTTCAACAGTTTAACATGATGATTTTAAAATATTAGAATAGCACTAAAACTGATCCACTCAATCAGACTTTAAGCACACCAGTAATAGTTAAGATAACAAAGTGTATTTAGCTAAGCATCTAAATAGCGCATCTACTGATATACAATCTCAATCTGCGCATGGATCAAAAATTAAACCATAATGCTATGACTGATAGCACAATCAAGATTAAACCAGAAGCTAGTATATATAATGAAGTGCTGACAGAAAGGTAATAACAGTCAAGAACAAGCTATTAGCCAGATATAATCTAATCAGTGAATGAATCAACACTTTTCAGCGTTTAAGTCTATGGTTGAAGGCCTAGTTCACAAAAATAAATGTTCTAGTCATCACAATACCCATTATCATCATCAAGCAAGTAAGGCAACAAAAAAACGAAGACCAAAACACAAACCAAAAACCAAGCCCTCTGGACCACAAGCATAGAGACCAAGCGGGGAGGGCGCTGCCGAGGGGGAGGGCACGGGGGAGGGAGGAGGGCACCACCGAGGGCGAGGGCGTGGATGAGGGGAGACACCACAAAGGGGGAGGGCACGGCCGAGGGGGGAGGGTGCAGTCGGGAGTTGCCACCGAGGGGATGGGCGCAGCCGAGGGAGGAGGGCACCACCGAGCTAGGACGAGGGCCTGAACTAGGGGGAGACACCACCTAGGGGGACGACGCAGTCGAGGGGGGAGGGTGCTACCGGGGAGGGTGCGTTCTAGCTAGGGTTGCAAACTGAGTGTGCGTGTGGTACTTAGTGGCAAGTGCGGGACTTTGTGAATGGCAAGTGCGGGATTTAGTGAATGGCGCGGCAAGGGGCTTAGCGCTTCCCATCCCAAACGGTTTTGGGCTTGAACCGTTTGGGATAACTTTATCCCAGATGGTTCAATCCCAGAATCGTCTGGGATGAGCCATTTTATTCTTTTTTTTTACCATCAATATATATTTAAGTTCGTTTTGTACAAACATATATGTCATGTATTAAAATCAATTATAATACATACATCTCATTAATCATAATACATACATCTCATCTAGTATAATACATACACCTGATTAATTTTAATCAATACATCTCAGTAATTATAATTAATGCATATCTAATTAATTAACACATCTCATTAATTATAATACAGGAACACTTGGTATAAACATGGCGACTTCATGACAACTCCACTTGCTTATTCTTTTGTACAAAAATTAGCCCTTTGCGATGATCAACACATGTGTAGCTAGCTTCCTGAGGTTGGTCTTCCTGGATTGTGACGCCGGTACCAATAGGAGGCAACTCGTCGAACTGATTGTATTCTTCCTCATCTACCACATTCTCGACTCCGACAATCATCCTTTTTCCCTGAAGAACAAAGTGGCACTGCTTGTTGGACAGGTCGGTTACGTAGAAGACTTAACAACTTGGTTGGCGAGAACGAATGGTTTATCTTGGTATCTAACACATTCGAGGTCCAAAGTTTTGACGCAGTACTTGTCAACCTTCACATGCCGCAGGTTAACCCAATGGCACCGAAATAAGGGGATGTTGAATAGTACGTAGTCGAGCTCCCAAATTTCCTCAATGAACCCATAGTACGAGCTCCTCGTCGATCCAACGGTATTCAGTGCATCGATGCGAACATCGCTGTTCTGGTTTGTGCTCTTCATGTTCTGATCTCTCGTGTAAAATGTGTACCCATTTAAATCATATCCTTTCCATGTTACAACCATAAATGTTGACCCTTTTGCCAACTATGTCAGCGTATCACGTGACGAGCTTCCAGTAATGGGTTGTCGCTCCTTGAACCATCTGTTGAACTGAAGGTTATGCTATCTGATGATCTAGTACTCCTGTCACATTGGATTCTCTTGCCATAGCCAGTTCTTGTGCTTGTCGATATACGGGCCACAACAGCCATGTGTTGCAAAACTGTGAAATGGGTATTCACGAACGCAATCGGATCAAGCGTGATTGCTTTCCTTTTGATGGTCCCGATGCCCTAGAGCCTCCCCTTATGGCGGGATCGAGGCACACCTATTGGTTTGACCTGGGCTAATGCCATGCCCATTGCAGCCTTCTCCCCCTCAACCACATTCAGGTCTGCCTTCGCCTTGTCCAGGTTGGCTTTGGTCTTGGCACACGTGGGGTCTAGAGAAGTGTTCCTGGCCTTTAGCACCTCCGCATCCACCTTCAGCTTGTGCACTTCTGCATCAGTCTCAGGTTTGGCCGCCCTCAGCATCTTCGCCTCTGAGCTAGCTTTAGCCCTGTCGGTGTTTCGTATACTCACAAGTAAATTTGTAAGTCAGGGGGTCGCGCTCCCTCTCCTTGAATGGTTAGACTCAGGGAGCCCAAGATGTATACTGGTTCGAGCCGAACGTCCCTACTTCCAGTTCGTGTGGTGGCTATATATTGCTTTGGGTGCAGAAGACTGCACGATGTTTACAAGCGAGGGCTAAGGGCAGGCCTTGAGCACCTCGTATGAGTGGGTGAGATCGGAGTGAGCTAGAGCTATTCGTTCGTAAGAGTTATACACTCGTAGGTGCCCATGAATGCCTCTAGTCTGCTCGCATATGCTTGTCACTTCCCTGAGGGTCCTGCCGCCCTTTATATAGACGGAGGGGGCAGGTTACATGGGAAATTGGAAAGGAAAAGAAGGGGGGTCCTACGCCTAGGAGTCCCGGTCTTTGGTCTTGGTGATGACGAGTCTTTGCTGCTCCATGTTGGGTCGTGAACACATCTGATGGCGTGGTTTTACGTTTCATCGGAAGCGGCGCACCTACTCTCTCTGTCTTGTCGAGATCTTGTGCCAGGCGTTTGGCTCGGCGTC
The DNA here is from genome assembly GCA_036346375.1 of Guadua angustifolia. NCBI lineage: Eukaryota > Viridiplantae > Streptophyta > Magnoliopsida > Poales > Poaceae > Guadua > Guadua angustifolia. The sequence goes on along the minus strand of CM070512.1, from coordinate 31,742,228 downwards.
ATCTCGGGAGAGCGCATTCTCCTTCAGACGTGATGGATGATGAGGCTGGCGCTTGACTTGGCAGCCTCCTCGCTGCGTTGGGAAGAAGCCACCTGCCCCGCACGGTCACCCTGAGCCGTCATGTCCGTGGGGCAGGTGGCCAACTCGAGGTTGACTGGCGATGGCGGCCGAGATTTCCTTAGCTCAGTCGGAGCTTGCAAGGCGCTCGACCCATGACGGGGGTCGGAGCCTTGGGGGGGTCCCCGACCCATGACGGGGGTCGGATATCCCTTCGGTCGGTTTGGTCGAGGGTGCGTGGGCGCCCGACCCATGGCGAGTCGGACCGCCCGGCCGGGACAAGAGTCCTCGTGGCATGGGGCCTTTGGCCAGGGCCGGACTTGGGGCGGCCCACTAGTCATCCTGGGCTGTTGGGGGTACCCATGGTATGAGTATTCGTCAGTATCCCCCGAGCCCCTGAGCGTGTTCGTTAGAAGCGGTCGGGGGCTTGCCTAGGTCGGCAAAATCCATCCGAGGGCAGCGAGCGAACCTCGTCGGTCGCTCGCCCGGGTGCGCTCATCCGACTTGGTCAGTGAAGTCCGACTTGGCACATGCAGGCGGACATAATCGGCACCGTATTCCGAGCGGATCGGGTGGTTGCTCTGGTCGGCGAGGCTGACCGACTTGGTCGGTAGCTTCAACCGGTGTGTGTGCGCCGACCCGGTCGTGTAGCCCCGGCGGGTTGGAGAGATGGTGGGGGGTTTACGCTTGCTGGCTGAGCCCGACCGACTTGGTCGGCGGGGGCCTGACTCGACGCCGTCTTGGTCAGCGCAGATGCCCAGATGCCTCAGCGAGGTTCTGGTGTCCGAATGCTCGTTTTTCGTAGCTCGACATTGCCTTGGTCAGCACGGACGCCCAGATGCCTCAGCGAGGTTCTGGTGTCCGAATGCTAGTTTTTCGTCGTAGCTCGACGTTTGCCTTGGTCGGCACGGATGCCCAGATGCCTCAGCGAGGTTCTAGTGTCCGAATGCTAGTTTTTCATCGTAGCTCAATGTTTGCCTTGGTCGGCACGGATGCCCAGATGCCTCAGCGAGGTTCTGGTGTCCGAATGCTAGTTTTTCGTCGTAGCTCGAAGTTGCCTTGGTCGGCGCGGACGCCCAAATGCCTCAACGAGGTTCTGGTATCCGAGTGCTAATTTTATGTCGTAGCTCGACGTGTTTGTAAGGCTGGTTTTACGCCGGAGCTAGGCGGAGGGCGCGCCAACTGTCGGTGTTTCGTATACTAGCAAGTAAATTAGTAAGTCAGGGGGTCGCGTGCTCCCTCTCCTTGAATGGTTAGACTCAAGGAGCCCAAGATGTATACTGGTTCGGGCTGAACGTCCCTACTTCCAGTTCGTGTGGTGGCTATATATTGCTTTGGGTGCAGAAGACTTCACGATGTTTACAAGCGAGGGCTAAGGGCAAGCCTTGAGCACCTCGTATGAATGGGTGAGGTCGGAGTGAGCTAGAGTTGTTTGTTCGTAAGAGTTATACACTTGTAGGTGCCCGTGAGTGCCTCTAGTCTGCTCGCATATGCTTGCCCCTTACCTGAGGGTCCTACCGCCCTTTATATAGACGGAGGGGGCAGGTTACATGGGAAATTGGAAAGGAAAAGAAGGGGGGTCCTACGCCTAGAGTCGATCTTGATCTTAGCGACCGACCGTACCGCCGCTGCTCATGTTGGTCGGTGACACATCTGGTGGCGTGGTTTTCTGTTTCATCGGGAAGCGGCGCACCTACTCTCTGTGCGCTTGTCAGATGCTGGCGCCGTAGCGCCTGGCTCCGGCGTCGTCTCGGGAGGGAGCGCATTCTCCACTGTACGTGACTGGATGATGAGACTAGCGTTTGACTTCGGCAGCCTCCTCGCTGCCTTGGGAAGGAGCCACCTGCCCCCGCACGGTCACCCTGAGCCGTCGTGTCCGTGGGGCAGGTGGCCAACTCGAGGTTGACTGGCGACGGTGGCGGAGATTTCCTTAGCTCGGTCGGAGCTTGCAAGGCGACTGACCCATGACGGGGGTCGGAGTCTTGGGGGGTCCCCGACCCATGACGGGGGTCGGACATCCCTTCGGTCGGTTTGGTCGGGGGTCGTGGGGCGCCCGACCCATGGCGAGGGTCGGACCGCCCCCCGGTCGGGGACGAGAGTCCCTCGTGGTCCCGCGGGGCCTTTGTCTAGGGCCGGACTTGGGGCGGCCCACTAGTCATCCTGGGCCGCTGGGGGTACCCATGGTATGAGTATTCGTCAAGCCCAGACTGCCTTCAACTCCGCCCAAAGTCCCGACTGCTTAGAGTCCTTCATTCGGATCACCTGCTAGTGGGAGGAAGAGAGCCGCTCGTTCCGTTGTGGAGCTTGCTCGCAAAATGTTTTGACGTGACGCAAGGTCTTCGAAACGCGCTGTCAAAAGGTGGTTAAGAAAAGTTAAAGAAGGGCAGTGAAGAGTAAGTCCAAGAAGAAAAGGCGACAGGACATATTTGCATACCCGTTGCTCTGGTTTCAAGACCGAGTAGTACTCGGAGAGTACAAGAGAGGGCGGAGCGGACAAGGTTGCCGTTGCCATGGTCACAGCCGGCGCCTCAGCGACCGGGGTGATCACGACCACGCCCGACAGAGGCAAGCCGCTATTCGACGTGGTTGCGACCTTGTTCGGTGGCGGCAAGATGCTAGCCGGAGTCTATTCGATCGTGTCTGGAGGTGGCGAGGAACCAGCGGTGGCATCCTCGACCGTGTTGCTGGACGCACCCTTCCCACCCTCTGCTAGCTCTATCGTGTGCCTCGATGTCTCCTCGTCCAAACTCCATATTGCCTCAAACTTCCGCCTCTGGTTTTGCAAGCAAAACCTCTTGAATGTCTTCATTATTTCCTTGTTGCGGAATCGCCTATGTAAGTTCGCGGCAAGGTGCCTCATACACCATTGATTGATGACATCATTCCACTGGTACGGCGGTTGTGTCCCTCCTTGCATGGTGCTGATGGTGGACATTAACCCAGCATACCTGTTAGTGATGAGGCACACATTTGGGCGGTCTTGGACAACTGTCTACTTGACATTTGCTAGAAACCACAACCAGCTCTCCGTGTTCTCACTTTCGATGATTGCATAGGCCACCGGGAGTAGCTGGTCATTGGTATCTGCATCGACCGCCATTAGTATGGTGTCCTTGTACTTGCCAGACAAGAACGTGCCGTCCATGGTCAGCATTGGTTGGCAGTATTTGAAGCCTTGAATGGCAGGTCCAAACGCCCAAAACACATGGTCCGGGATGAAACAATTTGGACCCTTCGTGGGGTGAGATCAGTCCATCTTGTTGATGTAGGTCCCCGATTGACTTCAACAATCTGGCGAAACATCCGTGGAACAAGGTTGTACGCCTTTTTGTATGACCTGTACATCATCACTATGACTTTCTTCTTCGCTCGCCACACCTTGCAGTAATTTACAGGATATCCCACCATGTTAACCACGTCAACCATCAGTAGCTTCGGTGAAATGGTCACGTCCGCCATGATCAAGTGATAAATCAGGCTGGCCATATATGACGACGTCACATTTCTGTGCTTCTGGAGTGGCTCAGCAAGCACATAGGTGTGATCCGTCCGGACGATTATCCTGAAGCCCGAACTGGTGTCCTTGAATTTCTATGCATGGATATTGCCGACACTCAGGATCTAGGCACTTCACAACGTATGTATCTGGGTTAGACCTGTATACCCGGTACGTGCGGCTGATGTTCACTGCATATCTCGCAATTGCCTGCTGGGCGGCACTCTTCATAGGGAAGCGTTGCCCTACTAGTAGAGTGTCCTGGTCGAACGCCCAACCATGGCTGCCTTCGTCCAGCAACATGAGGGAAGACATCGCTAGATCATCGAGCTGTGAAGACATGTACTCCACATCAGTGGACATAATGCCACCAACGGGAGCTGCATCATCATCTCCGCTGCTATCTATGCTAACGTTCTCATCATCATCGAATGTTGCTATGCCTTCCAAGGCTTCCAGGTGCTCGTGGCAATCGATGCGAGCAGACCTTCATTGCCCGATGTCTTCGTTTGCCTAAAATTCATCTGCAACAGTATCCTCCCGGATGCCCCCAGAGGATGCTTCGACGGTGGTGCCACCACCACCACGAGGACTTGAGGTTTCTCCTATGTCCAGGAAGTGCACGTACACCATCGGGCAATGGTGTATCATTGCCAGAGGGTTCATCACAATTTGCATGTATTCCCCCCACTGTGCGCTTCCTGCGATATTGCATAGCATCCACAAATAGTCCGTCGAATCTCTCACAACTCTAGCATGTACGGCCTCGATGACAAGCTTCTTTCAGGCAGTCTGCTCATCAAATGTGCTCCACACACATCTCCGAAGCTCGGCTAGACCCATCTCCGTCAGACCTGGAGCCCGGATCACCTTTCGTTCGCAGTTCGAAAGGTCCACCCCGTTGGACCCTCTCGAACAACACCGTCACCATAAAATATGAACAAATCTAGGATATTTGCTACGTAGTACCTACCAGAATAAATGACACACATGCATGAACTTAACATAACATTATTAAAATTATGCATGCATCATGGTATTATTATCATTTTACATACTGCTGATTATGTCATATCATATAGTTACTAAAATAATATTACAATACTCAAACTAAAATTTCACTTAAATTATGCCATTATATACATGTCGGTGTATTTCGCCTGACAAGACCCCATCAACGAACAGGGTGGACTACTCCTAGGATGGAAGGTATGGTTCGGTAGAGGGTGTCTTCGTGGCCGGAAACCCTAATGGCTCTCTACGATGGACCCCGGGGATCAGCAGATCAATGGACATGGTGATGTACCCAGGTTCGGGCCCCCAGCACGGGAAATAGCCCTATGTCCTGCTAGATCTTTGTTGAGGAAATATGGAGGCGATTACAATGGTTCTCCTAGTCTCCCTTTCTTTGTGTTTCGACCTCTATGTCTCTTATGTGTCGCCCACCTTCTCCATGCACCAGAGCGCCCTTATATAGACGGGACTGGCTCGGGCAGGTGAGAAGGTGACGCTATACTGATCCATGACTCATTAATTACACCTATCATTCTAGCCTTACATCAACTCACGACTCATTTATTACACCCGTCATTGTAGTCTTGTCCTTCAAACCCCATTTAATGCCGCTGCGTGGCTTCGCCCGGTCCGCCCGGGATATGACGCTCCTGCGATGGGTTTGGTAAGAGGCGTCAGAGGGATGAGCCGTCATCATGTCGATAGTAGAATCCTTCACAATTAATGGCCCTGACTCAGCAGGTCAGGGGAAGGAGACTTCGAGGTGAAGCCTTCTTCTTATTCCTTTGGTCGCCTCCGTGGCCTGACGAGTGGGGCCCGATCGCCCGCCCGCTCGCCAGGCCGCCACGTGGGCTTACCGCCCGACGAGTAGGGCATGATTGCCCACCTACTCGCCAGGCCGCCACGCGGGCTTCTCGCCCAGCGGGCAGGGCGTGATCGCCCACCTGCCCGCTAGGGCACCACGTGGGCTTACTGCCCGACGAGCAGGGCATGATCGCCCACCGCCGCCAGCCGCCACGCTGGCTTCGCCCTACGTGCAGGAGTGATTGCCCACCGCTCGCCAGGCACCACGGGGCTTACCGCCCGGCGAGCTGGGCATGATCGCCCACTTGCTCGCCAGGCCGCCACGAGGGCTTCTTGCCCCGTGGGTAGGGCGTGATCGCCCACCTACCCGCCAGGGCACCACGCTGGCCTCCGCCCGTGGTAGGGCGATGTCGCCCCACGCGCCGAGGCCATGTTGGGCGAGCCGCCTTTTGGGCCTACAACCTGCAATGAGAGGTACCGGTGCAAAGTACACCGACAGTAGCCCCGGGGCCATCCTGGAATGCACGCTAGTTTCTTTTCAGACCTCATTTAATGCCGGCGCATTCCTGGATGGGCCCACCACTTCTAAGCACTCAACCGTCCCAGTCCTCCCCACTTCCGCCGATTTTTCTTTGGGACCCGAAACGTCGCGTCCTTTTGCCTGCTCGCGAACCGTCTTCGTGGGGGGTCTATGTATATACGCACCCCCACTCAGCAGTTCACGCCTTCTGATCTTCTCACACTTTGCTCTTTGTCCTTTCATCTTCCTTGCTCAAAGAACTTTGTCTCTGCTTCAATGGCACAGCCTCTTCTTTCTTCCACCGTTGGCCAAGGCAAGGTGGATTTTCTCACCAAGATGGCACCCGAGGGCTCCCTCCACCTTCACCAGGGGACCCTCGTGTCGAGCTGCGAGCCAGGGGAGATCATCGCCTTCGCTTGGGGGCTTTTGGCGGGCCTGGTGCCACCATTCTCTGAATTCTTCCTCACCGTCCTTCATTTCTACGAGGTCCATCATCTCCATCTCTCCCCCAACTCCATTGTCATCCTTTCCACTTTCGCCTACCTCTGCGAGATGTTCGTGGGGGTGATGCCCAATCTTCCCCTCTTTCGCTACTTCTTCACTTACCGCAGCTCCCCCGACAGTGGGATCGCGGGGAGCTTCCACTTCCGTCTCCGCGATGGGTCGGCCCCCCGCTACATTCCCTTCTAGCTAAAATCCAACTGGAAGATGTGGCGGAGCGATTGGCTCTACGTTGGCGACGACAGCGGGGTCGACCTCCTTGGGGTGCCCTGCGCGCGGGCGAAAGTCCACGAAAGCTGGAGCTCGCCCATTGAGGAGACGACGGAGCTCCTGGCGATGGCGGCCCGCATCGACCGATTGCGGGGCGCCAACCTGATTGGGGCGCTGGTAGTCCGGGACTTCGTGGCCCGGAGGATCAGCCCCCTCCGTAGTCGTGCCCGCTACTGCATGGCGATATCTGAGGGGCAGCGACATGACACGCGTGCATTCGGCGATAAGTCTGTTGCCCTTCTTTTGAATGCATATTCCTCTTCATGGTCACCATCAACTAATATTCCTGTCTTCTTTCGGTGCCAAGCGAGGGAAATCCGGATGGCCTGCCATCTCAAGATGGCTATCCGGGTTGCTCCCGCCAGTGCCGAGCGGCCTGGACTTTTCGGCCGACGCCCGACCGCTCTGCAATCTGGAGTTCGCAGAGCGTCTTAGGATCATCCAATCGTTCCCGGCGATGGACTCCACCGTCCCACCATGGTGCCAGCCCGCGCTCCCTTGCGATTAGGGACCAGCCCCGGGCCGATGATCGGAGCGCAGGCAAACGCCGATCGCTCCGGACGCCCCGGGCGTGGACCCCAAGAGAGCCTGCACCCGGGGCCAAACTCCTGCTGCCGCTGTCTCCACCGCTTCGCTGAGCGCGCCCGGAGTGGCGGCATCTTCATCTAGGGCGGCGACGCCTCGCCCCTCCTCTCGCACCGGCTGCACCGACGCCGACTCCTGCGGTGCCGTCTCCATCGGCACCGACTCCACCGGCGCCAGCTCTAGCGGCGTCGACTCCAACCACTGCTGGTGCCCGCCCGTGAGGGCTTGCGGTTCCAGCCACCTCCTTCAGCTTCAAGTCGCCCCCAAGGGCGGCTCGCCAAGGTGCCCCGGCCGCGCAGACATCCGCAGCGCCAATAGACGTAGCAGGGACTCCTGCCCAAGGGCATCCTGGCAGCTCTGAAGTAGCCGGACTGGACGTCGCTAGAGCCAGCACTTCTGCTCCCCCCGGCCCGGTCGTCCTCGCCGCCCGCGCCACCTACTTGAATGCGCTACTTGCGAGCTTGGCGAAGCACTCACAGTCGCGAGCACTCTCCTCACAGCAGCCACCCAGCGCGAAGCCCATGTGTCGCAACAGGTGGCGGCGCTACGGGGGGAGCTAGAGAGGAAAGAGGCGCTGCTGGCCCAAGAGAGGACCACCGGGGCGACCTTACTCGCCCGGGCGCAGGAGGCTGAGGCGACGCAGAGGCAGGCGGCAGAGGAGCAGCAGCACGCGCTGCACAACCTCGCGACCATGCTCCGGCTATCATACCGGCACATGGCGAGGGCCTTGGAGCCACTGGGGGTGGATCTTCATGAGCCGCTCGAGCCCACAGCGATGCAGTACGCCTACTACATCACTCGGGTCACCGCGGCACTCTCCGGCCTACCAGCCGCCATGGCCGCCCGCTCCGTCCAGGAAGGGCGGCAGGTCGCCAAAACCACCGTGACCATTGTGCTGGCGTACTACGCCAGCCGTGACGCCGCCTTCAACCCAATGACCGTCGCGGACGGCATTGAGGGAGACAAGGCCCAGGCGCAGGCGCGCGTGCACGAGGCTGCGGAGCACGTCGTCGGCATGAAGGCGGTGGAGGGCTCGGACCTTAGTGCGGTGAGAAGGTGACGCTATACTGATCCATGACTCATTAATTACACCCATCATTCCAGCCTTACATCAACCCACGACTCATTTATTACACCCGGCATTGTAGTCTTGTCCTTCAAACCTCATTTAATGCCGCTGCGTGGCTTCGCCCGGTCCGCCAGGGATATGACGCTCCTGCGATGGGTTTGGTAAGAGGCGTTAGAGGGATGAGCCGTCATCGTGCCGATAGCAGAATCCTTCACAATTAATGGTCCTGACTCAGCATGTCAGGGGAAGGAGACTTCGAGACGAAGCCTTCTCCTTATTCCTTTGGTCGCCTCCGTGGCCTGACAAGCGGGGCCCGATCGCCTGCCCGCTCGCTAGGCCGCCACGTGGGCTTACCGCCCGATGAGCAGGGCATGCTCGCCAGGCCGCCACGCGGGCTTTTTGCCCGGCGGGTAGGGCGTGATCGCCCACCTGCCCGCCAGGGCACCACGTGGGCTTACCGCCCGGTGAGCAGGGCATGATCGCCCACCTGCTCGCCAAGCCGCCACGCGGGCTTCTCGCCCGGCGAGCAGGGCGTGATCGCCCACCTGCCCGCTAGGGCACCACGCAGGCCGCCCGGCCCGTGGCAGGTGTAATCGCCCACCGCCCGCTAGAAACCATCTTGGGCAGAGCCACTTTGGGCCTACAACTTCTGCGGCGGAGAGGGTACCCTGGTGCAAAGTACACCAACAATATACAACTAGATGTTCACTCTGCTGCATGATAGTGGGAGACTGTTTCTGGACCTTTCATTTTTTAGAAAAAAATATCATGTTGTGCTTATTCTAAAGAAACATGAAAAAAAGTAATATTGGTTTGCTTGTCACCTAGTTCATAGTGAATGAACTATCCTTGCCATACCTGCAAGCGGCAAACAAAACATAGGATTGTGATTGTTTGTGTGATTTTCCATTATCGAAATAATCTACAGACTATATCATTAACATTGGCAAACATCCATTATCGACGAAAGACCTATGCAATAGTTATATAAATGAAACAAATTGTATATGAAAAATTCTGTTTAAGATTGGAAGATAAATAGAGCTAATTGTAAGTTGGTTTTATCAAGATAGGATTTGCTTTTGATAAGATCTTTATTCATATATTATGTTCTTTGGAGGAAAGTACCATATTCTTTTGAAGATAGTGTACACATAAATGTTTGAGGCTGCAAGATAGTGTAACACCTGTGTTTTATCTGTAAATAGGGAGATGTGACAACTTGATCCCTAAACTTCAATGTTAAGCACAAATTACATTTTCAATTTCTTGAATGCAAGAATAACTCCTTTGATGCTTGAATGTGTATGTATCATGTCAAATGTATATTTATCATGTGAATATTTCTAATTCTTGGTGAATTTTGAAATTTCTATGTATATGTGAATTTTGAAATTTCTATGTATATGTATCATGTCAAATGTATATGTATCATGTGAATGTATATGTATCATGTCAAATGTATATGTATCATGTGAATTTTTCTAATTCTTGGTGAATTTTGAAATTTCTATGTATATGCCTATTTGGCATGGCTAGAGTTTGGATCTAAATTAGCCATCAAAAGTTGAAAATAATAATTTAAAAAAAAACATCGCGGGTCATAAGCTTTTAAATTTAGACGAGTCTATTTGAGGTCCGAATGACTTGAGTTGAGCACAATTGGCTACTGTTATGCTTGAATCCATGTTAGATTTCGTGAGAAGTTTTGAGTTTCAGTTAGTCGTAAAAATTTTACGTGTGATGATTGAAAAGGATGCTACTATTATACTAACTAATATATGATGATTGAAAAGGATGCTACGTGTGATCTACAATATTTGTACTGGATCAAAATTTTAATTTAGATATTTTTGTGCTTGGAAAAGGTAATTTAGTTTAAATGTCAGCATCAAAATGTTGCAAAGGGGTAAATAGAAATATGCATTGTCATCACAATTGTTCATGTTCATGCATTGTACGTGCCCTTTTCTTGTGCCATTTCTTATATATCCTAGTTGTAGTTTGTATGGAAATTAACAGATGCAGCTGTGACTTGCAAGTGCCTGTGTGTTGATACGTTGAAGGGAACTTTAGCAAAAAAATTTTATGTAGCATCATGCATGTATTGATACGTTGAAGGGAACTTAGGCAGTGAGTGGATGAATCAATGATGCAAATGTATACAGCAAATTTGAATTTTGAAATGTATGTGTATCATGTTAAATGTATATGTATCATGTGAATTTTTCTAATTTTTGGTAAATTTTGAAATTTCTATGTATATGTGAATTTTGAAGCAATTTCTATGTATAAGTATGTGAAATGTAATGTATTTCAATTTTGAAATTTCTATGTATATGTGAAGTTTGAAGCAATTTCTATGTATAAGTATATGTAAAATGTAATGTATTTGAATTTTGAAATGTATATGTATCATGTGAAATGTATATGTATCATGTGAATTTTTCTAATTCTTGGTGAATTTTGAAATTTCTATGTATAAGTGAATTTTGAAGCAATTTCTACGTATAAGTATATGTGAAATGTCAAATGTATACTTGTCGATAGTATTTGGCCGACTTAAGTTAAGAACATCTTCGGCGTCGCCGCCCGTCCTCTCTATCTTCTCTTCCCCACCATCCACCTCACCATTTTAGAGTAGTATCATCAGCTTTACATGAAACGTGATCTTTACTTGTCGATAGTATTTGGCCTTTTGTTGATCTATTTTTGTTAATTTTCAGTGCCTTCTTCTAGCATAAGAAACAATGATGGCAGGCGAAGGATTTGATCAAGAAGAATTTATGAGAAATTTGATTGCGGGAGATGATTGTCATGAGGCGAGGAGATCCGAACCCGCCTCGTGGATCAACCTGTGCCACCGAGGCCACCGAGGTCGACGAGGTCGGCCGAGCACGATGAGGTCAGTGAGGTAACAATCGATCCGCTCATGATTGTCGGTTCCACTATTATGCTAAGCCAACATTCTGACCCGCTCATGATTGTACCATGCTTTCAGATCGGTCAACCAAGCAGGCAATCACGTCAGCAAGGTCCAAGCAAGAAGTCGAAGGCAAGACATGTTATCACCGAAGTCGGCGAGAACGGCCAACCTCTTGCACCCTTGGGGGCGCTTGAGCTGTTCAATTCGGCATGCAGCGTCTACGTTAGGGACCACGTGCCCATTAGTATAGCGAAATGGGATTAGGTCCCTGAAGATACGAAGAACATACTTTGGAACGATATGAAGGAGACATTCACCTTCCCCTAAGGGACCAAAGAGAAGATGAAGAGTTATACTCTGAAGAAGATGGCTATCGCATTCCAGATTTTTAAAAAGAAGTTGAACACGGAGTATATCAAGAAGAATCGAACGCCCGACTTCAACAAGTACCCAAAGTTGCAGGATCATTGGGATGCGTTTGTGAACTACAAGACTTCGAACGAAAGTCAAAGTTTGAGTGAGAAGAACAAGCTGAATGCACAGAAGAAGAATGACCACCACCGACTCGGTCCTGGTGGTTACCGCCAAGCAATACCCAAATGGGAGAAGAGGGAACAGGACCTGCTAGTGAAGGGTGTCGCACCCACAACAATGGAATGGCCCGACAGAGCAAGGCATTGGTTCTATGCTCACGGCGGCGCCCTTGACGATGAAGGCAATGCGGTGTTTAGGGAGGTGCTACGAGATGTGGTCAGAAGGCTCGTACAGTTGATCGAGGAGTCTTCCTAGGGCACCTTCATGCCAAACAGAGAGAACGATAAGCTAACAAGGGCCCTACAAAACCCAGAGCACCCTGGATGTACACGAGGCGTTGGCGTCGTCCTGTGGAAGGTTAGTTTCTCTCAGGACGCCGAGACCTATATGAGTCGGGTGAGAAGCAAGGCTCGACAAACACAACAACTCAGTGCACTTGAAGAACGCCTGAATCAAACACAGGACAGAATGCAAGAAGAGATCCGAAGAGATGTGCAGTTAGCCTTGAGCCAACAGCGGGAGACGGGCTAGGAACCTCCAAGATCAGCCCCTTCGTGCAGCGGAGCAGCTGCGCTTCCGGTGGGCTGCTTGAAGCGGACTTGGACCACTATCCTGTAGACAACATCAGGCAGCGAACACCTTGTAAGCTGCATGTCCAAGCGCGGAACCTCTTCTTCAAGACGGCCCACGGCATGGCTTACCCAGTGGAGCCGGGCAGCTCATCCATGGCCAACAGATACCGTCAGGCTACTCCAAGGTCTCGGTGGAGGAGGTTTGCCTAGGGTACGAGGATCTTGACCTCGAAATTCTCGAAGGTGACGGGACTACGAAGCTAGGAGGTGATACACAATTTCATCCTGTGGTGCAAATGGTACATAATTTTTGGAGATAACATGGACGTGTCCTCTCCGCGAAGAAGCCCGACTCCTACACCACCTCCCGCACACATAAGCCCGTCTCCTACCAAGAAGGCGTCGACTCCTACACCACCTCTCGCACACATAAGCCCTAGAAGAAGCCCGTCTCCTCCTAAGAAGGTGCCGACTTCTACACCACCTCCCTCACACATAAGCCACAGAAGAAGCCCGTCTCCTCCCAAGAAGGCGCCGACCAAGACAAACAAGCTAGCTCGGCTAGCAGCTCCCAAGAAGACGGGGTCCTCCACCCAATCCAAGAAGCTGGCTCCACTTCCGAAGCGGGCGTATGATATGACCGACGAGGAGACCAAGAAGATAGTACAAGGCGAGGTAACTAAATTTTTTAGACCCAAGTCATCAGAGAAAAAGGTTCAACCTGGCACGGAAGAATTTCACAAAGGCTTGGGGACTATTAAAAATTTGAAAGATCAAAAGGAATTGTCTCGCCTATCAAATTACGAGCGCACATTGACTAAGGAATGCCACAAGAAGAAGACATCAGAGGAGAGGATGTCCGCTGAGGAGAAGGCCAAGGAGATGCTAAAATTCTTCGATGAAACTGGACTTGACATAGATCAAGTATTAGGCACGGCGAAAATTGAGAATGCCCAAGTAAGATAGCCATTTACACCGGGTGCATTATCATTGGTCAAGCGTGAGGAGCTGCTCCAGCTAACAACAAAGATGCGATAATTCCATGAATGGTACTTGGACGCGGCTAAGCATGGTCTAGATTTGTTTGCTGTCAAGTACAAGGAACAAGATTTTTTCCACGGGGATGGTGAATTTTTTGTCGAATGGAACGTTATGTATGATCTATACCAGACAGATGCCCTCGCCACGGCCATGTTGGGTTGCTGGACTCTGTAAGTATCTTATTTACAAAAACCATTGTGCGTAGCGATGTAATCGGATCGGATACGGTCGGATATTGTTCATCTCGTATCCGTATCCATATTTTTTATTGAATACGAAGTCGGATACGAATGGTGTCGGATGTGAATACAAATGCGAATAATACCGGATACTATCACTTACGAATACAAAGCGAATACAGACCGAATTCAATACGGGTACGAATATTTTTAGCCGGATAATACACGAAAATATAGATCATTTATTGCACATGTAACATACTGAATGGTAGATTACTTATGAGTTATGAATAATTATTGACAAAATGTGAAGAAAATAGTACAAGAATTTACTATAGTTGCATTGTACATAATTAAGAATTAATAATGAACGCACTTTGGTATTGTGGTGCACTTAGCGTTGGCACTTTGGCGATGGCGAGGTGGCACTTGGTAGAATGGTAGTTGGTGCTTGGCGCTTAGCACTTTGTAATCGTAGACTACCAAGAGTGGTATTGGTACACTGGTACTAGTGCCTCCTGCACTCGTGACCGGTGCTCTTTGATTGGAGAGTTCTGAGACTCACGCCTTGGAGAAGTCTTTAAAGTTTTGGATAATATCCATATTTTATATCCGGATATTATCCGATTATAAACTCGGATATTCTGATCCGCTTGATAATTACTATCCGTATCCGTATCCTTATCCAAGATAACTATCCTTATCCATATCCGTATCCGAAAAATTCTTCGAATATCCGAAAAACTATTCAAATCGCTATCCGAATTGATTCGGTCAGTCGGTCGGTCGGAAAATATCCGTTCTAGTTGCACCCTTAATTGTGCGTGCCCTTGTACTGTACTAACTTGCAAGCCTAACTAATTTCTTCGTATGTAGAATGGAGATACAAAGATACTGAAGGGATCACATTTTTTACATAGGCTTCATGAACCCAATAGTTATCAACAAGACAACTGTTACAGACTACCCAAGCGAAACAGAGACTAACATATATAATGTGCTAATGGGACAAAAATATAAGTTAAAGATATATTTACCCTACGCATTTGAGTACGTGTTTTTGTACCGCCTCGTTCTACTCCTTTTTCATAACACGATGTTAGAACTAATTAGTTATCTACATTGACATATATATATATACAGTTTTCACTGGATTCTTCTTATGATCGAGCTAGATCGTAGCCTAATCACAGTTATAGACTCGAGAAGGAAACTAGTTAAAATATTTCAAAACTTTATCGACATGCTCAACCGGTATTGATTCTTGTTCCTTTCATTATTGTACTAGTTCTATTTTCTTCCATTTGAAACAAATTCTAATCATATACAATTCGTAATCACATGTGTAGTGCATTCGCACGGTTCCGTGCTAAAAACAGGAGTGTATTTAAGGAGAAATTTGATATTACAATTAACTCTCAAGTATGTATATCATAATGCTAGCTATTTAGTTAGTTAACTTAATTTTCTTATATCCATTTCACGCTTTCAACTTTTTTCACCGCAGATCTTGAGTCAGCCGCCGGGCAACAATTTATGCGTCTACTATGTATGTGAGTTTATGCACACCCAAACCGGAGCCGCTGACCGCATGCTAAAAGGCGACAAGCTAGGGGGTGAGTAAATATAATTACTAGCTTTAATGTTGTTTAGGTACTCCTTATATCTTTTACAAATTTAAGGATTGATTAGTTAATGACTTAATGACAGGTGTCTCAATATTTGACGGAACAAAGTTCAGAACTCTCGCCGGCGCGAGTGAGAGCAATCCAAGAACAACTCGTTGGCTTCATTTACGATGAGGTCATAAATCCGAAAGGCGAGTTTCACGAACCAAATGTAAATAGGTTGGGCCCTTTGATAAGGACTGGTGAACTGTTGGGGTCGACGGCTAGCAATAGCGATGCACGTAAAAGATCCCGATGAACAGAAGGAAAAGAAAGACTAAAGTTGTAATTAAAATTGTTAATGAATATTCTGTGATCCCGATGAACAGAAGAACTAATATGTGTACATATTGTAATACATTAGTTGTAATTAAATTTGTTAATGAATGTTCAGTGATTTAATTATTTGTCAGATGTGCATGATTGATTATATGTGCTTTAATTAGTTGTGATTTAACACACATATATATAATAGCTAGTGGACACACACACAATATATATTATATATATACAGCACAACAGTACTGGTTGGAGACACCAATCGATACTGATAAGAGCCTCATGGGTTCATGATGCGCTGCCATGTATGACATCCAACCGGTACTGATGCTCTATCAGTACCGGGTGAGGGAACCGGAACTGATGTTCTTGAGTATCAGTCTCGGATGGTTTGTATCAGTTCAAAAACCGGTACTAAAGACCCTTTTTAACTGATACTAAAGATCCTTTTTGTAGTAGTGCAATGACCCTGATGTTTCTGATGAAGCGGCGAGCTATTCCATCGTGGCGGTGAGGTTTCCGGTGTTTTTCCGGCCGGCAGCGATGTTTCAAGTGATGGCGAGGTTTTCGGTGAGGCGGAGAGGTTTCCAGCGAGGCTCCAGCCGATGGCTAGGTTTTCGTTGAAGTACCGTGAGGTATGTACACTGTTGTTTACTTTTGTGCACAAAATACGGTTAGTATTTTTTTTCATACGTATAAATATGGACATGCATCTTCAAGCACCCATGGGCGGTGGATCTCGGTGTGCCCCTATGGTCAGAAAATTCACCTTAAATACATATATTTGTATACAGGACTAATAAGTGAAAACTGCAGCACTGCCAGCACTGGATCAGAAATCAAATTGCGCACTCTTTACGTAACGAGGGGACGAGATCCGCCCTCCCCGAGGTCGCCTCGCAGTGCACATTTTGCGATGTCGCATCGCACAATCCTCGCCAGATATATAGAAGTAGGAAAATAGCACGCATGACTAGCAAAGCCAGTAGTATCTCATGGCGCTCCCACATGCCCTCCTCCTCGCGTTGTTCTTCGCCTCGCCGTTGACGCGGCCGGCCACTGCCGACGATGGCGTCGCCGCGCAGCCGCCTCCCATAGTGCAGGAGTTCTACTACTACTCCCCTCCGCCGCCTTCGCCTCCTCTCAGCGGCGGCGGAGTGGGCGGCTACTCCTATTACTCGCCACCGCCGCCGTCCGTGCCGTGCAACTGCGAGACGACGACACCGGTGGCGCCCTCGCCACCGGGGATCTACAACTACAGCACACCGGGCGGTCAGTACGCGTTCTTGTCCGGGTCATACCTGCAGGCCGGTGGAAGGCTCCATGCACGGCTGCTTTGTGCTGCTGCTGCCGCTCTTCTTCTTGTATGGTGGTGTTAGTCACTTGCTAATGTTACTGAGATCTGTTTGGAATAGTGGATTTCATGGGAATCCCGTGAGAAGTATATGTGTTGTTGCTATATATCTCTACATTTGATAAAATGGATAAACTAAGGGGAATGCATGTATGCTCTATGCATTATGGAAAATATCATAATCAAATTTTGCTTGACAGAAATGATCTGCTCTTTCATTTATTATCTTTGGTTTGCACCTACTTACAGATGTTTATGATTTGTTTGCTCATACTACTCGGATGAAGATGGCACGCGTGATTTCCTTCAACTGTGTGAAGGAACCTTTTGATTAACTAGAGCTGATGGGTAGATTTTGAACGTGTATAGTTAAATCGGCAAACTTGAAAATAGCTTGCTCTTAAGCTCTTTGAATGATAACAGGGTGGGGATTGCCTCTGGATCATGCTAATGATCATTCGGATTTTTGCCGCCACAGCCCCTACCTTCTTGCGTGATGTACAGCAATTAATTCTGAACAAAGTGATGCGCTGACTGCTCAAAGATGAACTCTTGAGGAGGGATTCATTATTTCCTCACCCAACATAAAATAGAGAGGGTGAGAGAGAGGGGGGGATTCATTGGGAAGACAATACATGTGGTAAAGTGTTAATGCGGTTGACCTGTATTGCTACGCAAGTCAGCGAATGATTTGTGGGGGTAATGTGAGATATACATAATTAAAACAGAATCGCTATGGTTAGTGATGAGGGTAATGTGAGGTAGACATAATTAAAATAGAATCTCCCTCCTCACACCCCACCCTCTTCCTATCCCGGCCCGCTTACCGATGCTCTGCCTCTACCATTCAATCCCACCACATCTTCCTCACCCTCCGCCATCCTTACCCTTTCGTGCTCCCTTGCAGACGTACCACACAGGGTGATACCGTATGGTCAGAGGGATCATGGAGGAGCTACAACGGCCACTGAAGATGCAGCATCGGGTGGAGAGCACCTGGAGCTCCCAGTGCTAGTGGTGGTGGTCATGGACCTCGGTCGCCCCCCACTCAATCGCTTCCCTTTGGCGACCTCCTCCTCTTCCACCACCCCACTAATCAAACTTGATGGAGGCCGTCAACCATAACTAGACTGGATCGTTCCCCTACACAAGGGTGGTTTGAGCATGTCGTATTTGCCATCACCATAGTCGGAGCTTGCCAAATCTATCACTACCACGGCTGAAGCTGGCCAGATCAAGTCATTTGTTGCAAGATATGGCCCGATTTGTTGCAGCCTATCCAAATTTGTTATTGTGGGGACCCTCCCAAGAAGGTTCCATTTGCATACTGTTCTAATCCCATGATCAATGGCTAGTACACAGATTTACAACATTGTTATTACATCCACATGAAAGTTCTTGACTTTATTAATATATCTTGGTTTGTATATAAAGCCATGAAGGCTTAACCAAAAGCAGCGGAAGATACATATACTTATCAGTAAGCCTTGCCCATCTATCCCACAAGCAACTAACAAGATATAAACCCTAGAAAAGCTCCTCAGTGTAATCCCCATATCCCGCGTCAAGGTATGCGTTATCTGAAAATTTGCTATCTTCACCTAAATCAACAAATTAAGTAAGGTTGAGTACTTTCGTATTCAGCAACACTTGTAGTGTATATAAATATAATTAAATGCAAGCTATGTCAAGGAGAAGGCTTCTAAGGTTATTTTGCACAAAGAGAAATTGAATTGTAAATACTGGTTAGTAGATTGCAAGCGGAATTTTGTAAGAGCAACTTGACAGATATATAAATAACAAGTATGAACAACATAAATGTATTAACTCACAGACCACTGTAACATCCTAATTTTTCTCTCATTTGGATTTAATATGGTTTTGTGGATTTTCTCAAGATTTGGAATTTTCTATAATTTATTTGGATTTATTTTCTATTTTTGTGTTATGGCCAAAATGAAAAGTATTTGAATATTTAAAAATTTTAAATAATTTTTTCAAAAATATTTTATTTGAGTTTCAAATGTCTCAAATTATTTTATAGAATTTTTCTAGAATTTTTTTGATATGTTAACTATTTAAATGAATTACTTTATTACTAGAATTGTTTCAATTGAGTAAAGCTTTAAAAACTAATTGAATAGAAATGGGGCCGCCCAAGACACCGTTTCAACCTAAAAGCCATGAGTTCTTATAAGCCAGGACCGTTAGATTCGGATCGTGTGGTGGTGGAGGATTCGGAGTTCCAGCTTGTAAGGCCCACATTTTTGATAATAAATATCAATAATGGGTACCATGTGCATCTAGTACTAGTACTATGATCAGTGGCTAGTCCACACAATCACAAATTGATATCACCACCACACATAAACTTTATTACAACAGTGAAAATAGTATTACATAGTATTTTTACAATACCAAAAGTAAAATATTTCGGTGGAGACAAATATCTTGTAGTATGCCTTTGTAAGGCCCCCATTTTTGATAATAAATTATCAACAATGGGTTCCCTGTGCATACAATACTAGTCCTATGATCAGTGGCTAGCACATATAGTTTACAAATTAGCATCACATCCATACACAATAATATTACAAATGTAGCAATGTCTTAAGATTATATAACATCATTATAGTTCAATGTAACGACCCCCATTTTTAGCACGGATGCCAAAAATGGAAATCTAATGTGCTTGCAGTACTAGTCCCTGGATCAGTAGCTAGCACGCACATTTCAACACTTGGAATCACAACCATACAACATATTAATTAAGCGGAAATGAATAAATACGAAGAATTATTACAACTCGAGTAAGCAAGAAGAAGAGGCAAAATCTCGTAGTGTGCCCATCCAAAACCGCAGTAACCGACGAGGCATAAACTCCAGATAGAACACGTCGAAGAAGAACCCGCAACTCATGCGATGAAAGAACCTTCAAGCTTCGCTTAAACCACCTAAAAACAACGGATATAAGAGTGAGTACTTTCAGATTCGCAAGACTTGAGCAAAACCTATAATACATGCAGCCATTTCAAAGGAAAGGCTTCTACAGTTATTTTGCATAAAGCTAATTTCATTTGTAAATCAAGTTATTTGCAAACGGAATTTTTAAGAGCAAGATTGATTGATAATAAATAAGTAAAGCATAATAACACTCACAGGTCCTCCATGACGTGAGCGATTTAATCATTCAATTCACGAAATCCATCAAAGTCACCCTTCGACATAAAGCACAATTGCAAAGCAAATGGAACCAACCTTTGAAAATAATAAAACATCTAACTCGATCGGTTCGCTAAGACACCCATGACCGTGGGTACGGCTAATCAATTAGATTTAAACTCAGATAGGTGTACAACTTTACCCACAAGTCTTGACCTTTTCTTTTTGCCGATGTTTCACGCACTTTCAACGTGGCCGAATGTTCATGATGAAAACCTTTACATTACCTAAGTTAACTTTGCACTAGCGACGGGACGTTGAGCCCATACTATGATAGAAGAACTCAGAGCATAGAAATGTTGGAACTTCCCAAGTATGGCGTACACCGTTGTATTAGAAAGTGTGACTCCCAACACCTCGGTGTGGGCACCCCGTCGAGCAAACCTTAAAAAGGAGAGCCCGCACTACTTCGGCCTTCCAAAATGCAAAGTTAAACTAGGTAACTTAATTGGTTTAAGGTTGCCCCATCCCAACACTTGTGGTTTGTACGGATTTTCTTGGATCATACAACACGATGTTCGGTCCTTAATCCGACACGGGCAATAATCTCCCCCTACACTACGTGCACTTACTTTTGCACAACCGGCTATTGCCAATAATTGCCCGCATCAAAACATAGTTTTATTTTGGGTTTTTAATCAAACTATCCGCAACCAACAGTGCCATTTCCAATGTTTTCAGGAAACAATTTTAATCTGATATTTACATTACTGATTCTAAAGCATGGCTAAGCATGAATAATATGAACGCATATACCCATGATGACATTAAGTAATGCCTATCCTCGATCTATGGTTATCAAGGTTCACATGTCCATAATTATCAAAGGAGATTCACGAGACAACAGGTATATCTACCAATCCACAAAATAGCAATTTACATAAAGTAAACGCATGCATAAATTGGTTTAGTAAAACAATGAAATTAAATACTGGGATCAACATGATCAAAGGAAGGTGCTTGCCTTGCTTATTTGTCGTTTACGATGAAGAAGAGGATTACGGCTGACGAAGGCGACGGCGACGGAATAGAGACGTCGGGATCTACACGTTGATCAATGGAAATAAAGCAAATAACTAACTTCAATAAGGGGCAAAAGAAGATAGATATAAAATCCAATTAAAGAACCATTGCAGAAAACAGGAACAACCAAGAGTTGGATTAAATTAGTTCATATTACGTGTTTTCGGTGATTCAAATATCTAATATACAGACTTCTTCATTCTTACCGATTCACATTATAAAGTTTAGAAAACTTAACACTTAAGGTTATTTGGATATTAGGATTTGCATGCAAAACATGATGAAATATGGTTATTTCTTCACAATAAGATGATTTATACTTTGTATAACAATTCTAAGATAATTCCATAAATTTTAGGCTTTGGCTGATACACTATATTCACTGTTGAAAATGCTAATATGGTATCAAGGTTACATTACAAGAAATCGAATTGAAAACGGGCAGTGAACAATTATCACTTAAGGTTATTGTATTAGTGAAAACTAACAGAAGAACAGCTTGTAAATAAAATCTTTTCCTTGAATATAGTAGTACATATCCTACACATCATTTCTGCACCATCTCTTATAAAATTCTCATTTAGACAAGCTACTTTGCGAGTTAATGAAAATGCTTAAATGATCATATTAGATTATGACTAAATAGTTCTTTATCTTTGATTGATTTCGCTTAGAATTAGTTTTACGCAGGTTAAATCTATTGATTCGGGCTATTGGCCTAATTTACATGATATTTAAGAAGGTTCTGGTGATACAAATGTAATAGTTACTGATTTCTCATTTGTATTCAAAGTCCATTCATTCGTATTACGGACTTAAGCATGGCGACTACTTAGGGTTATTAAGCTATCAAGATTAATATATAAATCATGGTGAAATGAAATTATCTTTCCATATTTGGGTAGGCTATACTTTGAAAAACACTACTAAACTAGTTCCATAAGTTTTAGGATTTTGGGCGAGACTATAATCTTATCGCTAAAATGGTTCATGCTATACTTGAAGACTATACTATTCAAAATCGGCAAGAAAGGGGAAATAACAGATTAACGATTAAAGGTTTTGAACTAGCTTGATTTAATTGGAAAGCATACTGTAATTAAGATGTTTTTGTAGAATATGGTAGTATGAACTTTTTACAATGTTTCTAAACTGGTTTTACTGATTTTAGTATTTAGACGAGTTATTCTATCTATCGCTGAAATAGCCTAAATGATCATATTTGAAACCTTAAATCGGCCAAGTCTCAAACTTGATTTCCAACTAACCTATACATGATTCTGGATCCCTTTTTCAGGCATTAACAGAATACCATCCTAGGAATGTTTTAAAGTTGGTTTGGCATTATTTTAGCTTTAATTGCAATAGATTATCTATTTACTTATTGTTATCATTAACATTTTCTTTCATTAAGAACATGAAAATTCATCTTACTTTATATATTTTTCCATACATGGGTCCTTGCTGTTTCCAGGTATTTCATACAGTTTATTTCATCCTTTTATGAGTTATTATGCACTTACTCTTTTATATGGTCATATTAGGGCTTACTAATGTTTGCAAGATAAGTAACTTAAGCACAGATCAACAGCTATATGTTTTTGCATGTCTGAGCTTCTCATAATTCCAGAAGTACATAATCATTTGTTTTATGATCTTGTAAGTTATATTTTTCATGTGAGTGATATTGTCCATACTAGTGTATTCATCCCACTTTAAATTTAAATGATTGTTCTGTGATTCAAGAATTGAATATTTTTGTATATTTGAATTCATCCTGATCTTAGCATCATATAAAAATTCATTTTATTTTTTATGACTTATTGACCACAGGTTTAATATGAAGAGCATATTAAGGTTATAAATCAAAGTTTAATCCAACTAATTGTTTTGCAGTTCAAACTTTTAATATTTTTGCATATCTATAATCTTCCTGTTATTAGATAAATATATAAATTTATTTCACTGGTTTGTGACTACAAATGCACAAGTTATTAATAACTGAATGTATTTCGGCCAGAAATTTGAATGCAAATCAAGAATGCGCTTTACCAACAGAGGAAACGCCTTCTGGCCCTAGCCTTCTTCAACCACAGGCGCCTGGCCCTTGGCCCCCTTGCGCAGAAAAGGAAAAACAGAGGAGCTTCTAGGGCTGAATGGCGAAGGCACTCCGACGAAGCTCCGGTGAAGGCGACCACACCAGGAGGATCAGCACGGCAAGGAGCATCCAGATCGCAATGATTCACCCGGGAGCCACCAGGAGGTGCGCGCCCACGAGGAGGGCGGCGGCCATGGCGATGCTCACTGGAGAAGAAGAAAGATGCGGTTTCGCTTGAATCGATGGAATCTTGAGCATCAATGAGCTCATCAGTCCCGATTTACCAATCAATTGAAGCGGAGACGGCTGTGGAAGCGCCCACCGGTGACCGCCATGAGGAAGAAAGGTGCGTGGCGACGGCCGATCGGCAAGAAGGAACCAAAATTAAGGAGCTAGATGGGTTCAAGGATACTCGAGACGCCTTACGGCTATGAGGAATTTGAGAATGGCTTACCGGTTTGCTTGATCTTCTACCTCTCCTTTTCTTGCTTGCACGGCAATGGAGGGAAAAGGGCTTCAGTCTTCAAGGGAAGACAAGGAGGAAGCCACTACCGAGCCGTTCGTGGAATGGGCAAATGGCCGAGCTCTACACTTGTTCCAATGAAGAGGTTGGCATGGGATTGCTTGAGCTCCAGGAGGCTTCTGGAAATGGCGAACTGGGGAATGGAGTTCCTGCGCTGGCTGAGGAGGAGGGAGAAGGAGTGGAGGGGGAAGTGGAGCACTACCTCTGGTGATTCCCAAGGTGCAATGCATTTGGTTGAGAGCTGGCGTGATGTCCTGAGGCAAAGACTTGGGCTTGCTGCTCCGGTGCAAGATTCTGGATTTGGGGACCCACATGTCAGTGAAAGGGAATAGGAGTGAAGAGATGAGCTTCATCTGGTCAGCTAGAACTTGCACTGGTTGGACTACCAATCAAATGGAAAAGTTTATGAAACCTTTTAACGAGGTCTACTTGAGAATTGGTAATCTTCAGACAAATTTGAGACTAAATTACCCTACGATTAATTAATGAAAATTCGACATCATTAACTGTCCTGAAATTCCATTTCACTTTTGATTTGCTTAAAGATTCAAATGGTATTATTTATTCAGAAAACTTTTTATATCTCATGATCGGTTCCTTAGAATTTTTACCAGAGGTAAATATCACTCGAGGGTATTATGGTAATTTTCTTGGATTCAGATAATGTTTGGATGATGTTCATTCTTTAATTCTATTTGTTGGATTTTCATACAATACAAAATTCCAAGGAAAATCAATTAAAAACCAATGATGCCAAGAAACTCAGAAATAAACATCTTCAAATTTAAAATATTTATTTTTATATTACTTTACTTTTCAGGATGTTACATTCAAAGACTTGAAAATAACAGCAGAAACATTATTCATATTGTAGTATGCCCCATAACCCACAGGCAACAGACAAGGTAAATCCCTAGAAAAAGTCATCATTAATATCCCCGTATTTTGTATGATCATAGATATCGTCGGGGTACTCGGTATCATCACCTAAAAACAACATTGATAGAAAGATTAAGTATATTATGTCCTCAACATGACTTATAGTGTTTCGCAAATGCGAGTATAATTAAAATGCAGGACATGGCAATGGAGAGGTTTCTACAGTTATTTTGCAATGACAAATTAAATCATATTCGTACAATAGATTGCAACCGAGATTTGTAAAAGTGAATGTTTTGTAATAACAAAGTATTGACAGAGTATTGAGTAACATAACACAGTC
This sequence comes from Guadua angustifolia, assembly GCA_036346375.1. Classification (NCBI taxonomy): domain Eukaryota; kingdom Viridiplantae; phylum Streptophyta; class Magnoliopsida; order Poales; family Poaceae; genus Guadua; species Guadua angustifolia. The sequence continues at coordinate 31,717,272 of CM070512.1, read as the reverse complement.
TAGCCGACTAATCCAAATCCATTTTCATGTCATCCCATGGCATGAATATATTTCAAAATATCATTTCCCACCAAATCATTTTAGAAATAATAAAAGTCTAGCTATGTGATGACGTTACCAAGTGCCTTTGACTGTAGGTATAGCTAATTAATCAGATTTACACTCTGCAAAAGTGTACAACTTTACCCACAAGAAATGATCTACTATTTTTGCCAAGCCAATTAACACACTTCCTTTGGTATGTCAGCATGGAGATCATAATATAAACCGTTACATTATCTAAACCTGACTTTGCACCAACCCAGTGACGTTAACCCTTACTTTGGAGAAGAAACAAGAATGGCAGTAATTCCCTGCAATTTAAAGTGGTAATAAGAGCAGTAAATCACTACAAGAATGGTTTCTTCCCATAACAAGGCGCACACTATTGTACCGACATGCATTTACCCATACCGAGGTATGGAAGCCCCTCACAAGCAAGCCTAACCAGAATGCTCCTACTAAATCCCGCATACTAATGTGCAAAGCTAGATTTAAGAAACTTAATAGATTAACACTATCCCATACCAGTACTCATGGTTGTACAGATATCTTGGCTTGTAAGCAACATATAGCTCGGACCTTAATCTGACACGGGCAATAATCTCCCCTACACTACGTACAAGCCATCCCTTGTACAACCGGCTATTGCCAATAATTGCCCTCATCAAAATCATAGTTTTATTTTGGGGTTTGTAGTCAAAATATCAGTAGTCGACAACAAGTCGTGTCCAACATTTTCAAATTCCCAAGAAGTAGTTTTGGATTGATCATCTACTTCGTTGCTAATTAAGCATGGCTAAGCATAATTAATATTCGTATATATCCAAGTTGACATTATGTATTGTCTACCCCTTTTCCTATAGTTATCAAGGATCACATACTCATACTTATTAAGGCAGATCAAAGAAATAATTGATATATCTATCATCTTTCTATAATAGCATTTTTATGAAAAGTACACACATGCATAATAGTTTTGCAAGCATTGAGAAGTATTTAATTAAAATAGTAGGAGCAAAATGATCAAAGAAGTGCTTGCCTTGCTGATCATCGTCTGGTACAAAATCTGGGTCATGGGCGATGTCGTCGTCTACCAATTCTGATTCGTCGAAATCTACTCGTCATTCCGTAAAAACATACAAGGAACAGAAAACCAAAATAAGGACATATGGAAAGTAGATAGAAAATCCAAATAAAAGCTTGTTTACTGAAACAGAGGTGTTTATTAGTAGGATTTTGATTTGTGTTTATGTGTTTACACGGCTTCTTTATTTGTATTTACTAGTATTATCTTTAAACTAAATGGTACTCAAGATTTCTTACTTCCAATGAATTTTTTATTTTATTTTAATGAATTCAAGAAGCTAAAATTATGTATTTTCATAATTATGATTTTGAATTCAAGATACAAAAATTATTTAAAATAGATGGATTAGTGTTATACAACATTAGGTTGCTCAATAGGATTCAGATTCAAAGCAATATATTTATGAATTTTTGAATCATATTTTTATTGCCTTATTATCTACTGTTATTCCATCATACATGCTTAACTTATTGGTTCATTTCTTAAATATCTATGTACTTAATATTGGATGCATATGTTGTAATACTGCAAAGCGCTTTTCCAGTTTTTTTGGCCGGTGATGTTCTCATTTTCTTGATTCAAGGATTTATTCTGAAGAAAAGTTTTGTTGCCTCGCAGATTAAAAAGTTTAGTAAAGGTTAGGGTTAAGGATTTAGGTTTGGGAAGGGGTATTTTTGGAATTTCCCCTCTTCCTCTCTTTCTTGTGGCTGTCATTTATTCTCCTTTGGCCAAGATATTTTCTCCCAGTTTTCCCTGGCCGACACCCCACTTCTTCTCTGACGTCTGCCCCAAGCCCGTGCGCCTCCCCTTCTGGCTTTGCTCCCTGGCCGAGTCACTCCCTGGCATTTCTCTCGGCAGTAGCAGCCTCCCCTCCCTGGCGTTCAGCAGCAGCAGCCTCCCCTCCCTGGCATTTCTCTAGAAGAGGCCTCCTCCTCGGCGTTCAAAGAATGCAAGAATAAATTGGCAAATGAGCAAAGAGATGGCCTTGATAGCAGCAAGAGAGCGATTGCAGCCAGTGGTGCCTCCCCTGCCCGGCTGGCTGCCACGCCTCCTCCCAGTAGTGCCCTCCCCGTGGTGAGAGCTCAAGTCTAGATTTCATTTAGATGTTTGGTCTCTAGTATGCCCGCCAAGTGTTCGATGAAATGCTTAGCTAGGTTTTCATGAGATTTAAGTGGTGGTCTCTTTTCTCCCTAATTTGTTTTGCTAGTGAGTATGGTTGTGGACTGTCTTTTAATATAGAATTGCTGCATGTATGGATGAACTGTGTTGAATTACAGGAAATGTGCCAATGTTGATGTAAAGAGTTAATAGGTGGTTTCTGGACTTAATTGCTTAGCATCTTGTTGTTTGGATGGAAGGATTCTGTCATGTGCTGAGTTTGTCTTCTTTTTACAAGCTCGGAATTTTTGAAAGCTAAGCACTAATTGTTTTGCCAGACTGAAGAAAATGTTCAACCACAAAACAAATGTTCTATGTGCATTGCTTAATGCTTGGTCATAACTCTTTTTAAGCCTATGAGTGTCTTTGAAGTCTGATTACGGTAGGAACTTAGTATTGTAGATGTTTGGTATAAACTATACACGCATGAAGAAAAGAATGAGCTAGCTGGGAAGCATACCAGAAATGATCGACATTGTTATTGTCTTATTGGTCCATGTCTTACTCAGTGTCACGTCCGCAACCTTGAGTGTCCACCGCAATTAGTTGAGTGGATCCCGGATCCTAGATTCATGTATGCTTTATGCTGATTTGATCGAGTCAATTAGTTAGAACATAGGTGAAATATGTGTGGCGGATGATGGTTCATTTTATTGAGATATAGAATTTGGTTGATGATCTTGAATTTGTCAATTTATATGCTCATGATTTAGGTGTGTAGTTTTTGAGCAAGGTGATATATGAGTGTCAAAAAGATGTGCTTAGCCTCGAATGGTGTGTACCGACCAAGTCTTTCTCGTGTGATGTGTATTAGTATAAGGATACATTTACTGTTGTTTTGTATTCTAGAGTTATCAATGCCATAGCTATCTTGAATTGTACAAAGTCCCTTATCAAGTAGTGTGCTATTATACTCTTATTTAACTGCTTCTTTAATTTCCGTTAAGTTTGTGATTGTGACAATCGTGCCTTGCCCTATATTGGGTTGCTGTTCTCTAGGGTTGGTGATTTCTAGCGCTGCAATGGGCCCTCAGTTTCTCGCTGAGGTTAAAGGCAAGTGCATCCCCTAGAGTGTTATTAGGGTGTTAAATGATTTGCTTGCGATAAGAGTATGAAAATTCTAACGATTTGGTTATGTTTAATAGCGTATCTATAAGTTGTTCTTAGTATGATGATAAGGATGGATGAATGTTAGCAATTGGAAGGTAAGTTATTCAATTTCAAGTATTACAATGCATTAGGAATTGTACAACTGAGTATGGTTTTGTTGACGCAATTGATAAGGTGATTAAATGATAATGTGTGTGTTATATTCGTGTTTGTGTTCTGCTTATAAACATGTCATTTGCATTTGCGCATTCATTAGAGAAGAGGCGACCCATGTTGATGTGGGCCTCTGTACTCACACGTAGTGAGTACAAAAGTCCTACCTCGTAGTCCTATCCACGGATGGGAGCGAGTCAGTAAGAGTAGGCCCCGCCACGGGATGGTTGGGAATGAGAGGGTTCACACCGACGGGTGTGCACTCAACTATACCGGTATACGCTATGACAATGTGCATTATGAGCATGCATGGTGCATTCATTTTATGATTTATGAGAAAGAGGATGAGAGCATAAAAGTATTGCATTGTGTGTTGCTATTGGTAAATGTTAATTGATGAGACTGGAAATGACAGGTTGAGTATTGAGTCGTGGACTCATCCTGAAATGATTGTTGAGGCATGAGTACGGTTTATTTATGTTTCCGAGTTGGAGGTGGTAAGTAGGGTTAGTTTCGCTTTTTAACCGGATAATTTCAATTAAGTAATGGTTATAGCAAATGGTGGAGTAGTCGTGTTCTTACGCTTTTGAAGTTATATGAATTCAAATTCCTCCCTTTATTTAAGGATGTCAAGTAAAGGAACTATTACTATATGTCTTGAAGTCGTTGTATTCTAATCAATTCATTACTTTTATGTTTGATTGCACTCGCCGAGTCTTGGACTCACGCTTGTTTGCTTCTGTTTTAGGTACCTTGCGATGACTCATTGGGTTGGGAGTAGAAGCACATGCACGACTTTGCCGCCATCGCATTTAATTAATGCATAAAGCCCGAATGTATTTAGTGGGGTTGTAATATGTTATTTGTCGTCGCGTAGTTTATCTTTTGTTAGCGGAGGTGTGATTGATATCTAAGGACCTGCTAGAATGTCTCGTCGTGATTGAATGATTGATTTATACTGTTATTGCTTTTTGTCTGCTGTGTGGATGTCCTTCTTTCTAGGAAGGTCATGCCGAAATTTTGAATTTTTTGCCGACTTAGTTTTAATCTGGTTTTAGAGTTAGCGGTTGTTTTTAGACAATTCTGTTGAGTTGTCATTGAGTGTTTAGAGTTTTGGGTAGCATCCGTGGCACGGCTTGCGCCTGGGTGTTACATATGTGTTCTTGTCATTACAAGAGTATACATATACATACACATGTTCTTACACACTAGTACAGAATTGGCCTTTGATACTAGCCCATCGCTGTTGTTGGGTTTGAACCGAACCGATAGTTACAATGCCTTCGCTCAATGGCTACCGTACACTTGGGCTCTTTAGTACCGGTTCAAGGCACCAACCGGTACTGATGATGTTATATTAGTACCGGTTCGTGTAATGAATCGGTACAAAAGAGCCATGGCAGGCCAACTGGCACGGGGTCTTGTTAGTATCGGTTGGAGGCACCAACCGATTCTGATGTTAGAGCATCAGAATTAGTTGGTGCCTCTAATAAGTACTAATTCCCAATTTAAACTCCTTCCACCCAATTTGAAACCGCCATAAATAATTGAAAAGAATGGGCGAAACAGATTCAAAACTTTAGAGGCCGTTTTGAGGCCCTAAACAACCTTTATTTGGAATTTCGTCGCCGTGCACGCACTCGTACAAATCATCAAGATCTGACCATTTGATTTTCACACACTTATGAAATTCAGGTGCTACTTTTCGTTATCTTTCAAACGAGCCAAAGAATGCCCCGATCGGAGTTACAAGTCAAAAGTAATGGCCATTTTAACAAAAATGCTCGGATTTCATATTTGCAAACTATAATCGGTGCCCAAAAGAATATAATCAAAGAGCTCATCGTGTGATGATTCCAGATAGCACAAGAACACTAAAATTGAAGGTACGAGTCAAAAGTTATGGTGTTTTTACAAGTTTCGTTAATAGTAATGGCACATATATTGCAAGCATAATTAATAGTCAAAAGTATGGAAAATAAATTTGAAAGTTTTAAATTTTGCTAATTACCTCTATAGTTTGCTAATTACCTCTATAGTCTACAAATCTGAAATAATTGAAAATCAGTGTTCGGGTACTTCACGAGGTTAAGGGGAGGAGAGACGTATTATATATCAGATGTTATCATACTACCACTAAAGTACTGGATCTTATAAGAGCTCTGAAGTCAAGCGTGCTTGAAGGAGAGTAGTAATAGGATGTGAAGGATCGAGATAGCGAACAGAGGGGGGGTGAATGGTCACAAATAAAATTTTTCCTACAAAATACTCTAACTAAAACCTCGAAAAGATCGCGCAAAAGAAATCGTAAAAGACCTGAACAACTTGACAACTATGTGTACCCCTAACTTGCATAGATGAGAATAATGGAATATGTGGGGATTTTTGAGTCACAATCTAGGTTGTCCAGTATCCAAAACAAAAGGAATCAATTCAACTCTTGTTTTTAGAAAGGAGATTGAGCCAAATCACAAAAAGCACTTTCAGAAAAACAAAAGCAAAATTTTCAGAAACTATCCTCACTTGGAGCAGGAGGTTGGTGAACTTCTGTTGCTCAAAACATTTTAAGAATTTTTATCCCTATGAGAAAATGAATCATGAAGCACTCCACCAGATTTCACCCCAAAAATCCTTGCAAAAAAATCAGCAAAAATCAAATAACACACAGTTAGGAACTTCAAGCAGAAAGTTTGGGGATCAGTTTTCACCTCATGGCGCCTAAACGGTGCGACCAGTAGACTCCAAAATTTTTTCACAGATGAATATAAGAGTCCTGCACCTTCTCTAATAATAATCACTCAAAAATGATTTTTTTATATTTTTCTAAAAATTAAATACTGACTACTACGCGAAGAACAAGTTCTGGACAGAGTTGCAACTTGATAGAAAAGATGATCTCTACTCTATCCTAGGGTGTAAGAGAGATGTAAAACCATATGAACACACTCAAGACATCCAAGAATAGCAGCATTTAGAAGGAGGGGAGGGAAATCCAAATTGCAAGAAAGTAAATTGCGAGAAAGTAAATTGCAGGAATTTAAATGCTAAATTTAAGACATAACGAAAATGTGCAATGTAAATTCAAACATGAATGAAAAGGATTTGCATTTATAGAAGGAGGTGGTTTACAAAGCCTCACAATAAGGTGGGCAAAGCTCAAAGGAGCACAAAAACCTCTACAACCTTCAAGGGGAGGAGGCTACCCCTCCACCCTATTTATACTACTCTTGGGCCACCAACCACACTTGGATGCAGCCCTCAACCCTACAAAACTCATCTAAGGGCTAGGATTTTCCCACTCACATAGCCATGCAAGGGCTAACCTAAAACCCACACCAACAAAGGGTTTTCTTGCACAGTTTTCAAAGCATACTACCTAGACCCGCTAACCTATCAACTAGACCGTGATCCAACGGCCCTCATTGATCCACGTGGCATCTAGGTAGCATCATCTCCTTTCCTTGTCTTCTTGGCTTGCCCAGACTCCGTCTTCGATCATCTTCCGGTGATCTTCTGACCATCTGGACCTCCGACGCTCCTTGCCTAGTCCCGGTCATCCTCCGCCTCACCATGACCTAGCACCGTCGCCCTGCAACCATCAAAGATAAGGAAAAAACCTTTCACATAGCAATGCCCACAAAGATATTCAATGATTATCCCAAAATCATTAATCAATCATAATTTCATTAAAGTCGGTGCTACCGCCTCTAGGCCAGAGCATCGAAAAGCAACAAACACTCAAATTACTTCAAATCGAAAATCCAATTCAAATCAAACTCAATTTCAAATCAAACCAAGCTCAAATCTCATCAATTACTCATCACACACAAGGATAGACCTCCACATGGTCTTTCAGGATGGGTGACCTCCTGGGAGATGAAGTCCTTGTGTGACACTAAAAATGTCCGATGAACAGAAGAACTAATATGTGTACATATTGTAATACATTAGTTGTAATTAAAGTTGTTAATGAATGTATGTACACACATATATATTATATATATAATATAATAGCTAGTGGACACACATATATATATATTATATATACAGCTCATAGCTCATCAGTACCGGTTGGAGAAACCAACCGGTACTGATAAGGGCCATCCGGGACTCACGTGTTGTAGGGTCGAGGATGCGCCTAGAGGGGGGTGAATAGGCGATTTACAAAATTCGATCGCCACTAATCAATTCGCTCTAATCAACCCCTAAGTCAAAACCTACACAATTATAATGCGGAAGCGATAAACTCGGTTTTGACAATTAAGGCCTAAATCAACTAGGCTCACTATGTGCACTATCTAAATTATGTCTCTACACAAGAATTGCTAAATTGATCAACTAAATAATACTAGCAATTCTAATTCAAGCAATTGATAAATATTCAATAATGTAAAGTGCTTGAATATAAATGAGACAAGAGACAACCGATATTTTTCCGTGGTGTTCGGAGACTTGCTTGTCTCCCTAGTCCACGCTTGAGGCTAGCCCACACTTGGACCGGCTCCCGCCGAGCACCCGCCTCTTTCCACTAGTCGGGTTTTTCACGCCGCGTGAGGCTCAACCCGAACCTTCACAAACTTGCCGGGCTTTCACAACCTTAAGAGCTCCTCAAGACGACGCCCACGCCATCTAGAGTCGGCAACCTCCAAGAGTAACAAGCCGCCTCCGCTGAACTTCACCGGCACAACGAATGCGCCCCTGGTGATCACCAAGTGCAACACATGCACAAGGACCTTACTCAAGTGCAACACATGCACAAGAGCTCACTCAAACCACTCCTAATTGCAACACATGCAATTAGCTCACTTAAGCTCAAGAATCAAATGGGAGTATGCAACACATGCAACACTTCACCCAAACACTCAATAACACCAAAGAACCCTGCTTCTAAGCCCCCAAGGGGTATTTATAGCCTCCCACAAGAAAACTAGCCGTTGGGGCAAGATTCCAAAATCAATGAAACACGGTCCGACCGACCTCTCCGGCCCGACCGCCTCACAGGCAACGGTCGGATTTCGATCACAGACGGCACGGCAACCGCCAACGACCGGTCATACCGCTGGGCTGGTCCGATCAAGACGAGCCCGGCCGCACCGCCCGCAGTAAACAAAGAAAACCAAAACGCCATCGCTCGAAAAATCACACCGCTGGGGCCGGGTCCAATCACAGCCTTGTTGGCCCGACCGACCGGCCGATCGACCGCCAGACCTAACAAGACAAATACACCTCTCGAAAAGTCAAAGCCGAAGGCGGTCCGACCGACCAGGTTTGTCGACCGCCCCAAGCAGACTTGGCTCCAAAACTTCCAAATAATTCTCCTGAAAACCAAATGCACTTCTTTGAGCCTCAAGGATGATCAACACATGATCATTTACCCGTGCAAAACACATTTGCACCAATTCAACCCATGCTCAAAGAATTCAACCCAAATTTCAAAACGATTTCGCAACCGACTCAAGATCTATTTGCAACACGATAAGCAAATCAAACTCGAGTTTATGAGATTAATCCCTAGCCATGTGAAGGTCAACACAAGACCCGCCAACTTGCCAACACCCGCTGCAAGCCCCACTCACATGCTCGAATTCCGGACTCATAAACCTCGCTTTATTCAAGACAACTAACTTGCAAATAACGCAATAAACATATTTCATGCTTGAGCACTACTCTTTGCAACATATGCAAAAGTCTAGCTCCAAGCAACACAATGAAGAAGCATGAACTCTCTAATTGCAACACATGCAATTCTCCAGTCTCATGCAACCACAAAACCAAACTTCACACTAAAACCAATTTAACCGATGAGCTCTCTACTGCAACACATGCAAGCCTCTAGCTCCAACACACAAACACCAAAATCAACTTCGTGCTTGAGCTCTCTCCTTTGCAACACATGCAAAACTTAGCTCCAAGCAAACAACACGGTTTTAAGAAAGATTTGTTTTATGAACCGTAACGTGAAGCTTCAACTAATGCAACACATGCAAAAGTGAACTTCACGCAAAAAGCCAACGCACTAGCTTATCCTATTTGCAACACATGCAAATCAAAGCATAATGCTGAAAACCAATACAACCAAGCATAAGTTTAACCCATTCGCAACACATGCCAAATGGTTAACCCTCATGCAAAAACCAAATTCAAATGATTTGAGCTCGAGTGAACGCGATTGAGATCACCAACACATGATGAAACTCAAGCTTAACGAGGCAACCCTCTTAATAGAACGGCGATAAAACCTTAGACTCAAAGACTACAAAAGTCCTTAGCCTATCTAGTTATACCTTTGCACCATAAGCAATCCCCTTTGGGGTCTTTATGATTTTCACTTTGATACTCCCCGGATCTCCACTGACTCCACTTCGATCCACTCTTCACGCCCATCAACTCATGATGCCGTCCTTGTCCCGCTTTTCATCATCTCATTCATCTTTGGACCTAACTCAAACATAACTCATAAAACTTGTTAGTCCAAGATGCATGGTTGTCTCAATTATCTCTTGCACTCCATTAACACATAATGGATGCCTTTAGATCAATTGAGCACAACCTAAATCAATTGAAATGATTTAATTGTGTCTTAAGTACAATAATGCAACTCATGCTTTATTATACTTAAGAACTATTCATTTGTCCTTAATTAATCACAAAACACCATCAACACATGATGAAGTGTTCTTTAATGATTAATGAGACAAATGAACTCAATTTAAATTATCATTTAAATTGATATGAGTATATATCAACTACACAAGTTTTCATATACTCATGTTGATGAAAAGTAATGATCCATTATATGTAAATTGTATGGAAATGATCATTACTCTAAATCATCAACTATAGAATATACCCCACATGTATATGTGCATAAGTATGATTGACTTGGATATAATATGCACATATTCACTTGATCATATTGGAGTATATCCTATATTACCATGAGTATACTTATAACTAGACAATTCAAATATATACTCAAGGATTTAGTTTCTTTGTCTTGATCCTTATATGTGTATCAATAAAGAATCGATCAATACAAAGAAACTATCAAGTTAAACCACTTAACTCCCTAAGTGTGTGCATCCATGTAGTATATGGATTGGGAAACATGATGCACATTTTGTGGTTAATATAACGGGGATATTCATACTTTAACTTGACTCCAAAGTATGCAACTAGTATTAAGATGAATATGCAAACATACCTTGGGTTTTCTATTTTTTTCATGCGATGAGACTAATCAAAGATATTCTAAACAAACATGTTAGTCTCGATATAAGATTTGTCATTAATAACAATATCGCATTAGGGGATAAGCTTAATATTGGATTTGTCATTAATACAAGATTAGATTTGTCATTAACACCAAAACCATAACTAACGATGGTTGAACTTACACGTGTTAGTGCCACGTGTGACCTCGTACTGATACTCTATCAATACCGGTGGAACCGGATCGATGCCATTGAGCATCATCCCGGATGGCTCAGATCGTTCAAAACCGTACTAAAACCATTTTAACCTAGATCTTGAAAGCCGCCTCAGTAGTAGTGAAACTAGACTATGGTCTATATGCATAAAACAAATTCAAACCATGGCTTCCTAAATATTAGTGTATATTCAAATATCTTACTTCCATATTATTTGTTTGCAATAATTTAATAGATTTTAAAATTTCTGTATTGTTTATTCATTTTGTATATTATTCACATTGATATTAATCTTTAGTAGAGAAGATTTAAAACAAATTGAGTTTTCAAATGTCTTCATATATTTGAGTTGTTGGTAGTACAAGGATCACAGTAAAAATTAATTTTATTAAAGTTTGAGTTTATTTACAAAATTTTTACATTTAGTCTATTTTCATGTCTTTCTTTTAGTTCTACATTTTAATATTTTTCTAGAGAAGCTTTTCAAAATATTTTTGCACATTCTGAAATAGCTTGATTTTAGATGAATTTAGAAATTTGTTTTATTCCATTTGGATTAAAAATGCTAAAGATATTCAAGTTTAAACTTTTGACCAATTTGAAAATCAAAGAAATTAGCAAAATATGTTTTCAGTGTATTGAAAACGTATTTCACTTCACACCAATAGTTCCCATTCAAAACGCCACAGTCACTAACACCTTGGGTCCACTCCTCAGCGACTCAAAGCACGAGCAAAAAAATTGGCCGCAGTCACTAACAAGAGGGACCCAAATCACAGCGACACAAACTCAAGGCTTGGCAGTTTCAGGCTCGGCTCAGTTAGCATCAGTGACTCATTGCGCACCTAGAGGTGGTATGCTTCCCACCGGTGCCTAGCGGAGCTACCTCGCCACCATGGCTATGTGGCGATGAAGAAAGCGATGAGCCACACTGGAGACAAAGAGCTTCTTCGCGGAATCAGTTCTAGTTCTAGCATGAGGGGGAGCTAAGCATTCCATTTTACCTGACGCTAGCCTCGGAGGTGAGCTAGTTTGCTCTATCGTCGATCGCTACTTCTGGGGAAGAAGAAGGCACAATGGCGGTGTAGCTCAATCAATGATTCCTAGAAATGAATGAGGGGTTTTGAATGGAGTGAGACACAGAAGCTAGCATGCAAAAGAATTTGGAAAATAAAACTTGGAACAACCTTAATTTGGGCTCGATTTCTTTTCTAGGGTTCTTCGGTTTTGTTGAGGAATGGAGAAATTAGCAGCGTTCGGTGAGAGAGAGTGAATAGAAGGAGAGGGGAAGTGAGGCAGGCTCATCAGCGAACACAGAACTGGCTTTTATAGCTGAGAATTCATCAGAGAGAAGCTCACACTGGTCCGAACTCTCGGGGAGTTTTATGTGGTTGAATGTAAGAAGGAATGGGCATCTCTATGAAATTCCTGTGCAAGTACAATAAGAACCTACAATACACATGCATATGTAACGTGTTGCAGTACTAGAATGATCGAGAAGATGTGGTAGATTTTTACCTTGAGTAGCATGACACCCATTGTAGACCACTTAATGAATGACATATGTGCTTGTCCAAGAGTGGTGATATTTTTGTTTGGGAGAATCTCCAGCACAAGAGATAGGAAGTTTTCATGGACATAGTCCACCTACACACTCATGTAGCCCTTCCCCAAAGGGTTACCATGCACTGTGTCAGTCTCCTTGCATGGAAATGCAACCCTGCGTCTAGCCTCAATGGGAAATCCATCTTTCATCACAATGAGCTAGCACTTAGCACGTGCCTACAAGAAGTGTGTAACTTAATTGAAAACATTGTTTAGCTTACACTCATACTTTTAAGTCAGAAATAATTATTACATTCAGCTGGGGACCGGCCTGATCATTTTTGGAAGCACAACTGCTAGGGGGCACAGGCCTTTCTACGAGAGGTGAGGCCATCTAACTCTAACTTTGAGAGATCATCACCATCACCTCGACCCTCAAGCCCTCCTCACATGCCATTGTCTCCTCCCTCATCTCCTCCTTCAGCTCCTCCCTCAGTGTGTACTTGAGGCAACACTACAAGAAATAGTGAAAAATTCGTAGGTTTTTTTAAATTCGTGGGTTAAAAAACCCACGAATTTACAGATTTAAATTCGTCGGTTTATAAAAAACTCACGAATTTAATTAAATTCATGGGTTTTTTTATACTGGGCGCGTGGGCCTTCCGGAGCCCACGAATTTAAAAGAACAGTCTCTTTCTTGCCGAGAGAACCGCGCCCTAGGGCCAGCTAATTTCCTCCCCATTCCCTATCTCTTGTGTTTGCCCGTAATGTCCTCCCCATTCCGCCTCCTGGTCATCACGGCCGCCTTGCCAGCCAGGTGCCCTCGCCTGCGCCTTGGCCGCCCAGGAGAGGTCTTATAGACCGAAAAGGACCGGCCCATGAAGTCTCGTGATAATTATTTTCCCCACGGACCTAATCGCCTCGCTGCCGTCGCCTCCTCCCGTCGCCTCCGCCCGCCGCCGCCACAACGCGACTCCACCCCTCGCGTCGCCCACCTTCTCCGCCGCTTCCCAGCGCCGACGACTAATCGGTGCAATCCATCGCTATTTATCAAGTCGCCGACTTTCCTTATTCATCATCTTCTCCCGGATCGCGATACCGTTTTTCTCACCGCCGCTTCTCCTTCTTTCCCTTTGCCTTCCAACCACGACGCTGCGTTGTGTGTCCGGGAATTATGTCAATTCGCAGGAATGGGGAGTGGCGAGAATGATGATAGGTCGAGCAAAGAACGGATCGCCGACATCTCAAGCGCCGCAGGGATGCAGAGGTACGATCTCTTGAGTTGCCACGGGTTTTCTTCTCGTGTCACATGCCTACGAGCTGTTTGATGGAATGCCTACATCGGCATCGATTGAGAGAATGGAACCACTCGTATGCATAAATTTGATGTTGGCGGGTTCCTCTCTAACATACTGATTCTGGCCTCGAATCATGGATGATATTGTGATGCGCATTTTATCCACACTTGTGGCCTCCCCTTTTAGAATCACACAAGTGATAGTAGGATACCGGTACAAGAGATCAAATGCACAACTAGTTCTTCCCCTTTTTGTCATGCTTGATTGTTTGAAGTAATAAACACTTACGTAACAAATCGGCCAACAATCTATAGTGCATGTCTTATACACAGATTGACATGATTGACCAAAAGCACTCAAATTATTCTTCATTTTACCTTTTGCAGGTAGGTTACAATCTTTGTATGCATGGTACATACTACACAGTATTATTTTAAGTTTTCCAAAAGAAGACACTAAATTAACCACACTATAGGAGTTTAATGTACCACGATATTGGATGCTAACACTTTTTTAAGAAGAAGTGTTGCTAACAAACATTTATTTGGTGACTTTCCTAAAAAGAAATTTATGTGATAGACACCCATTGGATGCTCTATAGTTTCTCCATCTCAGACGCATGCTATCTTTCCGTCCTTTTCTGCTTAGTCAGGAGGCTGGTTGTGTGCCCTCCACCTTCATTTGCACATGCATTTCTGCACTTGATAATGAAAAAATGATTTTCTTTCTTGTCATTTTAATGAATCCACTAAGCATCACTCTAGATCTCGTATGTCATTCCCACCATAGCAATAGCCTGTATGAGGAACACATGTGATCTTCTCTCGTTGCTCAAGTTCTTCCTCATGAAATTGTAGGCATAGTCAACTATTAACTTCTTAAGGAAATCAGCATTTGGCTCTGCCACCACATTAGTTTCTCCTAGAATATGGACAACACTATCCTCCATCTCTCTCTGAATTAACCGTATCTCATCCATGCATCCGTTTGCTAGACCAGCAGTGAGTCCTTTTGAAAAACTTGCAGACATTTGATTGCTCATTGTTTTGGATATGTGGTCTTAACTTTCCTTTCATCTTCAGGCCTTTGTGGACAAGTGGAGCACGAATGACAATCATATCAAAAAGTCTACTGAACGCTATGTATGATTATAAATTAAGATGTTGGTAGATTGGGGCTGTTTAGCCTTTAATATCTGTAATCCTAGAGTGTTTGATAATTACTGCATGAAAAGCGGAAATATTAAATAGCTTAGTTCAAGTAAAGTAGAATTGTGATCAAACAGAGAACCTTGATTTGGATCCAAGTACAACGAAAATATACCATTGTAATGTCGAGATAAGAGGGGATTCCGTAGTCAAAGTTTTCAAGGTCTGTGAAGCTTTTAATATTTTTATGACAGTTTTTCATATTTATTTTTTCATCATGATCTTGACATGATATTTGATGTTTTCTACAACGCCCTCGTAGTAAAGTTTATGGAGAAAGACACCAAGACCGACTTCGATATCGCATCACAACACTACCATAAGGTCGCCAAGATGGTATTGTTTTGGGTTTGCGCCGCTATCGATTTTTCAAGAAGTTTCTCTTTTCTTGTAATGCGTAATCTATTTAAATTTATGATCAAGTGTGGCAAGTTGATGAATGTGTGCAATATAGACATGATTTTTGCATTTTATGCTATTCCACTAGAGTAAGTGCTTTGGTGGCTTCACATAAATAATTGTCAGGCTTTTCTTTATGACAAGAATTTAAGGTGTGTTTGGTTGGGTGAATGAGTTCATTCCTGCATGGGATGGCGCAAGTGGGTTGGTTGTAAGTGTATGTGATGGAGTGAGATTTTGTTTGGTTGTATGGAGTATGAAATGGCAAGGTAAATCCATACTTTTATCAAGGAAACGATAGTCGTGGATTGGTAATTCCACTCATTTACTTGGTAAATGTGTTAGGATTTCCATCTTTTGTATACATCCATTGTTTGTTTGTTACTTCCATTGGAAATGTGGTGTTTTTCTAAGCTTGGAAAAATTAGCATAGTAACATTGAAAATATGTACAAATTGGAAAATAGCATCCAATATGAGGTTGACAATAAGACCTGGGTACACTTGACAATAAGACATGGATGTCCCGTGGTTGCTAACTTTGTTTGTTGGATGATCTTTATTGATTTGGACACGGGTGATTATTGGCAATAGCTGGATGTGTAGGAGTCTGCACGTAGATAAGGGGAGATTGTCACTCGAGTCAATTAAGGACCGAACTATGGGTTGCAACATGTCAAGATAACCGTGCAACCATGAGATCTTGGAATGGGACAGGGGTAGTCATTCAATTATTTAAATCTAGTTTTGCATATGGGAAGGCCGAAGTAGCCTTATATAGGATCGTTATTATTCTTGACCTAGGTCATTGCCATATGTTCATCTTGTAAGCCGTCGCGAGTTGATCTCTCCGTCGATTTGTAAACACTTTTGAAAATAGTGAAGTTTGCTTACGGTGCCCGTGGTTTTAAAGAGTTAAAAGTTGGTTTCAATCTTTTAGTAGAGGTAATATTGCGATGTGTTGAATAAGATTGAATGTGAAGATGGTTGTGTTGAATGAGGTGCATATCGATATATATATGTGATCGATATGGTTATATGTATTGAGTGTGATATCTATATGGATATATATTTTTTTGTATAAATGTCTCGATAAATTCGTGAGTCATTTAAAACCCACAAATTTAATAGCTTAAATTGTGGTACCCATTTATTTTGAAAAATTGTGGAGTTCTTCAAATTTCATTTATTTATCAGCTTAAATTGTGGGTTTCTTCAAATTACACTAATTTATCATTAAATTGTGGGTTTCTTCAAGAACTCACTAATTTAATTTAAATTTAAATTTAAATTGTGGGTACCCACTTAATTTAATTGATTAATTTCGTCGAGTTAAATTCGTGAACTAAATTGACGGTTTGCCCACCTAATTTAACTTAAATTGTGTTTTTTCTCTAAATTCGTGGGTTTTTGGCCCACGAATTTTTCCCTGTTTCTTGTAGTGCAACTAGTATGTGCCTCCCATGATCTTGATCTGGTACTAGAAGCATCCTCTTGGAAGAAAGACCTCTTCGTATCCCCACACTAGTAGCAAGCACCTAGCCCTAATGATTGGGCTTTTCGATCCTGAAGATAGGATGTCCTTCGACCTTTGGCTCTAAAAGGTCCCGTGCTCTTTCTACTAGCTTACATCCTCCTACAATAAATGAATATAAATTAGTTCTAAAATACAATGGAATGGGTTAACTGCAATGTACTAAGTTAGATGTCTTACGATGGTGGAGATGATCCCCACAGTAGCGGGGTTTGGAACTATTAGCCGACCGTCGGAGGTTTTCTTTATCGTCAGTAATACCTAGTCGTGTGCCTGCTCCTCACATATGTGGGATTAAGTGACACCTGCTTTGCCTTCTTTCCTTCATATCCAACAAAACCGACGTGGTGCGCGTGTCTGTTCTACCTTTGGGTAGTGATGTTCTTCTCTCTTAGCTCCTCCACCTCGGGAGTACTCTTTATCCTTGTGAATTTCTCTCAAACGAATACCTCTCAAAGGGAGTACGGCCTTTCAGCACGTACTCACCATGCATGATAACCCTGAAGTGCCTCAAAGACACATCCATTCTCTTCAAGGCATACCGCCTTGCATTGCTTTCATCTTTCTTTGGTATAATCTATTTCCCTTTTACTTCGTCCCACAAATTGATTCTTTTGCTCTCAGATCGACTTTCTTCCTCTAGTCCTTAACTGTGATTGACACTCTCTTCCTCACCAATTGGCTGAGAAAAGATCGATAACACTCCTTATACTTGGGAGGACCCGTGCAAACCTCCGTAGTATCAAAGTGGAGAACCTGTGGCATTCTCCCTGTGGACCCTATATTCGGTGCTCAGGCCTTTCTCACCTTACTCAGCCCCTCAACTTTTGTCACCTAAATTGGCCCCTCAATATCACCTTCTATTCTATCTAGCGATGAGCCGATGCTCTCTCCTTGTGACATTTTGAATATATATATATATATCAAACCTAAACTTAATGAGAGAAAGCAATTCATATATTTGACATGGTCATATATTTCACATGAGAGAAAGCAATTCATAGCTATTATGTCGACTTAACAATTAATCATGTAACTTAATAGATTAATGGATAATTCATAGCACATAATTGTACTAACATATTTTAGTATTCTTAAAGAAACATCTATCTGTTTACTAACTAATTATATACCAACGATAACTCCAAATCTCTAATTACGCAACGGACTGCGCTCTATTGGGAAGGTGCGCACCTGCCCCCTGCCTTCGATGCACCTGTCAGGCTGTGGCGGCGCGAAGGGATGGGTGCTTGACTCTGGTGGCCCTCTGGCCGTCTTGGGAAGGAGCCACCCGTCCTAGCACGGCCGTCATGTCCATAGGGCTGGTGACCGGCTTGTCGTTGACTGACGACGTGGCGGAGGTCGGGGAGTTGAAGCTCGTTGGGGCCCCAGCCTAAGGCTAGGTCGGAGCCTGCAGAGGCGTCGGACCCGGGCCTAGGTCAGAGCCGGCCGGGGCACCTGACCTGAGGTCATGTCAGAGTTCTCCCGGTGGGCTTGGCCGAGGCCAGGGACCCTTCGTAACCCGATGAGGCCTTTGACCAGAACGTGGCCTAGAACGGCCCACTTGGTGTTCCATCCGATATTTGGTGGGAACCCCATCTTGCTGTGAGGGACGGAGACTTTGGTAATACCCTCTCTAACATTCAGCACCGCTGCCAACTTTGTCGCCATATCCGTATGACTGAGAGAAAAACGATCTTGAAATAGATGTATACTTTACTGTGGGGTACCCCGGGTATGAGTATTCATCACCGAGTTTAGACATGCATTGTAAAGGCTTTGTAGTGATCTCTCTGCCGACACACCAAAGGAAGTGTGTTCATAGCGTTTGGCACTAAGGGATGATCATGTCTTGTGGGTAAAGCTGTGCAACCTCTGCAAAGTGTAAAACTATTCGAATAGCCGTGTCCGCGGTCATGGACAAGCCCAGGTATTTCACACGGGGTATAGAGTGTTTCATGAAATGTGAAATTGTTGGAATGTGAACGGGGAGTTCACTGTTGTTTTCCTGTCTAAAGCTATACTGTTGAATTATGTGGTTGATACTTATTTCGAATGATGTAGGGTAATGTCTCGCCATTCTGTTCATGTTGTCTACCATTGATTTACCAGTTATTTGTTATTGTTTTCATCAATATGCCTTCAATCTATTTACTGTATTTAAATTCAAGTTATTGCTTTCTGCAAATGAACCATATGACTATCCTTTGTCAAGACGTGCATGATTATATTGCATTTTTTCTCTGCACCTTGCTGAGTACGTTTTGTACTCACGACTTTACGCCCTTGTTGTTCAGTTGCTGAGGAAGGACCAGATAATGAATATCAAGAGGAGGAGTGCTATGAAGACTACGTCGACTAGGAAGGCGTTTCCCCAGATGATTGCATGTGCATGTCGAATGGCCCAAGTTATCTTATTTCCGCTGCAACAGTTTTATTTGTTCTTAAGCCATAAGGCATTGGTGTATGAACCTTGACCATAAGGTCATTTGCTTTATTCAATAATAATTTTCTTCTTCTTAGTTATTTCGATGTATGGAATGATATATCATCTATGTTTCTACTGTGTGCACTAGCATGATCCTGGACTAGTGCAGTATACACATAGGGTTTCAGATTTGTATATCCAGGCCCCGATATGCTTCATTCACACAAGCACATTTTACAGTTCTGCACCAATCAGTTGTAGCGACCCCGTATGTCAACATGCACAAGAACATGCTACGAAGAAAAAACCTATGTAAGTCTGAGATTTGGATCACAAGAGAGCACAGAGATAACTTTGAAGATTGGTTACACAGATAGAGTGTGCTCAATTAAGAGCGTTGGCTAAGGGACCGTCATATACAATTTTGACAATTGAAGGATACGACATCAATGGATATACATGTTATACGAGTGCACAAGATAACAAGAGCACCAACTAGAACAGCGGGGTTCGTATAGATGTCTATGACAGCAATGGCAATATGCAGATATACTACGGATTCATAGAAGAGATTTGGGAGCTTGACTATGGGACTTTAAAGGTCCCCCTCTTTCGGTGCCAGTGGGTCAGGCTACCTAGGGGCGTGAACATCGACAAGTACGGTATCACTACCGTGGACTTCAAACACGTCAGATACAGAGAAGAATCATTCGTACTTGCTAATGTCGTTACACAAATTTTCTTTGTAAGGGATCCGACTGACAAGGAACGCCACGTGGTTCTTCAAGGAAAAAGAAGGATTGTGCGAGTTGAGAATGTAGTCGACGAGGAAGACTATAACCAATTCGATGAGCTTACTCTTTTCGGTGACAACATCGACCTAGGTCTTATGGAAAACATAGATGAAGCTACATACATATGCCGCGATCATAACAAAGGTCGGATCGTAACTTAGTTGTATAATTATGGATATGCATTATTTTGTATGAAGGCCAAGCTTCAATTTGTAATATAAATATTTTGTACGAAGGACATCTTCAATTTGTAATGTATGAAGGTCAAGCTTCAATTTGTAATATAAACATTTCGATATTGTTTGATACCTACAGAAAATCAATAACAGAGAAATCAATAGTCAATTAGTCAGCTTGTCAGAATTTTACAAACCTCCTCAAGTCAAATCTCAAGCCAAACATTTTACAAAAACATCATCAGCTCATCAGTATCCTCCTCAAAAAGTTTCAAAAATTTTCACCTCAATTTGGATGTTCAATTAAATCGAAATCCACGTGGCTGTCCAGAAATCAGCAAAGTCCTTTTCTTTTACCCTCCTCCCTCTACCATGTCCTTGCCTCCCTCTACCATGTCCTTGCCGCGGCAGCAATTTCTACCACACCAGGCTACCCAATCCTTGCCACGGCAGTAATTTTTGCCACACCAGCACTTGGCATGCACATGAGAGGGGGCGCAGGGACTATCACTGCCGGTTCTTTAGTAACGCGGCACAGATGGTGAACATCAGTGTCGATTGACATACAATGACCGGCACTAATATAATACATTAGTGCCACATCTTACCCTACAATCGGCACTGATAGTTCCACATCACTATCGGGTTATATGTCAACCGGCAATGATATAGTTATATCACTGCCGGTTCATAAATGACCCGGCACTAATAGTCATACATCACTGCCGGGTTATATTTCAACCGGCAGTGATATTGTTATATCACTGCCGGTTTATAAATGGCCCAGCAGTAATAGCCTTACATCACTGCCGGGTCTAAAACAACCCGATAGAGATAATACATCAGTGCCGGGTCATTTCATTGAACCGGCAGTAATAATCCTTCCTATATATACATTCTCTTTCCTGCACTTAGACATTTCGCATCCCGTTTGTAATTCCTATCCTTCGTCTGTGCGCCTTAGCCATCGCGAGCACTCCGCATCCCCGCGCCGGCCCTCCCCGCGCCAGCTCTCCTCCGCCCCGGCCCTCCTCCACGCCAGCCCTCCTCTAACCCAGCCCTCCTCCGCGCCGGCCCTCCTCCATGTCGATCCTCCTCTGCGCCGCGTCGTGTACACATAGGTCTCAGTTTGAAATGCAAGGTTTTTCTGCAGAAATTTTGTATGTATTTCTTATGAACTTTTTGTGTATACCATGTCTTTAATATCTAGTGAGTGGTGATGGATTGGTATATCAGGATCATGTACCAACTACCATGGAAAATCATAATTGCGAACACTTTTTTTCATGGGTTAGCCGAGAGTATATCAATCATTCTAAGCATTTGGTTGTTTAGCACTGAGAGCGTATGTTAGGCACATGGCAGCTATTTGCTAACACCATAGTTGCATAAACATTTTTTATAACATTACCGTGGAGTTCACGACAGATGGCAACACTAGCTTCGTTATCTTTTATTTACTTAATTAATTGTTGTTGGATATATATCAATTACAGTCGAAAGAGTATTGTGAAAACTACACTACCTCGAAATTTCACAATAGTTTTGCAGTGTAACATTAGTGGAAGTAGTTGTTAATGTAATTTAAGCCATGTTAATGGACACCTATCAATCATTTAGCGGAAGCAGTTGTTAATGTAATTTAGGCCCTCTTATGGTGAATGTTGGTTGATCTAAGAAAATGGCAGCATATACAAACATCCAAATGAGTAGATTTTATCATATGACATCACTCTCAGACATCAGGTATTTAGACATGAAAATTCGATGAAAGCTGTAATCATGTCAAATGTATATGTATATGTGAAATGTAATGTATTTGAATTTTGAAATTTCTATGTATATGTGAATTTTGAAGTAATTTCTATGTATCATGTATATGTGAAATGTAATGTATTTGAATTTTGAAATTTGGATGTATCATATCAAATGTATATGTATCATGTGAATTATTCTAATTCTTGGTGAATTTCAAGTTTTTATGTATATGTGAATTTTGAAGCAATTTCTATGTGTCATGTATATGTCAAATGTAATGTATTTGAATTTTAAAATTTCTATGTATCATGTCAAATGTATATGTATCATGTGAATTTTTCTAATTCTTGGTGAATTTCGAAATTTCTATGTATAAGTGAATTTTGAAGCAATTTCTATATATCATGTATATGTGAAATGTAATGTATTTGAATTTTGAAATTTCTATGTATCATGTCAAATGTATCGGCATCATGTGAATTTGTTCCACCGCTGGCGGGTAGTGCCTATTCAGGCCAAGTACGACACACCACATACATTGATATTAGCAACTATGACAAAATGGTGATTACGCCTTATATATACAAAACGTTGATATTAGCAACTCTAACGCATGACAAAATGGTGATTATACCTTATAAATACAAAACGTTGATATTATGCCTTATAAATGCAAAACGTTGATATTAGCAACTCTAACACACAACAAAATGGTCATTCAAGTTGTGCGAAGATTCATCTCATGACTTTGTTAATTTAAAATTTCAGACAAACTTGCTGCACATGGCCTCCAATCAGGGAAAAGTGCCAGATAGCGCTGAGCCCGTGAACCAAAGCCCGGAGCAAAGCCCGACAAGGTTCCTCAACCTAGAACAACCCGAGGCAACAAATGTACACGAGATAATTCTTTAGTACTATTCTTGAGTACGATATGCTTTCTGATGAAATTCTTCACGTAGACGGGGTAATTTTTTAGTAGAGCCAAACGACTAATGAAACGGTCAAAATGTAGGATCAGACATTAGGTGAACGAAGGTAGCATTGTGGGCGAGGTCCTAGCAAGATGCGTACAGGTGAACGAAAAGTGGTCGTGGAGCTTAACGTAGTCGGGGAACCATCTATACTCACATCATTGCTTGAGCCATATCGGACAACATGCGGGGTCCTGGATAGAGATAATGTGCCCATCATCTACAAATCATGGACACATCAGTGCGATTGCTCGTCGTATGTTCCCGATGACATCAAGGAAACATTGTGGATAGAGTCGACAGCAAAGTTCCAGTTTCCCGAAGATCAGTTGGAGCTAGCCAAAAAACGTGCACTAACCATTATGGGATCCGCATGGAAGAACTGGAAGACAAAGCTGAATAAGAAGTATGTTAAGAAGGATCAAAAGCTAGATTTTAATAGATACCTGAGATTAGAGCAATTTTGGGATGAATTCGTGCAGTATAAGAAATCTGATGAAGCTCAGGCTATCAGCCAACAGAACAAGGCTAATTCGGATGAGAACATTTACCCCCATATGCTAGGCACCGGTGACTACATGAGGAAAGTACCCAAGTGGGATGCACGGGAAGAACAACTAACTCGTAGTGGTATTATTACTGCGACGTCTGAGATGGCCCCAAGATCAAAGTACTGGCTACTTGCGAGAGGAGCTAGTCTATCGGATGATGCATGGTAGCTTAAGCTTCAGAAACGAGAAAGACGAGGAAATCTCAAAGAAGATTGTAGATGCCCACTCCCAAACTACCCAGGGCTCCTTCCAACCAAGAAGGAAGAATGACGAGCTAACACGTGCCTTGGGTAATAAAGAGCACCCTGGTCCCACCAGAGGGTTCGGCTTGGTGCCCTAGAAAGCAGCGTTCCCAGAAGATGCTGAAATTTATAAGCGACCAAAGAAATCTAGACAAGAACAGTTGGATAAATGTGTATAAGAAATAGAAAATCGGATGCACAGAAGGGAAATTGAATTTGAAGACAAGATACAAAAGATGCAAGAAATGCTAGCAAACGTTCTTAGCGGCCACCAGCTCCAGAGTCCCACCGTGCCTCATAAAAGTAGCCAAGCATCTGCGAGCACTCCTGAAGATGACTCAGCGTGTAGTTTTCCTGTGGACAAAATCGTAGAGCCGACACGCTGCAGTCTGCACCTGCCCGTAGCAAACATTACCACTAAAGTAGCTGAAGAGGTGACTTGGCCATGCATCGAGGGGCAGATGTTGCATAACCGCCCAATTCCTCAGGGATACGCCAGAGTTTCGGTTGAAAGCGTGGTTGACAAATACTGCAAAGTAGAGGTTGAGATCCCGGGTGAGGAGAGGAAAAATAATCTTAGACAAAGCCTGGGCACATTCATCACGTGGCGCAAGCGCTATATAAAGTTTGCCTCAAATGATGACAATGACGATGATCTTAATAACGATGACGAGGCGGACTCTCCACTTAGGAAAAGTCCTCCTCCTCCGGCATCACCCAAGAAAGCTCCTTCTCCTGCTCCAGCGCCACAAGACAGTAAGTAAAGAGCACCGCGATCTCAATATTCTACACGGTCAGGGGGAAAAGTTCCTCATCTATGAAGCCAGCCAAAACTCTTAGCAAGAAATGAGCGTATGACCTGACCAAAGAAGAAACAAGAAGGGAAGTAGACGCCAGTGTAGCAGCGCACTTCAAGAAGACGCCACCACCTGCTAAGGTTGAAATCGAAGCTGCCAAATGGGATTTCTTCATGGGCTTAGCGACGGTTAAACAGATAAGATGGGCAACTGAATCTCCTCAACTTAGCCAACGATCAGACTACGAGCGTATCTCTAAGAAGAAATCTAAAGGAGATGGTAGTAAAGCAGCTGTTGCTGGAGGCCAAAGTGATGCTAAAGGGCAGGAGCCCCCTCTAAAGTGGCCATTTGTTAATAGGGAAGCTTTGGTGGATCCAAATGGGGAGCCTAGACTAACCACACAGTTACGGTGTCTACATCAATGGTACTGGCAGTATGTCCAAGAGACAAAAAACAATGATTTCAATGATTTCCCCGTTAGATACAAAAATATGGATTTTCACAATATGGACGGCATTTTCTGGGTAGAACACATGGAACTATATCAGTTGTACAAACGACATACCCTAGACATGTCTATATTAAGAATGTGGACTATGTAAGTCTCTTATATAATTCATGTTGTACATTCAAGTAACATTAAACAGAGAGTCTGACTTCTTTTTTTATGTAGAATGGAGGCAATAACACTTAGAGCAGACTTAAATGAAAAGATAGGATTCCTCGACCCTAGCCTTATCAACTGCAAACTTATTCTAGATCCAAGAACGACAAAAGAGGTTGAGGAGTACGTACTCAAGGCGCTGCTAAAGCTACAAGACAAGGCCAACGTACTTTTACCCTACAACTTTCAGTACGTGTTTCTCTGCCTACTAGTCTTTCATATTTGATGCGCAACACTATGTGATGACTAATTGGCTTCGCAGTTTTCATCGGATCGCCCTCGCCATCATGTTAGATTTAAAGCAACATCAACATCTTTTGACTCAATGAGGAAACCGACAAGTGATTACAAAGAATTAATAGAGTTGCTAGACAGTAAACTTGGTCGTTGCATTATTTCTCCAGTAATCTTCCATTCTATTGCACCTAATTAATTTTAATGACTACTCAAAACCATAAACAGGGTGTACTCGTCTATTCACGAAGAAGTTCAGAATAAAAACCGATTTTCCATGCCTAAGACAACCCCAAGGGAACAATTTATGTAGATACTATGCAATGACACATATCCATGCATTCATCACTGACAGTATGGACTACAACGATGAGCTGGTATATCGATCATTACATGCTGACCCATACTTTTCTTTATAAAGACGATGATACTAATTAATGCTTCAATTTCTCTCATGACAGCGTGTGAAGCTGGACACCAACAGCCTACTCGACAACGAAATTGAAGCCCTTCGAGAGCAGATAGTTGGGTTCATCGTTCAAGAAATTATCAACCCGAGGGGTGAGTTTCACGAGCATTTGTAGCTTAAGTGACATGTCAACGATTGTGAATGAACAATGCAATACTTAAATATTATGATGCTTCAAAAGTAAATGAACAATGTAATAATTAAATATTATGATGCTTCAATGTATTTGAATTACCCTTTAGTGATGTTTCATTACTATTGTGCACAACGATACCGCATGTATTACATCTCTTCGGCAAGATATATATACTACAACATTACATAATATATATATCGCAACAAATATATATGTAAAAGGTTTAAAAAACCCATCACTACCAGTTTTGGATATGAAAATAGGACACAGAGTTATCACTGCCGGTTGTCAAGGAAAAAGGGGCAGTGATACTACTTATCACTGCCAAATATTGATAAAAATGTAGCAGTGATAGTTACTTATCACTGCCGAATATGATTGAAAATACGGCAGTGATAGTTACTTATCACTGCTGGTTATGATTGATAACCGGCAGTGATAATTATTATCGAATTTTTTTTAAATAATATTATTTTTATTCAAATTTACAAAAATAATACGTCGAAAATAAAAATAACAAAACTACCCCTCTGTCGCTATCCATTTGGTGACAAAGGGTTTGTCGCCGCTTTTAAATGGCGAAAACTCTCTGTCGCTAAATGGATTGGCGATGAGGCTTGTCGCTTTCTCGTCGCCAAATGAAATGGCGATAGAAGCTAACAATACTGCCGCCATTTCATTTGGCGATAGAGCGACTGTTGCTCTCTGTCACCAAATGAAATGGCGACAGAGAGCATTATAACGCCCTCGCCATGCTCTTCTTCTCCATTCAAGGAAGGAAGAGCACCAAGAAGAAGCAACGTAAGCTGAGGGAGAGAAAGAGAAGGAGGAGAGGAGAGGAAGAGAGGAAAGAGAAGAGGAAAAAGAGGAGGGAGAGAGGGAGGAGGAAGAGAGGGAGGAGGAAGGAGGAAGAAGAAGGAAGAGAGGAGAGGCAAAAATCCAGGTATGATTTTTTTGTGTATTTTAGATGTAGATATATAATGTAGTGATTAGATTAAATAGAATATACTAGTTGCATATTTGATGACTTAGAGATCAATTTAATTAGCATTTTAGCGTAAATAGTGATCGACTAGATGATTTAGGGCAAATGCAATTAGGGTTTTAGAGTAATAGATGAATTATCGATTAGATGATTTGCGAGCGATTCAATTTTATTAGTTCTGCAGAGGAATATTTATTGTCGATTTGTACATTTAGGGGAAAATGTAATTAGATTGTAAATAACATTTCCATTGAGACGACTAATTCATGTAGGTCGCTTAAAGAAACGATATTTATACACAGAGTTAGTTGTAAATAGAATATTTTTCCATCATATGGTAGTACATATGATGGAGAGTGTTTATGAACTAATTTCCCTAATAATATCATTTAGACGAGTTATTCTACAAGTCGTTTAAAAGTCTTAAGTGAGTCTAGTTTTCTCGCGATTAAATCATGAAGGTCGCTTTAAAGAAATGATATTTATACACGAGTTAGTTATAAATAGAATATTTTTCCAGATTATGGTAGTACATATGATGGAGAGTGTTTACGAACTAATTTCCCTAATAATGTCATTTAGATGAGTTATTCTACAAGCCGTCGAAAAGTCTTAAGTGAGTCTAGTTTTCTACGCGACTAATTCATGAAGGCTGTTTGCAATAGCGTTATTTATATACAGAGGTAGTTATAAATAGAATATTTTTCCGTATTATGGTAGTACATGTGGTGGAGAGTGTTTCTAACTAGTTTGCGTAATAATGGCATTTAGACGAGAAGTTTGAAGGATAGCTGAAAAGGCTTCAATGATCACAAAATTGACATTATCGGGAATCGGATTTGAATTTAAGTTTGCGACTACACTGAACATGATTACTTATTCATTTTTCTGGCATTAGCAAAGGATGATCTTGGAAGTGTTTTAAAATTACATCCGCGATATTTCACATTTATGTGCGATATTTTTCACATAAATGAACATTAGTGACCTATATTAAAATATTTTAAGATAGCCTATGTATGAATTATGGACGCAATTCTGGAACCAATGCAATTAGGTTTTTTGATTAATAATAGTTGTGGATAAGAATTTTATGCAATACCGCGTGTATGGATGAACGAGTGAAATTTACAATATTCTACGGAGAAGGGTTTCCTCACATGGGTGTTGAAGGGGTAGATCTAAGTCATTTTGCAAGTGTCGAAGCTAGCTTTATACGTCAGGGAGATCGTTCATGGGGCACGGTTATGAGATGGTTGTACCATATGTTTTCTCTGAACTGTGAATTGCATGATCTGAAGTTGCACGGAGTGGGTTCCCGGAGAATGGATTGCACGTATTGGGAGTTAATGGAATTGAGAGGGCCAAAATCTTGGAGTTCGTATGTAAGAATTGCAATTGAGAAAGGATGGCCACTAGTATTGTTGGCGCAAGCATTTCAAAAGAGCAATAGTAGCAATACGACGCCGCAGGAGGTTGTTGGTGAAGAACCGGAGGAAGTTGGAGAGAGCAGCAGTAGTAGAGGAGGCTTCGTAAGGCATGATGAAGATTAAGGGCAGTACGAAGTGCAAGGTGATGCAGCTGATGTCACAATGGCAGAGGTTCAGGAAGCAATGGGTGTGGCAGACGAGGGGGAAAACAATGAGTCTTTGGTGCAAGAGATGGAAAGAGAGAGTCAGGAGTACGCGGCTTTAAGTGATGAAGAAGATGATGAAGAGTCATTCCCTGCAGAGTGGGATGAGTGTCCGTTCAATAGGCTGGTGATCAACAATGGCAAACATTTCGCTTGGGAGTACGATGGGAATGAGGTGAGGTAAGGTGCAATTTATAAGAATAAGAGTGAGGTTCAGTAAGCAGTCACAGCATGGGCAGTGTCGCTGCGCAGAACCTTCAAGGTTGCAAAGTCCGATCAGCGGGTGTATGATGTCATATGCCAGACAAAGGGTTGTCCGTGGCGTGTCCATGCATACCAGCCTAAGTGGGACACCATCTGGAGGTGTTCCATAGTCGTCCCACACACATGCGTGCTAACGGAGTCCACGCAGTCCCACAGGAACTTGTCATCAAGCTTTGTTGCCAATGCAATGTACGGAGAGATTGTGGGTAATCTGAATTTGGAGCCACGTGCCATAATACTCGCAATACAGCAGAGGTTCCAGTACACCATAAGCTACGCGAAGGCATGGATAGCAAAGCAGAAGGCATTGGAAACTAGGTTCGGCACGTACGAAGACTCCTACCAGAACTTGCCAGGTTTGCTTCAGGTGATAAAGGAAAGAAATCCTGGAACTTATGTGGACATTTGTGAGATTCCATCTGAGCGCTTCCCTGGAAAGATGGTTTTGAAGCGAGCATTCTTTGCTTTCGGTGCATGCATCAACGCGTTTCGGCATTGCCGTCCGTTGTTGTGCGTGGACGGAACATTTCTGACTGGTAAATACAAAGGGCAGATTTTGACTGCCATAGGAGTGGACGGTAACAATCAGGTTCTTCCTGTAGCGCTTGCATTCGTGGAGGGTAAGAACACGTATACCGTAATCGGTTCCTACGGAATGTCAAAGCCGGGTGTTGTCGATCGCCGCCTAGAGTTTGTGTCATACACGATCGGCATCCCGGGCTTTTGAGGGCAATTGTTCGGGCCAAGAAGGTCGGAAGAGGCTCATCTATGGCCCGATCTCCATAGTAGGTGGTGCAAGCGCCACATGGGTGCTAACTTCTATAAGCGCTTCAGAACAAGGAGCTAACAAAACTTTTCAAGAGGCTTTATGACACTGAACCAACAGAGAAAATTCGATGCACTCGAAGAAATTGGGCGACTAACATCGAGGCACACAATGAAGCAAATAAGAAGGCAGCCCGGCCACGGGGGAGGCCCCAACAAGGCCGAGGGTTACCCACCGACCCTCCACAGCTTGGTCCAAGGAATGGTAGGGCCACAAAATGCTTCTTCGAATGGATAGAGTATGAGCCGAGGGAGAAATGGGCTCGCTCTCTACTACAATCGATGGTGCGAGGTATGGGGTCATGACAACAAATCTTATGAGGTTTACAATTGGGTGATGCGGGGTTGAGACCCTTCCTTGGTTGCTATAGTGGAAGGTGTTCTTCGTGGCATCACGGCACTTCGCCGATCGTCATTCAAGGCGTTACAGTATGAACGATCTGCTGCGAAGTATTCAAGATGATCTCTGCATACATGGAAGAAAAAGGCAAGAAGGGGAATGCACGCAGCAATGAAGATGGGCACGAGGAGCTTAAGCCGAGGTCTTTGTAAAGAGAAGGCCGGTCGTGGGACGAACCGATGAAAGGTCGCCACGAATGCATCATACATGAGCAAACTTGGTTCAGCACAGTAATAAGCCTCTCTTGTTACGTAGGCTATGCTCCCATGTCATGGCTGCTCGCCGACGATTCGTATGGATCCGTATATTCTGTCCCAATTCTTCAGTAAGGAAGCTGTGGCTGCAACTTGGGGCGCGGAGATGTACGGTTTCCGAGTTGTGGGTTTATTCACAGAGCATCACAGACGGGAGGTCACACGCTGGGTTCCAGATATCAACAGGCTCAAGGGAGTAGGACGAAGGCAAACCAGGCATATAAGGAACGATATGGATGCTGCGGAGAGTGGTCGTCGCGTAAAGAAATGTTCGGTTTGCAAGGAGATGGGGCACACTTTCAAGAATTACACGAATGTACAGAGGCCATGAAGTGTTGTGTAGCCTTTCTGTAATAAATTGTAGCCTTTCAATGCACTGCAAAATTTTAGTTTGTTGCATCCCATTTGTACGTGCAAGGAAAACATGTACTATGTATGTTCTCGTACTGAATTAAATTCGTAATTATTCTATTCTTAATTGTTGTTTTCGTATTTATTGCATTTGTATTTATTGTATTCGTATTTATTGTATTCGTATTTATTGTATTTCTAATTATTCTATTAATAATGATTTGCACTAACATGACCTTATTTATTTGCAGGTATGGCGGGCGGGCGGCAGTACGAGTTGATCGACCCGGTGGTCGATCAGACTCACCGGAGCCGCTTAGCGACCTTGCCCCCACAGGATGGGGCGGCGGCGATCGAGCTTGGCGCCCTTCGCTTGCGCACTCCCATGAGGGCATGGCGTATCGATCCGCGATGGTTACCGAGGTTAGTTCAGTTTCGTCGCAATGTAGTACTCCTGTATTGGGCATGTGCCGCAATTATAACTGTCATTTTGGTTTCCAGGTTGAGAGCGGCTGGCCTACTACCTGTCGCCCGGATGGTGGAGGCGACGGCTGCTGACGCGCAGGACCGACGGGGTAAGTCCAGGAGGTTCCCGTACGACAGGAGCTTGCTCACGGCTCTAGTGGACCGTTGGTGACAAGAGACCCACACCTTTCACCTCCCGTGCGGTGAGATGGCTCCGACACTAGAGGACGTGAGCTACCTCTTGGGTCTGCCCTGCTCGGGGGATGCAGTGGTTCCTGCAGACGCCGACCCAGAGTGGCAGATGGATATCCTCCACCGGTTCGAGGGCGTGCTACCACCGGAGGCCGGGCAGACTCCTTTCTCGCATCCGCACGGTCCGACGCAGAGTTGGCTTCTGCAGTTCTACGTAAGTGTTATATTTCCCTCTTGATATGTGATTTTCATTCCAATTAACCAACTAATAATTATTTTCTGCAGCCCGAGAGAATGGCACCTGGAGCTGCAGACTACGTCGTCGCCCGACACTTCGAGGCGTACCTCTTGTGGCTGTTCGGGTGGGTCCTCTTCTGCTCGTCCCACGGTGTGAAAGATCGGCGCACACCGATTCAGTTTGCGAGGACGATCGCCGATGCGGAGATAGAGGAGATCCCGCAGCAGGCTTGGGGACCTGCGGTACTGGCTGTGACATATCGGGCCCTGTGCGTCGGGTGTCGTCGCACAGCAGACTCGTCAACTTTTACCGGCTGCCCTCTGCTACTCCAGTTGTGGTCGTTCGAGAGGTTCCAGATTGGACGACCACACAACCGACTCGCTCTCCTTACTGGCGCAGTTTCTCACGGACCCCAAATGATGAGGTTGATCGTCCCAGTCCCACGATGGGGACATTGTGGTGTCGACGACGGGTCACTATAATAAAACTTAGATTCCCTTTCTTTTTTTAGTGTGCACGTGTTAATTCAACGTTTACGTCTCTTGTTTTTTTGCAGCCGACGTTCACTCTGGTTAAGTCGCACGCTTCGTACCCTGAGTACGTAGCGATGTTCGACCAGCTCACGGATGACCACGTCATTTGGCGCCCCTACCTTCCTGAGCTCGTCAAGGCACGCGCACCGCACGGCCTCTCGCTGCAGTGCACTGCGGACGCCGCGTACTGGTTGACACGACGTCACCTGGTGTTCGACATCCACGTCGAGACGTACGTCGTCACCGCGTTATGAGGCAGTTCGGTCTGTGGCAGGCCTTCCCAGTCCCCACCGACGACGTCGTCCCAGAGTCGGTGCACTCGTACGTGTTTCGCCACTACCTTTTTGTGTACTAGCATCAATCTGTATGTGCTGGGTGTCTTCGGAAGTTACGTTGCGATTTCTTTGTTTGCAGGCAGACACGGAAGGGGTATATCGGCACACAGAGCTGGGCAGCACGCATGGTACCTCATGCGGTGAAGTGGGTACAGGCTCTTGCTGACATGGTCGATGAGACTGC
Source organism: Guadua angustifolia (assembly GCA_036346375.1). Taxonomy (NCBI): domain Eukaryota; kingdom Viridiplantae; phylum Streptophyta; class Magnoliopsida; order Poales; family Poaceae; genus Guadua; species Guadua angustifolia. The sequence goes on along the minus strand of CM070512.1, from coordinate 31,684,430 downwards.
CCCCTACGACCACGACACGTACGACGCATATATCCAGTGGTACAGCCCGTGCACACGCGTTCGAGTCGTACATGTCGTCGAGTCGCCTCCTAGACACGAGCCCTCTACCGTAGACACGTACCCCACACAGCCAGACTCTGCTTTTCACCACTCGGTATGTACTTCTTTCCATTTTTTATGCAATGTGACGTCTTCAAAATTGTGTTAGCTAACTAGTCTCCTAACGTCTACGCAGAGCGACCTAGCCAGGGAGGCACACGAGGCGACGACCGTCCTCCTAGAGGCAATTGGTACCACCCAGGCGATAGGGGTGACACCGGACGACCTCCGAAGAGCGTTGCACCGTATACAGGACTTGACCTCCCGTATCGTACGGCTCACGTCGTGCAGGCGCCCTAGGCCGGACGATGTGGCACAGGCCCCTCCTCGGTCGTCCGCTGTACGGGGTTGATCCGCGACGCACAAGCAGACCGCGCCTCCTGCAGACATGGCTGGGGGCTCCAGGTGGTACGGTGCCCCAGCACCGGCCCCCACGACCACGCTTCCTCACGACGTTGCTAGGGGCTCCAGCTGGTATGGTGCTGCGGTACCGGTCCCCATGACGGCAGGTAAATCCTTTTATCGATCGACTAATATATTATATTCTTCATAATTAGTATTGTTCTAACTTGAAAATTTTGTCAACAGCGACCGACCCAGCACCTGACGAGAGTGCGAGCGTCTCTGGGGAGTTCACCCCACTCCGCGACGAGGACTACACCTGGATCCTCGGTCAGGACCAGCAGCAGTCCACAGGTGTAGTCCTCGGACAACATCCCTCGACGCCCAGCCTTTGCCCTGTACGGAGTCGACGGACGCCCACGCCATCTACTCAGCGGCACCACGACCGGCTAGGAGTACTCGTGGACAATCCCCTGACCAGCTCACATATCCATCTGGACATGTGCAGCGTCGTAGGAGGCCTGGGGCCACGCGAGGAGTAGCGCCGCGTAGGGGACCCAGCTAGCTCTTTTATTTACTATAGTTTGTACTTTTGTACCTTATATATTAATCAGTTATGTTATTTACTTTTGTTAAATTTAGTGCTATTAAAATATCAACTTTTGCATTCGTAATACCATGAACTATCGATCGCTTGGACAACACACGCAATGCAGTTTTCCGGTAGCGATGTGACTACTTCACCGCTAGCGGCTTTACCAGGTGACACGACAACACACGCAATGACTTTTCGGTAGCGATGTGACTACTCCCTGCTAGCAGCTTTATCAGGCTGACACGACAACACACGCAACAGCTTTTTCAGCGCGATGTGACTACTCGCTGCTAGCAGCTTTATCAGGCTGACACGACAACACGCCATGACACCCACTGTGCTTTTCAAGACTAAAATGACAACACGCTGCAGACCCATTCGGCTTTCGGCAGCAGGCTACTTTCAGCTTTCTCAAAGTGATTCGACAATACTCTGCAGACCACCAAGCGACACAGCACTACCCATCTCAGGCCGACAAAGGGTGACAGGTCATGCAGCTTTCGGCAGAGGGTGACACATCGTGCAGCCTTTGACAGAGGGTGACAGGTCGTGCAGCTTTTCTCATAAGGTTTCAGGTCGTGCAGCTTTGATGATGAGTGACACATCATGCGGCTTTTCTCAAAGGGTGACAAGTCATGTAGCTTTTCTTAGAAAGTGACAGGTCGTGCGGCTTTCATGATGGGTGACACGTCATGCGGCTTTTCACAGAGGATGCCAGGCCATCAAAATGGACAAGTCTCAGAATTGTGGAGTAACCCCTCACCACCACTATAAAACAGGGCGAGGGTAGACATCCAACACAACCAAACCAAAGAATAAACGTCACCGAATCTACACAAATTAGGGCACAATGTCGTTTCTACTGTCGCCTCTTCAAAGCGAAGTCATCCGCCCGAATATCCAGATGCGATGGCGTCGACGCCCTAGTTCTGCGGAGTTGCCCGACCCAAATGCGATCGCAACCTATCGGCGAAGATGATGCAATCTACCCATGGAGAGACGGCCGCTCACACACTCATCACAGTTGTGCCGCACCAACAAGGTAAACCCATGGTGTCCACACAATACAGGTAACACTACCATTTCATGCATCGTTCTTTCTTTTCTCAAAGACAAGGACGGTGTTGCTTCTTCCAATGGATCGACGGGCGGAACGACGTGATTACTTAATTTCTCTCCAATCGCCATGACGCCTACCCCGCTTCGCGAGAACTTCACTTTCGGTGGGAGAGGCCGCCAGATATGTCCCTTTTCTAGATCGACCAGAGCTTAGGGCCGGTGGGCAAGGGGCCAACCAATCGGTGAGTTTCATGTGACATACTCATGTTAAACTCACAAAGTAGTAGTTCTAAACCAGTTCATCGCACACAGGAGTTCAAAAGGAAACTTGCGAATTCGCTCAAGTCAAAGGAGAAACCTCCTCCAGGGCCACCCGAAAGCCCGACTTTTGTGAACATGGCCTGCAGGCAGTGGTTGATACCTGCCACGATGATCTAGCGGACCAAGATTCTACCGGTGCCCTTGGCCGAGGATGAATGGTGCGGCTATTTCAACTGGTGGACCCGAGACGTACCACCCACATCTCAAACTTCTGTATGGGATAACCGGGGAGCAACTCTTCGTGGTGCCACTACCGCCGTAAAAGCCGCACTTTAGCACGTCTCGGTGTTATTCAACGACCAAAGAGGGCATACTGCATTGGCTGCAGAGCACGCTTCCGGTTGTCCAAGGATAAGCCCAACACACACCTCCTGCACCATATAGTGGAGTGCGAGCCGAAACAGAGCATGCGTCTCCGCATGTCTCCGCCAACGGCCAACATACCAGAGGTGCAAGAGGGTTCCTCCTCTCGAAGAAGAAGGGACAAGGGGAAGCAGCCGGTCGAGGTCCGCACCACGCAACAAATCCTTGACGCGTTGCGCAGACCATCCGGGAACCCAGGTGGTATTAACAAAGGGGACGCCGGGAATCGGGATGACATGCCCATATGGGAGGGCAGAAATCCACATAAAAAAGACCAAAAAAATTATGTCTTATACACCCGAGACGTACGGCAAAGGACACCCATTCGGCGACAGCTGGGTGCACTTCGGATCCCCATGGAGTTCTTTCATAATAGGGATTGAGCGGTGTCCGATGACAAATCCCAAATTTAACACGGGTCAGGTAATATGCAGAAAATGTGGGACATCATTACGATTTGTACCCGAGATAGGCGAACGATCATTTGTTCCACCATGACAAACAATGCTTTAGTTAGTTAGTTAAGTCAAGCAATTTCACATCGTTGTAATGCCCTTGTAATATAATCTAATCTATTGCTTATTTTATCATCTGAACTTTCGGTGTATGTGCCCTTATGTGGCCCCCTTCGTTTCAGCTTAAATACAACTTCTGCTTAAAATAAAAGCGGATTGTGCGCCGAACAGTAGGATTCTAGACAGCTTCTCCAGGAATCAGAATCTGATTTGTACATAGAATCAGAAGCTGTCATTCACCTGATTCTGCGGATTCTGACTCAGATTCTGTGAGTTCCGCCTCCCACGAGCTGTCGTAGGCACAAGGGCTTCCGCCATCGTCCCTAGAACCCTGCACCATCATCATCCGCTCATCCGTCACCGACGCCGATCAACAATTAACACAGACAATCAGGATTGCCGAACGACTGATTCTCCACGTAGATTCTTGAGACGGTAGCTTCTCCGACGGGTGACTACAATCCGAATCTGCATAATCGTAAAAATTTGTCGAAGAGGCCTATATGTTCAACAAATAATTTAAGTGCTTCGTGGGAACTATTCATAACATGAGTTGTTGTCGACTATAAAATTTTGAAATTTTTTGTCCATGGTTATTATGCATCACTAATGTTTCCATAAAATTTTTATCAAGCTTTATAAATTTTTAAAATTGAGACGATTACTCTTTATGCAATTTTGCCATATCGGACACTAACCTTTCTCGAATTTTTAAAAATTCATACAGCTTGATCATTATATGAAAATTTTATCGGAACATTAGTGGACAAAAAATTTAAAATTTTCTAACGTGGTTTGTTTCATTTTTCATTCGGTTCAAACTTGTCGGCCAACGCTTTATCACGACAGTTGTATTGTTTGAATTTTAAAACATTCCTAAGATCTTAAAATCATTTGAAATTTTTATGGTAACATCACTGATTTATCAGGAACCTCCACAAAAAAATTTCAAAATTTTTTGACGTCGTTAGATTCCTATTTTATTTTTATACGTGGCGACTGGATATTATTTCTGCAATTTTTTTAATCCGTGTATTAATATCGCAATTTGAAAAAAAAATAATATTATTTAAAAAAATCATTCATAATATATTATAACATACATTAAAGGTCAAAATTTACTTCAAAAGACTATTTCGAATTCTAAAACGCCCTATATTTTCGAACGAAGGGAGTACGGGAGGCCGGCACCATATCCTAAATGAAGGCTGCGTGAGTTGCACTCAATTTTTCACATGCTCGAGAGCGACATAGCAGACGAGGGAAGTAAGGTTACTAATTTGTGGCCCCATTATTTTCTGTAATTTTCCACACAATTTGCTTTTTTTTAAAAAAATCTCTATCGCCATTTCATTTGGCGACAGAGAACTGGCGATAGACTCTCTGTCGCCAAATGAAATGGTGACAGAGACACTGTCACCAATCCATTTGGCGACAGAGAGGTATTCGCCATTTAAAACGGCGACACACCCTGTGTCGCCAAATGGACTGGCGACAGAGGGGTAGTTTTGCTATTTTTATTTTCGACGTATTATTTTTGTAAATTTGAATAAAAATAATATTATTTAAAAAAAATTCAATTATTATCACTACCAGTTGAAGAGTATGAACCGGCAGTGATAGTGATTATCACTGTCGGTTTATATCTGGCAGTGATAGTCCTCGACTATCACTGCCACTTACATAGTGCCGGGTCCACATCCAACAGTGATGCCGATGTGGACCCGGCAGTAAACACGTGTTCGGTAGCGGTGGTTGAGAGCCAGATGGTTATTCCACCCAGAGGTGGGCACTCAGGCCAGGGTTTTTTGTGTCGGTTCGAGGCATGGCGGCACGGTTCGGTTCAAAACCTGACCTGGTATGAAATGGGCTATGTCAGACCGGTACGACAATGTAGCACGAGCTATACCAGGCCCAAGAATCAGGCACGATGGGCAATATGGCCCGGTACAGCACTGTAGCATGGGACGTACCGGGCCCGATGACCTAGGGCATGAGGAAGAAGTCTAGCATGAAGGTGACCGACTCACAGAACATGAGCACTATGGATGCCACTCCGCCGCTAACATCTGAGAGAGACGGACAATAGGGGAGAGAGAGCTAAAAAAGATTGAGAGACGGTGCAAGATGTTGTTCTTTCGCTCATCCCTCTCGATCTCTCTTTGCTTTCTCTCTCACCCGTCTCTCTCAATCTCCCTCTCTCGTCCGTCTGTCTCAATCTCTCACCTATCTCACTCACTCTCTTTCTCACCCATTGCTCTCTCTCTCTCTCTCTCTATCTCTCACCCGTGTTCCGCATATCCCTCTCGCTCTATGTAACTGTTCAAGAATAAATAAAATTTTAGTTCTTTTTCCCATAATATTTGCATCCACTGCCTCAACTCTATGCGTCTCTAGCTTCTTTTCTCTCGTTGCAATAGTGCAAATAGGCCGGGTCTGGCCGGCACAGCACGAAGCAGGTACAAAGTGCAAATAGATCGTGCCTAGACTTGTCGAAGACAAGCCGGGCCGATATGGTACGGCACGGTGGACACGATGGGTCGTCGTGGCCTAGCATGATTCAGACACGAAACATGATGGATCTATGCCAAGCCGAGGCCCGGCATGACGCCCACCTCTTCCACCATCACTTTCGGTTTGCTCCACTGATTTTTATCCTTCGTTCGTGATATATGTTATCATCACTAAGCCAAAAATATGTGTAGTTAGGATTTTATGTGTGTAATTCATCGTATGAAACATGACGTTTTAAGAAAATCGTGAAACGGATATTCAGTTCAAAAGATACGATGCTTTTGAATTATGCGAAAACCAGAAAGAAAAAAAAGACACGTGGGCCGTGTGGGGCTGCGCAACCCATGTGGGCAGTAGCCTGTTACATGCCACCCCTCTGAACCAACCTGTGGTTCGTGAGAATTAAACTGATCATCAGTCAAGAAGAAAAGATGTCACACGGAGGATTTGGGTGTGATAAATCCTCAATAAATCCTTGTAAGGAACTAAGGGTTTGTTTGTTTCAGTTTGGATTCTCTAAAAGCTGATTTTGGATTATGGTTAGTTGTAGAGAAGCTAATTCTCTAAAAGCTGGAATCCAAAGCACATATAAAGTGAATTGTGGATTCTAGTATATATATAGGTAGGCTGGATTATGAAAATCGAATTTTAGAATTGGACTGTTTGTTTTTTATTCTGCTTTTGGAGCCAGAATTTAGAATCAGAAACTAAAACAAATAGAACCTAAGGTTAAGCATCCGGAGGTAAACAATGTTTTTTTTTTAACTCCACTTTCCTTGTTGGGTTTAATGGAGACTATCGGGAGATGCATTTTTTGAAACCATGTATATGCATTTCACAATCATTGGTTACGTTCTTCCTTATTACACATCCTGACACCGTAAAACCCTTCACAAAAATTAATTAACAGCCACAGAACTTCAACCAAAATAAACGCAACATTTGTCACAGAAGGCACATTCCACTCTCCTACAACCAATCTAAACCATGCATGCAGGGAGAACAAGTCGTGGGTCATAAAACTCCTTGCCTGAAAAAACAGAAGCATTGTAGTATAAATAACCCCGTGCAGGTCACACCAATCACCCATTCCTCCTCAGCTCTGCAAGAAACTCCAAGAACACTTACACCAAGGATTAGCTAGCTCCGCGACCATGGCCATGCCTCGCCCTCTCGCTCCCCTCTTCCTCCTCCTCCTCGTTTCCAGCGCGCCCATCGCCCGCCCCACCCCCCTCGGCGACAACCTCCAGGACGCGTGCAACAAGACGCTGTTCCCCAAGGTTTGCATCCAGGCGCTAACGACCAACCCGGAGAGCCGGACGGCGAGTGCGCGCCGGCTGGCCGAGCTGTCCGTGTACGTCGCAGCCGAGGTGGGCACGGCGGTGGCCGCGTTCTCCCACCACGAGCTCAACGACGTCAAGGAGGACTCCCTATTCAAATGCCTCGACAGCTGCTCCGACGACATCGAGGAGGCGGTGGCGCATCTGAGCGCGCTCACCCGGGAGCTCACCGACGCCAAGTTCCTCGAGGTCAAGTCGTGGCTGTCGGCGACGCTCGGCGGCACGTCCACCTGCGAGGACACCTGCAAGGAAGCTCCCATCAGCGAGATCAAGAACGCCGTCGTCACCAAGAGCCTCGAGTTCGAGAAGCTGCTGCGCGTCACGCTTGACCTCATTACCGAGGCGTCTGGCTCCATGTCGGCCCAGGTCGCCGTGCCGCCCTCGGCGTGGGACGCCAGCGCCCCGTCGCCGTACTCCTACGGTGCCAGCGCCCCGGGACCGTATTCATCCGACGCCAGCGCGCCGGACGCCCAAGCGCCGACGTCCTCCTATGGAGCCAGCGGGCCGGCCTCCGACGTGCCGTCGCCATCCCCATCGATCTCCATCTCGCCGTCATCCGGGCCCGCCGACGCACCGGCGCCGTCGTCTGGCGCCAGCGCTCCGGAGGCCGACGCGACAGCATGAGCGAAAAACGTTTTTCGAGGCTTCGATCGGTGCCTAGGCTAAAAAGATTTTGTTTTTTTTTTGTCGCAAATTTATTGTTCTTGAATGGATCTTAAATAATCGATAATACTAATAAAGGGTATAATGGGTGATTAAGCCCAAGTAGGAACCCATTGAGGCGAGTATGGTCTGCTTATGACTTGGGCCTAAGTTTGGGTGGATGGCATGTTTGGGTGATTTGTTGTAAAAGTGACATTAAATTGTTATGATTTAGACATGTTATATTAGCATCTTTAAGTGAAACTAACGCTCCATACAATCGTAGAGACAACTATTATCTATGTAGCTCTCCACATCATCTGCTAAATTAATTAGAAGCAACAGTTACAACGGAAAAGACAACTGTTGTTGGTACTCCGATGACCACACAAATCACGTTGTTAGTAAACGAGCTCTCTACCATATATAGGCATAACATTGTCTATGAGCGCAATCGTTCATGCTAATAGACCGCTTGTTCGGCAATTTGTGACCCCAGCTCTCCTCTATATAAGCATGAATTTCATGTGGCATCGTTATAGATGGATGACGACAGCCCATATGGTGCATGCCCCAACTGCATAGTGGAGAGAAGCCCTGTGCCAAGGTTTTAAATCAGCTTCAACTTTTAAAAATCCAACAAGTTCCTCTAAACAGCTCAGCTTTTAAACTGTTTTTAGCATACGCTAGAAGACATATAACTAGTAAAACCAAAAGCTAAAAGTTGGACTAGACCTACTTTTAAAGGTTATTTGTCAAATGGTTTCTTATAAAAAGCTACAGACACTTTTTAACCCAAAAAGTAGTTTTTCGGAAAGGCTATAGCTCCCCTAAACAGGCCAAGTTTGGTTGGAGTGGCTTCTAGGCCTTATGGCCAACAATTACCTAACATGCCTATGGTATATGTGAGACCCCGTTCGGAAGAACAGGAACCTCCATGTGATTACTGTGCTATTCCCTGGATCAGTAGCTAGCACTCACATGTTTACAACAATTGGAAATCACAACCATACAATATAGTAATTAAACAGAAACGATTATACAAATAATATTACAACTCAGAGAAATATAGCAGCAAAAGAAGCAATAACCCTTGTAGTGTACCCATCCATTCCCGCAGGCAACTGACCAGGCATAAACTCTAGATAGAACACGACGAAGAAAATCCCGCAACTGCGATGAAAAGAGACTCAAGCCGCTACCACAACCACCTACATATAATTAGGCAAGGGTGAGTACTTTACGTACTCAAAGCAAGACTTGAGCAAACCTATAATACATGCAGCCATTTCAAAGGAAAGGCTACTACGCTTAATTTGCATAAAGCGAATTTCATTTGTAAATCGAGTTATTTGCAAACGGAATTGATAAGAGCATTTGATTGATAACAAATAAGTAAAGTATAAATAACACTCACAGTCCTCCATGACGTGAGCGATTTAATCATCAATTCACGAATCCATCAATGTCAGCCCTTCGACATAAAGCACGATTGCCAAAACAAATGAAACCAACCCTTTTGAAAATAATAAAACATTTAACTCGCGCGAGAGTTCACCAAGACACCCATGACCGCGTGCGGCTAATCAATTAGATTTAAACTCTGCAGAGGTGTACAACTGTACCCACAAGGAATGATCAACTCACCACGTCAGCCGTGGATCGCCATACAAGAGTATGCGAATGAGCGATCATACATAGTCATTAAATTCCTAGACAAGGCTTTACCCCAGCCCGGGACGTTAACCCTCGCCCTGAAAACAGAGACACTCACCCAAGCCGTGGATCCACATTTATCACACCCAACACCACGTCTCTGTCCATGGCAAGGCGTACACCGTTGCACCGGCCAGGCGATTACCCATACAAACTGCATGGAAGCCCCTCACAAGCAATCCGTATCGGAATGCCTCCGCTAGCTCCCGCCTACCAATGAGCAAAGCCATGTCTAAACAATTTAATAAGCTAAGGCTACCCCATTCTCACCCTTGTGGTTTGTACGGATTTTCTTGGATCAAGCTATACGATGTTCGGTCCTTAGTTGTGACACGGCGACACTTCACCCTACACTACGTGCTATTCCTTTCTCGCACAACCGGCTATTGCCAATAATCGCCGCATCAAAGCATAGTTTCATTTTGGGTTTTAATCAAAATTACCCACCACCAACAAGCCATTTCCAAGGTTTTCAGAAACAAATCTTGCTTTGATCATGTACATTCTCGATTCTAAAGCATGGCTAAGCATGAATAATATGAACGCATATACCCATGATGACATTAAGTAACGCCTAACCTTAATCTAAGGTTATCAAGGTTCACATTTCATAATCATCAAAGGAGATTCACGAGACAACAGGTATAACTACCAAATCCATAAGATAGCAATTTACATAAAGTAAACGCATGCATAAAACAATTTGATGCACAAAAGGAATATAAAATACTGGGATCAATATGGTCAAAGGAGTGCTTGCCTTGCTTAATACCGCTTATGATGAAGACGAGGATTGCGGTTGACGACGACGACGACAGAATAGCAACGTCGGGTTCTACACGTCGATCAACGGAAAATACAGCAAATAAAAGACTTCAATAAGGGCAAAAAGAAAATTGATAGAAAGACAAATAAAACTCTTCACAAGAAACAGGGATTGCTCTTTTATGAATTTATTAATCTTATTTTACGAATTCAAGACGCTAAAATTGGTTAGATTAATAGAATTAGTCATTAGTTGCAAGCTTTCATTGATTCACTATTCACAATGAGTTTCGCAACTTTATTACTTATGGGTTTTTCTCTATTAGGATTCAGATTCGAAGCAAGATGAAATAAGAATATTTTCTTAGATTACTGCAGATCATATCCTAGAGTTCAATTCCAGGCTATTCTTTACTAAATTCAGATTTAGATGAGCTGCTTAGTGAATTAATGAAAAGGCTTAAATGATCATATTATGCTATGAGTGAATACTTTTTCGCCTTTGATTGACTTTAAATAGAATTAGCTTTACACAAGTTAGATCTACTGATTTAGGCTACTAGACTTATTTACATGATATTTAAGAAGGTTCTGGTGATAAAAATATCTTAATTATAGACTTCTTCAATTCTACCGATTCATATTATAAAGTTCAGGAAACTTAACACTTAAGGTTATTTGGCTATTAGGTTTTGCATGCAAAACATGATGAAATATGGTTATATCTTCATACTAAGATGATTTATACTTTGTATAACAATCCTAAGCTAATTCCATAAATTTTAGGCTTTAGCTGATACATTATAATCATTGTCGAAAAGGCTTAAGTGGTATTGTAAAGTTGACGATATACGGAATCGGCCAAAAGTGAATCAAGAGGTTATCATTTAAGGGTTTTGATCTGATGGGATTAATATGCAAACCTTAATGGAATAAGATTCTTTTTATAGATCATGGTAGTATAAACTTTGTACAGTGTTTCTAAACTGATTTTACTGATTTTAGTATTTGGATGAGTTATTTCATCTATTGTTGAAATAGTCTAAATGACCACATTGGAAATCTTAATTCGGCCACGATTCAAACGTAGTTTCTAACTACACTAAACATGATCTTTGGTTCGTTTTTCGGTGTTATCGAGTATACCATCCTAGAAATGTTTGAACTGGTTCGGCATTATTTCAACTTCAATTGCAATAGATTATCTATTTATTTACTGCTATAATTATCATTTTCTTCTATTAAAAGAATGCAAATTAAGTTCGATCCTAGGTATCTTGGTATGGACAAGCTCCTACTGATTTCAGGAACTGCATACAAATCAATTCATGGTTTTGTGAGGTATTTTGCTACTATTCTTACTAATGATCATACTAGGGTTCATTAATGATCGCTATGCAACACATAAACTTAGTTCACATATTTAATATCTCTGCATGATCAGGCTTATTAAAATCCCAGAAGCACATAATCATTTATTTTATGATTTTAGCATTTATATTTTTCATATGTACAACAGTGCCCATAATAGTGAGTTCACCTCATCTTAAATTTAACTAATTGTTTTGTAATATAAAAATTCAATATTTTTGTATATTTGAATTGATATTGATCTCATCATCATATTAATATTTATTGTATCATTTTATGCTTTCTTGTGCATAACTTGTTATTGAAGATCATAATGAGATTATAACAAAGTTAAATTCTAATAATTTGTTCTCAAGCTCAAGAATTAAATATTTTGGTATATTTAGATTCTTTCTGATTTTATATGAATAATGAAATTTACTTTACTGAAATTCGATTAAAATCACAAAAGATATTCAGTATTTAAATTTCAGCCGATGGGTAATTGCATACAGAATTGGGAATACGCTTTCAGTGTTGGAAAACGCCTTTACCCCTTTGCACTTGGCATTGGTGAGGGACGAACGAAAGGGCCTTGCTGATCCACAGAGAACAGGGGCGAAGCTAGGGCTGGTCGGCGAGGACACTCCGGCGGTCTTCCGGCGAGGGCGACGACGGGGAAAGGTGAAGCTCGACGAGGTGCATCTGGAAGTGAAGTTGATTCGGCGGAAGAGCTATCGAGCAGCCGCGCCGAGCTCAAATGGCGGCAACAATGGTGGCTCGGTGAAGAAGATGACCAGGCGACCGGCAGAATCGGCGGCTTGAGCATCCACGGGCCACCAGAGTCCATTCTCGCGGTCGCTTCAACGGAAGAATCACGGGAGCTTACCACGGCTTTGGTGAGAGGAAGAAGGCGCACCGGCTGCAGCAAGATTTTGCATGGGAGATGATGGGTATTGTTGGGGGCTTTTAATCAGTGGAGCTGGGGGATGCTATAGCCCAAAAGGATTTGGAAATGGATCATTATTCCGCGCGAATCAGTTTCGGCTTGAACTCTGAATCTCCCTGGCAATGGCGGAATCAGGAGGGGATTCATGCGCCTGGCTTGAGGAGAAGGAAGGGGAACTGAGGGGGAGTGAGGAGGGGATCCTTGCGGTCACTGAGGAGCATATTATAGCCAAGGAGTGCAATGGATGAGCCGGCCCTGGTTGGGATTGCCTCGGTTGTTCTCACTCGATGCACAGGAGGAAGTATGGTATTTGAAGCTTCACGAGATCGAGCGAACGTGGCGATGATCAAGCTTGCAATGAGGTGAGGCTGATGCAGTGAGGTGACCAATCGACGGAGGGATGCACTGAACGGGGCTTCGGTCAAGCTGCGCTGGCTCGGGAATGTCTCACCCGGTCGCAAGAACAGGGAGAAGAAAGAGAGACAAAGGGGCGGGGACCACCGGCGATGAAGGAGATGACCAAAAGAGATAGTCTCCGATTTTATTGAGCTGCTAATTGGGAGTAGGAATTTGTAAAACTTTTTTACCAGGGTCTTTGAATAGATTTTTATGGCTGGTAAAATTTTGAGGTAAAGATAAGTTACCGAAAAATTTATAAAATTCTGACAACAGTGACTATCCCTAACTTTTGGCTTCGGATTTTGATTTTTGATTGATATCAATTGAAGTCTATTATTTTTGAAATTTTGTTTTTATAAATTATTTGGTCTCAGAATGCTTCTGTAAAATTTTTAACTCAAAATATGGCTCCATTATTTTATAAAAATTCTGACATTGCAATTTCTAGATTTTCATAGTTCCTGTTTTTGAATTTGGAAAAGTCTTAAATTATATTATTAATTTATGAAATTTTAACCAACGGTAGAAATTGCATTGAGGTTTTCATGATAAAATTTTCAGCTCCAGATAAAATTTATAATTATTTTATAAATCCTGACAATGCATTGTTTTGATTTAAAAGTTGACTCTTTGTTTCATTCCTTCCTTTCTTCATGTATGAAATTTCATTTTATGGCCAAAATAATTTACTTATATGCTCAGGGTTCTCATGGCAAATTTTCTAAATTTTTACTTTTTCCATTTTTGCCTTTTCTCCTTTTCATTCTTTATTTCCCTTTTGTTTGATTTCTCTTGCAACACAAAAATCCAAGAAACTCCAATTAAAACCAAGAACATCAAGAAAATTCTAAAAACATTTACATCCAAGTTTAAATGTTATATTTTACTATTCTTGAATTTTTGGGCTGTTACAGTATAGCACTCGATGACGGTGTGGTCGGACACCGGGCAAGGAAACCTTCCCTGTGAGCCCAAAACAGAACTTTTTTCTTGCAAATTTGACAGTTTTTGCGGATCCCATTGCTATTCTATTTAGGACAAAGTCCATATAACACCTCAAACTTTGTTCGAAAGTCCAGCATCCCGAACTATAAAACTAGACATTTGATCCCCAACTTAGCAATCAGGTTCAAATAACACCATAACCCTGTTTAGCACAATGGTATTGCTTTTATGGTATGATAAGTAGACGGTTTTACTATGTAAGATGACCTGTTGGGCATATTATGAGAATGATAGGTGGGTCTCACAAAGGCTTCTCCAAATTGAAATAGAGAGCGAGAAATCGTAGGGGCCAACACCCATAGAAGCATGATTGGGAGATCAGTGAGAGAGAAGCTTATGCGGGCTCCATCTGTTATTGACCTAACTTAGTCAGCATGTTATTATACATGGCAAAACTACCCACTCATCACGACATGCTCGCAATACCACTCTACAAAAAAAAAACAAATCAGGTTGTTATTTAAATTAAATTGCAAAGTTTAGGAGTCAAATGTCTGGTTTTGAAGTTCGGAGTGTTAAATGGACTTAGAGTAAATTTCATAAAAATGCAGATGTCTTGTACAAACTATTAGAAAACTACATATTTTAGTTTCTATTTAACAAAACTACATATATTAAGAGAACTTATGCCACAAAACTATAGGTTTTTGAATTGACTATTTATTGTAGCGGGTCTGATAGTGTGAGCCCACATAGCAGTTTCACGTGCCCTCATTTCCAGTTTCATTCGTGCGTGAGGCTGCCATATAGGCACAGACTATCAGACCCGTTATAAGAAATGGTTAATTTTAGAACTTGTAGTTTTGTGATATAAGTTCTCCTAAAATTTGTAGTTTGTGAAATTAAAGCAAAAATCTATAGTTTTTTGATAATTTGTACAAGAAATCTATAGTTTTGTGAAATTTAGTGATGGACTTTTAACCAAAGTTTAGGGTGCTATATGGACTTCACTGCTGCAGAAATATATATATAAGATGCCACATCGCATACGGCTTTTAAAAACTATCTGTGTTAAAGCTAATCATAGATAGTTTTACTAGCATGACCATTAAAGTTACAGAATATGCTAAGAACCAACTGTGATAAGCTAATATCATAGACGTTTTATGGTACAAATCAGCCGTGATATTTTACAAACAGTTTGTATCACGAACCATCTATGATATTAGCTTATTACAGACGGTTTTTTAATCAAATCATTTGTGATAACATTTTCCTGTTACATATATCATTCTAAGGTTTGTGCTTGCCGCACTCCTCACCCAATCGAAATCTCTTTCACCGACCTTGGGCTCCTTCCTGAGCCCATCGTTACTGCCCGTACTCGATGCCGCCATCCCCAAGTTCGCGTGCCTCCTCTCCAAGCCCATCACACACCTCCTTCTCGAGCACATCGCCGCCGTCTCCCCCAAACCTATCGTTGCCTCCTCCCCCGATCTTTCCATTTTCTGTATTTTTGTGATGCAAATGTTCAATAGGTATGTTTTATTCTCCATCTCTAGACTCTAGGTAAGCAAAAAAAAATCTGTTCGATAACTGCCTGTCATATTTGTGTAAAACATTGTGGTACGTATATTACTCCTTAGAATTTTGAAGTTGGTGGATGAGGAGACTATCACTTTTTCTTTTTGTGTGTGTATCCCGTTCATCAGGCTTTGTTTGGCCTAGCTGACAGGTAGGTCAAACACAAGTGCTCCAATGTTTGGCTCCAAGAGAACCCAAACAAACAAAGAGTAGGACCCTAGGAGCATGTGTAATTTCGGAGCTAGCAAACTATTTCTCCAACTTTGGAGTTGCGGTTATATTGCTATATAACTAGTGTTGCTGTGGGACTTCACGTCTATAAACAGCTTTGGAGAAATATGCACACAAAAGAAAATCAAAAAGGAAATAACGGTGAAATCCAATTCAGAGAGAGGACTTGTGTCGACGTTTGTTGTCGGCAATAATGATTATGGGGCTAGACGCTGGATCTCAAACTTGATGGTAACATAAGACATGTGTTTATACAGGTTCAGGCCCTCACAGAGGAGGTAATACCCTAGTCCTGTATTCTGGGATTATAGGGATCTTGATCTTGATGAGGATCACAATCTCAATCTCGATGTGGTGCATGTGTTCTGGGGTTCGATGTTGTCCTCCGAGCTAGGGTCCCCTACCCCCTTTATATAGTGGAGGGGCGGGGTTTACAAGAAGGAGTTCTAGTCGGTTACCAAGTGGAGATTCTATCTCTAACTTTTCATGCCGAATATGTTAGCATCCGGGATTACAATCGTGTCTTTCCTATTCAAGGTCGGTTACTATCTTCAGGTCTTTCTTATTGGGTACGGCGGTGGTAGTCCGGGTGGTACCCGTCTTTGCGTAGCCAGCTCGGCCCATCCTCTCTTGGGTGGCCCTTGCGGCCCGCCATGTAAATACCTGAGGTCTATGTATTCCACAACTTGAATGGCGGAGGAGTAGACGAATTTGAACAAAATTTCAGATCAAAGTAAATCAAGGCAAAAAAAAACAATAAGATTATACCTTCATAAATATACCAATCTAATGATTGAGAGTCATAGTAGGAAATATAAGCAATGGAAAAAAGAAGATCTCAATTGGAATACCTCAAAAAGGAATCCTTTACGAATGTCATTGCTTCAGACATATTGTTCGGCAATACAGAACACTAAAAGAAGTGGAACATTGATGCAATCCTGCAAACAAAATTGATGTAATGATTAATCCAAAACCATCATATCAGATTATGAGGAAAATAGGGCGGTAGGTACAGTGAGCTAGATTTGAAAAAATCAATTTGTTGGTTGTAATGTTGAACAAACAAAGGTGAAACATGGTAGGGCTAAAAGAAAAATAGAAGATGATGCAAACGAGGGAATATCTATGACACTCAATTTTCATCCAAACAATGTGAACAATAGAGGTGATGTAATTGTATAAGAGAGGAGAGAAATAGCATTGATTGTAGTAAGTGGGGATCACTTATTTAATAATATATATAGATATAGGATAAGGACAACTATATATGTCGTATTTTCATGCTTCCCATGACAAAGTTTTATTTCTCCAAAAAAATGAGATAAATGTAAGATTGTAAACATTGATTTGGAGAAGTTGAACACCTTCGAAACAGGCCCTTAGCTTCGATTCTCAATCTCCCACTTTTCTTTTGAAGCTGGGGCAGACCAGGAGCTGGGGCCAAACGGAGCATCAACGTATGCAACTAGCAAGAACATACCAAAAAATTGATAGGTGGTTTTGGATCAATAATTTTGAAACATGTTTGCGCCTTTTTTGTTGTGGCCCAACCATATCCCTCCTTAAAAATGGCTTTTAGATTTTTTTCTATAAGGAATAAAAAATGAGTCATGTATCTTTATATATATTTACTAATTGGAGGCTCCTTTAGAAGCTACCACATATTAATCAGAGAAAAAAGAAAAATGCTAGAAATTCTCATGCTAATGAAAAAAAAGGAAATTGGTCCAACTAAAGTGTCCCCATCTACGTATGCAAAAGCAATGTTCCCATATACGCCATGCCAACGCTAGCCATTGTAGTCAATTCGAATTAATTCTCACAATAATAACTCAAAGATGATGCCCATGTGGAGACAATGTCTTAGCCGACAAGTGCTCCAGCAAAATAGAAAAGGAAGCATGGAAGAATCTCACGGCTTCCAGTTGGTTTCGGATTAAGCATAGAATGTGGCATATCACCGTGATAACTATTGTACTGTAATGTTTCAAACCACTGCTAAGTTAATTACTTTCTATCGGTAAATCTAATTCACAGTCCATTTGAACCGGTAGATTATTGATTAAATATTTTTTTATCTTTACTAATTGGAGGTTCCTCCAAAAACCCCCCACATTAATCCTAGGTGGTAAAAAGATAGAAACTGCCATATTAATCGGAGAAAAATAAAAAAATTCTACATTTATCGGACTGGATGAATACACAAGTAATTGAAGCGAAATCTATTTCCCATCAAGTGATTGAATTATTGAAAAGGAATAGTTCCCCTGTAAGTTGGAACCGCTGGACATGCACACGTA
Source organism: Guadua angustifolia (assembly GCA_036346375.1). Taxonomy (NCBI): domain Eukaryota; kingdom Viridiplantae; phylum Streptophyta; class Magnoliopsida; order Poales; family Poaceae; genus Guadua; species Guadua angustifolia. The sequence continues at coordinate 31,666,398 of CM070512.1, read as the reverse complement.
CGTATACATTATTTTGCATGAATCGGATTAACAAGAATTATGCATGCCACCGATTATTAAGGGAACATATCCTGTGCAACCAGAGAGTTGGTGAAACCACGGTGCAACCCAACTAGAAAAAGTTTCAAAAATTTTGAAAAAAATGATGGATGTACATCTCAGCAAAGTTGATCTACATATAAAATTTCATGATCAAGTTTGTCCTTTTATTAGAGTAATAACAGGACGAATTTGATCATAAGAAATTTTATATGTAGATGGGGTAAGCTGAGATGTACATCCATGATTTTTTTCAGAATTTTTTGAAACTTTTTCTAGTTGGGTTGCACCGTGGTTTTACCAGCCTGTCTGATTGCATAGGATATTTTTCCGATTATTAATTGGATCTTATGAGTGTCAAGTGCAACTATAATAGGAAACATGACCTTTTTTTTGCGAGGAAGGAAACATGACCTTGATCAGTGCACAAGTTAATTATGTGCCGTCTGGCTAAAGCAAGCACTACCTTGAAAAAGGTCATCAGTGGCGGTTCGAAACTGCCATCAGTGACGGTTTTCGAACCGCCACGGATTTAGTGCCACTGATAATCGAGGATTATCAGTGACGGTTCTAGAACCGCCACGATAACGTTATCGATGACGGTTTTGGATAGAACCGTCACAGATATCGAGTTATCGATGGCGGTTCTAGCCAAAACCGTCATCGAACTAGCACTAGCGATGGACGGTTTTGGCTAGAACCGCCACCGATAGTCCGAGACAGGAAAATAAAAAACTGGCATTTGTGGCTAGCCTCAGGCAGTGCTAGCCATGCCCTCTGTTATTGGAAATGCCAGAAGATGAATTACCAAATATATATGCTGACCACAACACCACTTGGCATAAATACCAACTAAACCAAACAGGAATCACTCTCAACAAAGAAAGACAGAATCGATAATTACATGATTACAGCTACATATAGCGGCAGCACCAATTGAAACGTTCTCACAAAATCTCAATGATTAGCCCGTCTCAGATTAACAAAAAAAGCAAGCATAGATATAGATAGGGCTCAAAGGCCTCACCTGACCTGGCGGCGTGGAGGGCTTCAGCCATGATGCGCTCGGAATGGGGGGAGTAGGTTGCCGGCCGGGGTGATTTCGCTTACAGCTAGATGGTAGAGGAAATAATCTGGAAGCAGCCAAAGCACAGTCACCAAATGGAAGAAACACAAAAGATCAATACAGCTAGATGGTAGAGGAAATTAATCTGGAACCAACTAAAGCACTGTCAAAGTCGTACTAATCCAAACATAAGCGCACACACACACAAAGGCTTAAACAGGCACAGATGATAAGCACACGAATGGCACAAGCACAGGAATAAATAGCTCTCAGAAAAGTGGCCTACATTACCAAGCAGGAAAGACAAGATAAATTGAAGGCTACGCGTATAAAATGGGAAAGCACATAAGATCAATACAAACAAATGCTAGGGAAAAATAATCTGGAAGCAACAACAAACCAACTCACCTAGAACTAAAAAACGGAAGGCGCGGCCCTCTCAATGATCGGCGCTAACAGACGAAGGAACACAGACTTAGCTGGTTCTGTCATTGCATCAAAGACCATACACCACATAAGTATATGAGTAAAGGGGAAAAGACAAAAGTAGGTAAATAAGTGATATATTGAAATTAGAGCATACATATTAGTATGTGCAGTTGTTGTAGACTAAAGAATATAATTCAAATAACATGTATCGCTAATCGCTTTTGGTCCTTCTAAAGTAACTACTTATCCCACATGCTTCAATTTGATAACAACTGTTTTTTTTTTTGCTTCATCGAAAAATAGTTTCATTCTCTAATTAGAAGTTCTTATTACGAGTATGATTAGTTCAACAAAAGAAGGAGAATTCCAAAGAATGCATGGTCTTGCATAGCACTTAGTAGATTAATTAGAAAGAGTGAGAAGTGGGACCTGTATCTTTTGAGCAACACCTTTCGAGACAATACCTTTGCAAGAGCATATAGGACAACTTGAGGAGTCTTAACCACAAGAACACATAATGTAAGACCACACATAAACTTTCATAGATAAAGGAGAGGATATTTCCTAAAAGCAAGGCAGACTGATCAAGGTAGCTTTTTTTCGATCAAATAAGTGGAGCTAAGTGTTCATAACTAGACAAAAGAGCATAGCAACAAAAAGGAGAGTTGAGTACAAAAATTCACATGACTATAGTATCGAGAGTTCAAAGGCTTAAATGCATGTGAAGATCAAGTGTTCTTGTTAGTTAAGCATAAAATTGTGCAAAGAAAGTAGCTATGCTACTTATGCTTTTCGCTTAGCTGGTGTGTTAAAATGAACACAAGAAAGAAATGAAATGAACACACAAGAGGGAGAGAGATGCAGAATCAAACACGAGCAGTAAGTAGTGATGATGCCTGGATAGCGGTCATCACTTTTGAGTTATATATGCACATTGAGGTTAAAAATTAAAAAAATCCTGTGAAAGGGACTCACCTCAATAGACAGAGTTTTATTCTTATAATCTACATTGATGAACCCATCGATACCTTTCTTCCTAGGTGCTCATGGAACCTTCAATACAATGAAAAGGTTGTAGAACTATCAAGACTAACCATTTCAAGTGTTGAACAAGAAGATCAAAATCATTTACGTAAAAAATGATGATAGACATCTAAACATGAAACACGTGCTTACAGCATAAGCGTTGGTTCCTCATGCGGTCATTCTTGACAATTATCTATTTCATGAAATGTTACGCAAAACACGAATCGACATTGAACTTGCGAAGCTATATGGCAAAGATTCAACATTTTTCACTTGGTTAGTTTATCAAAGTAACCAAGTAATTTTTTCACTTGGTTAGTTTATCAAACTATTACAAACACATGAAATAACTTCATATGAAAAAATAACCATGTAAGGCAAACACATGAAATATTTAGAAGTGCCACTGCGCATGTGTGTACATGTGTTCCTCAAGAAGACAAACGTACATGCTACAAAGAGCGTAACCATCGACAAGAGAAGTGGCATTGATGAAAGAAGGGGTCCCATTTCAAATGGGTACAAAGAGTTATTTACACTTTGTAATGAAAAAAATTGAAGTAACAAAAGCCTTCGTAGTTTCAGTAAACTTGAAGTCGGCCTCACTGGTCTTCGGATGTTGGAGACACGTGATGTGAGACATGAGTATGGAGGAGTGGATCGTTGTTGTCTTCGTCATAAAACTCGCCTTTTTTGTTGAGTATTTCCTTCATGATGAAGTAAGCGAGCTGGCCCTGAACGGCTTGGATTTCAGAAAAAATGCCCTACCGTAGAGCGACTTGAGGCGTTGTAGGTATGAAAAAAAGAATTAAGAGAGCATATAGAAATCGAGTGGCGCGAATCGATGTGTCATGTCGGCATGATGACCTCCACGCCATTGTCTTTTATTGTGCAACTTAAGATTTCCGCATGTACTAGCACATAACGAAGTACCCACATAGATTTGTTCCTTACTTACGCTTGTGACACTGCGAAAATCGAATGAACTAAGATGTCGTCGAAGGAGCTATTTACTATGAAATACGATATAAGAATATTCCTTGCGTATGCATCGGAAATTTAGTACGGATTGTAAGGGTTTTACGGTATGGGCGTGTCTCGTGCTCTTCTCGACAATATCTTTTGAACGCCTCGTTGATTAAACGTGTCATCACTTCATAGTCCGCTTTAGGTTTATCCAAAGGATCCATGATCGAGATCTTGCTCTTATGCGGATGAATTACTACGAGAATCCATTGGAATCTGGATGCCATAGCCATTAGTCGTTACGTCGAGTAAATAATCTAAACCAACGAGTAATTTAACTCGCTAGTGAGGAACTTACTTAAAATTGTATGGTACAAGTATAAACTCCTTGTCTTGTAGTTTAAGCAAAGCTTTATAAACGCATTCCTCGACCTCCTTTGGTACTCTCTCGATTTCTTCTTGGCAAACCGCTCCTTGTCGAGGAATCCTAATCGCCCCTTGGTTCTTCGTAGTTCTTGAATCTCGTATCTATATAACGAAATAGTTAGACATGACATTTATCGGTATTACGTGAATGTAGACCAAGATTGATATATTAGACACTTACAGTGTCGAGCATCTCAAAAAACATATGTCGAGGGCGTCATGATAGAACAAGTTGTGCATGTTATCGAATTCTATTAAGAAGTAGCCATAGCCCTCGTGGTGAAAATGTTCCTCACGGAACACCGCAGTGATCACCTTCGGAGTACGTCTTGGTTGGATCGCTCCATGTACCATGCATGTAGTCATTTGCATCATGGGTGTTAGACTGTTTAACTTCAATCGGTGACTAAGGGCTTCCCAACCTCGAATTTCAATCTTGGTTGATTTTCTTGTTCATCGACTTCCCCTTGCCCTTACTTTTTTCACGGACGACATCATACTCGGTCTGGCTTCCCCTGATCTAGCTGATACGGTCTGTCTAATGTGCCATTTTTTGGGATCAGGGGTTGTAGGTTTGTCCTTTGAAGTACCAGGTGTTACAGGTTTCTGCGTTGGAGTACTAACAGGGGCCATATTTATGGGGCCATACACAGAGTCACGGGCCAAGTGCTATGAATGCTGCTCATGTTACCGAAAGGATTCATTCCATCCGTACTCAAGCCAAACCTTACATTCCTCAGTTCATTTCCGAAGTTCTCCCTAAAGAGTCTATCGATGGTTCTCATCGGGCGTAATCGGTAGGGTGTCTCAGTTTTCCATCCCTCTTACGGTCTTCCGAGTGCCATCGCATCAATTTGGCGAGCTTTTTGTTTCCAAATAAACGCTTCAAACGAGGTATTACTGGCAAATACCACACCACTTTTGCGGAAGCTCCTTTCTTCACCTCGATAGCTTCGCTGTCATCGCCCTTACGCTTGTATCACGACGCTTTGCACACCGGACATACATGAATGTCTGCATAGTCTTTGCGATAGAGTATACAGTCGTTTGGACAAGCATGTATTCTTTCTACTTCCAATCCCAAGGGACATACAACCTTCTTAGCTAGATACGTGGTTTTAGGCAACACGTTTCCTTCAGGCAGTATGTCCGCTAAGAGATGTAACAACGCCGTGAAACTCTTGTCGGACCAACCATTGGCTGCCTTCAATTTCAATAGCGAGAGCACCGTGTGCAACTTTGTGTATTCCTCATTACAACCCGAGAACAAAGGTTTCTCCGAATCCTCCATCAAACCCGTGAATTGATTAAACTCTCTCTGACTAGTGTAGTTCTCTTCTACATCGCGCAACATTTGAGCAGTTAATGTCGCCATCGACGACCAACCTATCCTCATCGGATCCATAACGATGTCACCGCCACATTGCGGCTCCGTAAATCGCCGGCGTTATCACGTTCAAGTATGATCTCCTCTTCACCGTGCCTTGTCCAACTTGTATAGCCGGTACAAAACCCTCCGGATCAAGTGCAAATGGATATGGTTTTTGTTCGAAAACATCTTCTCATTCTTGCAATCAATGCATGGACGATGTATGTACTCCGTCTTCTTTTGCAAGTTTGTTCTCCTCGTTTGCCCTTAAAAAGAGATACACCGTCGATATATTCTTGGCTGCAACGGTTCGCATCGTACATCCATCTCCGGTCCATCTACAGTTCATTAATTTAAGCAATTTATTAATATCCAAAATCTTAATTAAATAAATTGTTATTGAATATTCAACAATATGCACTAACGGGACAACATTAATACTAAGTAAATGTTGCAAACTTAATTAATTAATTTTAATATATACTCATACGTAACCAAAAATTATATATATATATATATCCTCCTAAGATCAACATAATAAATTCCTCACCTCAAAATTTCATGATCACCCGACTACCATATTAACTAAAATTTATTTATCATTCACATCCAACAATCTTAATTACATAAATTGGGTTTATATGCTTCATAAAAATTCACTAACAATACCCACTAATGAAGCAAGATGTATATACACGCTAACGAAAAAAATTAATGGTAACTAAGAAAAATATTAACTACGTAATTTTTATACATATCCTTCTAAGAGCAATATAATAAATTTCCTCATCTCAAAATGCAAGGCAATTGAGGATTGCATAGTAGCAGCTTAGCAAGCGGCGTGATCTTGCTCGCCTACTGCCGCGTTCGACTCCGCTCGTAGCGTGCTCGCAGGTGCCGCCGAGCGTTGTGTGCGTGCGTTTGTGTGTGTGGGCGTTGAGTGCGTGTGTGTCTGTAGTCCGGTTGTTGTTCTTCTTCTTCTATAATGAATGCCAGTGCTCCTGGCCATTTTTTTTAAAAAAAAAATGCAAGGCAATTAACATCATGATCACCCATCTATCATATTAACTATAATTTATTTTTCATTAATATCCAATAATCGTAAATACATAAATTTTATACATATCCTTCGGAAGAGCAACGTAATTTTTATACATATCCTTGAATATTAACTATAATTTTTATACTTCATGATCACCCATCTATCATATTAACTATAATTTATTTATCATTAATATCCAATAATCGTAAATACATATATTTGACATATGCTTGACAAAAATTCATCATCTAAATAAGGTAGAGAACTTAATCTAATACAAAAAGGTAATAAATTCATCATCTACAAATTGCCGCCTAAATAAAAAACAAACTAAATGTAGACCTTGCACCTAAACCTTAATTAAGCTAGGAATAAACCTTTTAATGGCAATTTTACACTAGAAATGAAGAGAGAAGACATATTTTACACACCTTGGAACAATTCTAGGAAGTGGAAGCACAAGATCTTGGCCAAACAAAATCTGAAATCAAAAAGTGAGTTTTGTTACGGGAGGAAGATGACCAAATGACAGGCAACAGGGGATATTTATAGAAAGCATTATTAGTGGCGGTTCTAAAACCAACCCGCCACGAAAATGTATTATCTGTGACGGTTCCATCTACCAACCGCCACAAATAGTCCCAAGTTATCGATGGCGGTTTTTATTTAAAACCGCCACAGAAAGTATTATCTGTGGCGGTTTTTGATGCTACCGCCACAAATGGTCCTCCGCCAATTTCCATATAGAACCGCCATCGATACATGTATTTGTGATTTCCAAAAAGAACCGCCACAAATAGGGCGTCACCTATGTGCTGTTTTGTAGTAGTGAAGCAAGATGTACATATGAGTTAGGAGACAAAAAAAATGTTAGAAATTTTCACATTAGTAGAGGATAGAGATAAAGAAAAATCTATAAAATATTTTGTATTAATCCAAGGAGGAGAAAATCTAGAATTTTCATATGACTAAAAACCAAAACATATTACATTAATTAGAGAGAAGGAAAAGAAATATAATGGAATAGAAACCCCATAATCGTGATTGTGTTTATTACAAATAAAAAAATTATAAAAATTAACATGTAAACACTTAAAGTTAAATTAAAAATGTGTTAATTGTACAAGGGAAAAGTTAGAAATTTCCACATGAATCCAGAAAAAAAAAAAAGAAGTAGAAATTCCCACCTTAATCAAAAAACATCTTGGCGGTCTATTTTTTGTGTAGGTGTAATCCACATCTTAGATTAAGTACGGATGCAAACGTAATAAGTCTAACATCCTCCTATAGGAAGAAAGATTTTGCATTAAGCTTGCACTCAGTCTGACATGTAAAAAATGCCACATATTGCTGAGTCACACTCGGCAAGAAGGCATTGATGGGTTGTGAAATCTTTGAGCTGAATTTAGCACTTTATATAGCTTGCATGCATTTATGTTTAAGAACTAATTGGTGGATCCTTGTAATTAAGCCTATATAAGGCCCTCATGTCAATTTAATAGGTGCCAACATGCACATGTTTGCAAGCATTGTAGCAAATGCATGTCCCCGAGTTCTTTACAACAATTTTCTAGCGTTCAAACAAGAAAGTTCGGATAAAACACAACACATCGTAGTGTTAAAGATATATTTTAAAATTTATATGTGGAAATAAATTTAGAAAAAAAATGGATTAAATGTAAATCCGTAGTAAAGGCAAACACAGAATTAAAGTACAATTTGGTATTGTGCAACTCCTTATTTGGGACTTAAAGTAAATACATAATTGATTTGTGATGAAAATTAAATTCAGAAATTAAAATAAAATAAAATGAATTAATTAAATTAAAGTTAAATACCAAATTATATAAATTCAAATTTAGATCGAAAAATAATTTTGCAACAAGTTCAATTGCAGGAAAATCAAATCATGTAAATATATTTGGAAATAAAGCTAACGAGAAAAAATGGGGGACATATTGCTTTGAAATCAACGTCTCTACAAGCATTCTTATTGTGTAATAAACAATTCATTTTCAAAAGAAAAAAAAAATAGCACCAACACAAACATGAACACCAAACAAATACCCCTCGGGTGTACAGAATAGAGCATGTAATTTATGAGACTTTGCAATATGTAGAACCTACATCTTGATATAATAAAGTTTTTTCCTACAGCTCCTCTGCTTTATTCCTCGGCAGCTCAGTGCTCATTTTCTATCTTAGTTTCCTCTCGGATAATTCATTTAGGGACTTGATATTATTTTTTCTTGATAGAGAAGGCCCCGGAACCGAGCTTTGTTTGACGAGAATGGCATGGCATTTCAGGGGCACCTCTGTACTCTTGTGCAAAGCTAGCTTGGAAAACTTCCAGCTTGTCATAAGCAAGTTCAGCAATGAATGGTCGAGTGAGTATGCACTGCAAAATCACATCTATAATTTTGAATCAGCTTGTCAATATATGTTGGATTATTTGGGCCAAGCCCACTTAATTGAGACAAATAAATCCTAGAAAATCTCAAAGGCCCATTCATGAGGAGGCATGTGTGCAAGCATTAGTCCCATATTGCTTGTGGAGGTGGAGAATGACCAATTTATAAGAGAGAGTTCTCTCCAACTTCCTAGAAGCATGGCAAGGGAGAAGAAGAGAAGCCCACACGCGCGCTCGCCTCGCCTCGCCTCGCCTCGCCGGGCTCGGGGCGGGGCGGAGGGCGCGGGCGTTAACCGAGTCCGTTCGTGGCACGTCTTGAGTCACGCTCGTCACGCATTACCGAGTTATCCCTATATATATGCGCCGCCACCCGTGTAGACATCTGAAACACACATTAGGGTTTTGCCACCTCTCGTTCTTTTGCCGCCACAGTAGCTTTCTCCATCCCGCCGGCGTGCATCGCGATCGGAGAGCAGGTCTCCGGAACCCTTCGTCTTTGCGATCCTGCACCGGGAGAGGGCGAATAAGGTTTTTGGGAAGCGCTCCGCGCGACTGCTCAAGATCTTCACCACGGCTCGTCTTCCTGCTCCTGCTGCTGGACGTCGTCGTAGCCAGCGGCTCCTGCGACGCGCCATCGCCAACGTCGACCACGTCAACACCGCAACTGCACCATCTACGTCGTCTGCATCTTCTTCTGTTCAGTACGTTCGATCTGCCCTAATCTTGTGGTTAATCATGTTTATCAAGATGATCATGATGTTCGTACTGTCTAGTATGTTAGAGAAATGCATGCTAGTTTCTGTGATGCTATTCATGACTTATATTCGGAATTTAATATGGAAGCCGTCTAATTTCTCAACAATCCAAAAACCTTATTGTAGACATTTTTACGGATTAAAATGGCTGGCTTTGCCGACGACCGAGGCCGAGAAATTCTCCGTGTGCACTTTAAGAGGTGGCAAGTCAAGGTCACGCTCGCTTCTGACTATGAATGTATTCGGGTTAGTAATGGCAAGCTGAAGGTGATCTCTCTGCGATCGCAGAAGAGTTTCACGGATGCCAATACTCTCTTTGTGGGATGCATTCTTAGCGTTCTTCCGGCCGTCCTGCGTGTGATGTGTACATGCACATAACAGACGCGAAGGTCTTGTGGGATACATGAATGCCAAGTTCGGCATCGGATGCTGGCGATGGAATCGTATGTCATGGAAAACTTTCATGGCTATAAGATGGTGATAATCACTCATTGTAGAGCAAGCCCATGAGATACTGATGCATTGTTAAGGAACTCGAACTCTGGAATGTATCTTACCCGATCCTTTTGTGGCCGGTTGCATTATTGCAAAACTGCCTCCCTCGTGGAGGAGTTTCGGCACTACTCTAAAACATAAGAGGACAAAGATATCAGTCGAAAATCTGATAGCATCCCTTGATGTTGAAGAGAAGGCTCGGGCTAAGGACTTCAATGGTAAAGGAGCCGAGGGCGATCCGGCACCAACATGGTTCGAAGAACTACGGCAAGAACAAAGGGAAAAACAAGCCTAACAAGACTACCAACTTCAAGAAGAAGAAGATGAACAAGGTGAGTGCCTTTGCTTCACATGTGGTGAAGTCGGTACTTTTCCAAAGAATGCCACGATCGTGCGGACCGTCGAGGAAAAAGGCCAACAATGGGCCAGACGTCCAAGGTCACAAACACAGTGACCGCTAATCTTTGGAGACGCAGGTATGGTAATTTCTTGTCGTGCCCGAATCTTCGCGGATTCGGACACTCTGTGTATGCCGTACTAGTCTAGGATCACGCTAGTACACACAGGATAAACAGGTTGAAGTACCACAATCATACACAGCGGAAATAAATAATAAAGTACTTCAAGCCTAATATAGTCGAGTTACATGACCTTATGGTCGCCTTACAATAATTCGCCACGCAGGGCGATAAATATCATCAGTACCAAGTTCATTCAGCGGAAGCAAAATACGATAGCGGAACCACTACTAGCCACAGGCTACTGAGTGCGGCTCAACCCCTTAGTCCTCCGGCCTTCGTTGAACTCTTCATTCCAAGCTGGCACGGCTTCTTCTTCTTCTGAGGTTTTTGTCGGTGCAAGGGTGAGTATACAGCATACTCAACAAGTCATGCACAATGCAGACTATTACTATATGCAAGGCTTATTCCAAGGAAAGGCTTAATTGGTTATTTTGCATAAAGCAGCATTTCTTTTGATAGGTAGTCCTATTAGATTAAAAGCGATAAGATCAATAATATTTAATAATTAATTTCTCAATTCTTTTCCAAGAGTTTGGCACATGACCTAATTTCCTTCACATGACTTTTTGGCACCTGACCACCCATTCCACATTTTCATTTTGAAAATCTAACCCTTATTTGTAATCACCGAGCAATGTCGATCATGCATGACACGGCTATTGAATAGTTTCACACACACACTGCGCAGAGGTGTACACTTTACCCACAGGATCTGATCGTTCACCACACAGGCGATTGATTGTAACAAAGTCTTTCAGAGACTAACACTTAGCGATGATCCTCTCGATGTGCCTTCCTAACACTTCCCTCACACAGAGCCAAAGTTTAGAAACAGCACATACCGTTAGATGGGTACCAAGCCGCGACCGCAGTGCACGCTCCCCGTCTGATTACATTTTGGTGTATGCTGTCACCCCGAGTATCAAAGGAAAGATATTAGAAACCTACTTAACTAGGTCCGTCCCATTCTGACAAGTGGTTGTACACGGAACTCAGCTCAAAGGCTCGCAAGGTTAAGTCCTTAATTGTCCCGGGCAAGACAACCATTTTATACATCTCGGCACACAGCCTTCACAATCTTTTCATACATCCCATTGCCACACAGGCCCACCTGGCACGAAGCCTTCTTGCCTCCCGTGTTGGCATCATATTAGCATCCAACATATTTAAGCATCTTAGGGTGGACAAGGTTTGGGGCATATAAACATTTATAATCAAGGTGGCATAACAAGTTTGGCTTTTAACTACCATTTCCCAATTTAATCAATAGTGGTTGTACTTAACATAGCATGCAATATGGAAATCAAAATATACTTTTAAAACTAGGCGAAATGATCAAAGCATAACTTGCCTTGAAGAGGAGTTGGTTACAGTCGAGGTTACTGCGACGGGTCTTCAAATTCTCCTCGGCGAAACCGGCGACTCGGAGTCTACTCGGTACAAGCAAACACATAATAAATATATAATACAGACAGCAAACAATTCACTAAAATTAGATAAAAATTACCAATAAATAGTTCACATTTTTACAAATTTTTGGGCACTGGAATCACTCAAATCCGAGTTAAAATGTGAAAGTTATAGCGTTTTCAATTTTGCTGAAATTCATAAAAGAATAAACCGAATTATTTCTCTATTTTCCAACGATTTTCCGGCTGATTTTCCCTCCGCGCGACACGTGTCGGCACCGGAGCGAACCACGTCGCCCACGGCCACTGACAGATGGGCGGGATGGCGTCCGCGGACGTCGGCCTACCGGCGGTCCACCCACCGCGTGTGGGCCGGTGAGCGGTGCTTTGGACCAACCAGAGGTCGACACGCCAAGAAGCATCAAGCCGCGCGTCGCGATTTACTCTCGGCCGTTGGATTCAATTCGACGGCGGAAAGACTAACCGAGCGAGTTATCGAGAGCGAGCCTCGTGGCTCAACGGCGACGATCGGATCGAAGATCTACGGTCGAAGATCTACCGAGCAAACTCAACTCAACCCTCACGGAATCGTGGCGCCGCGTCGACCGCTCGATAAATCCGACGGCTATCGCTATACCGAAAGCGATCTACTATTCATACACCGACGTGGCCTTACGAGCCATACGATCAAGATTCTCGGACAAGATCTATCGGGGCTATTTGATTCGGCCTTCTGAGGAGAAAACGTGGCGTTACCTTGCTCGTTCGATCACGAATCGGCGGTTTGCTTTGCTCTGGGGCGAGGCGGCGGTGGCGCAGCGATTCTCAAGGCGGAGACGAAGAAGACGACCAGCTCGGTGGCGCTACGGGACTTCTCCCGTGAAGAAGTGGACCAACGGATGCGTCTTGGCACGGTGGACTCGGAGAAGGTCCAAGCGGCGAGGATCGTCGAACGGCGGCGGGCACCGAAGAAAACCGAGGTGGAGGAGAGTGAACTACTGCGAAGCTCTTGGGGAGGCTAGAGAGGATGGCAAGGCACAAGAGAAGTGGCAAATGAAGCGGCGTGGAGTCTTGAGCACGGAGGGCACTTCACCCGCTCGGACACACCTCGAGGCAGCGCAAATCGACACAATCCTCGGCGACCAGCAAGGATCGGCGGTGCGGCGATCGCGCCCTCCGAGACCGTGCGGTCGCGTCACACCGCTCGATCAAGATCGGACGGTGGAGATCAACCTCATTCGCGAAACGGTATTTTAATCGCGTCCGGCCGATCGGGATCAACGGTGGAGGCGACGGTCGATTAGGGTTTTCGGGCGAAGCACAAAGTGTTGGGCCTACCAACACTGTAGCTAGCTTATTTCGACTTTTCATGATAAAAATAAAGATAGAAATTCAAAGTATTTATTTGGGGCACTAAAAATACCGAAAAATTCTAGAAAAATTCTAGAAAATATTTCAGAGAATTTTGAGCCTAAATAAAATATTAGTTTTAATTTTTGATAATTATAGTTTCTGGTATTTAATTACTCAAAGAAAATGATATAAATAAAATCCAATTAAATCCAATAAATCCCAGAAAAAATTAGATAAATTCCATTAAATGCAATTAAATGCAATTAAAGGTTGATTAATTCATAAAAATTCAAATAACTCCAAAATTTAAAATCGGCCAAAATTAGGGCGTTACAAACCTACCCTTAATGAATCTCGTCCCGAGATTAGAGGCTTAACTATAGAATAGGTTTGGGAATTCCTTTTTCAGATCTTCCTCTCGTTCCCGGTGGCTTCACTTTACGTGTGGTTGCTCCTTGAACTCTGCAGAAAGCAGGTTGTCTTGTTTCTTGTTTTCCGATCCATTGTGTCGAAATTTTTATCGGTTGCTCTTTGTAAGTCAAGTCTTCTGTAGTTCAACTTCTTCTAGTGACGTTTGTTCCTCGGGCACTTTCGGAGACACTTCTTGAGTTGCGATACATGAAAAACATTGTGCACTCTGCTAGTGATCTGCGGTAACTTTCGAGTTGGTGGCGACTTAGCCCTTCGGCTTATGATCTTGAGCGGCCCTACATATCTTGGCGCGAGTTTACCCTTTTGTGAAACCTCTGGACTCCCTTAAGCGGCGTAACTCGAGATACACGTAATCCTCCTGTTCAAAACTCAAATCTCTCTGGCGGTTGTCTGCGTAGCTCTTACATCTTGATGTGCAATCTTTAACCTTTCTCGATCGGTGCTATTTGCTCTTGACTTCTTGAAGTATGTACGGTCCAAGACACGGCGCTCTCGGTCTCATTCAATTTAACGGCGTCCTACAAGGTCGACCATACAAGGCTTCAAAGGTGACATCGAAGACTTGCTTGATAGCTATTGTTGTAACTAAACTCGCATATGGCAAACATTTGTCCCAAGTCGACGTATATGCTAACGCACAAGCTCTCAACATATCTTCCAATATCTGGTTGACTCTTTACATACATCCATCCGTCTGCGGGTGATAAGTCATCTTGAAATTCAGCGGGTGCCCATTCTTTGTATGCAATTTATCCCAAAATCTTGAGGTAAATTGGGTACCTCTGTCCGATACTATCTTCTTCGGCACCCCATGCAAGCATACGATCCTTGCCATGTATAGCTCGGCTAACTTATCTCCTGAATAGGTTGTCTTCACTGGTAGGAAATGTGCGACTTTAGTCAATCGATCCACGATAACCCATATGGAGTCATAACCTCCTTGCGTTCTTGGCAATCCGGTAATGAAATCCATTCCGATTTCTTCCCATTTCCACTCTGGTATTTTCAATGGCTGCAGCAGTCCTGCGGGTCTCTGATGCATAGCTTTGACTCGCTGGCATACATCACATAGTGCTCGTGTTGACAACCTCTCTCTTCATATTTGGCCACGAAATCTTTCTTTCAAATCTTGATACATTTTTGCGCTCCTGGGTGAATCGAATACTTGGAGTCATGAGCTTCCTCCAATATTAACTTGCTTTAATTCCTTTTTTTGTTGGAGTGCATAAATCGCTCTTTCATCCACAATGTACCTTGTTAGTCGGCTTAAAATCTTTTGCTGTCCTTCCTCCATCTTGGCTTTGATTCTCTCGATCTTCTCATCATTGTTCTAACCTTCTCTAATCGATCTTCCAAGATAGGCTTTACTTCTAATGCGACTCTGAATCCTTCGGGAACAACTTCCGCTTTAACCTCTGAAGGTCCTTGCACGATTCTCCTGGCTTTCTTCCACTTTGAACTTAGTCCATGGCTTTTCCTACTCGGGGCATCGGCCACTCGTTGGCCTTCTTTGGGATGATAATGGATTCCCATGTTGTAATCCTTGATCAGCTCTAACCATCTCCTTTGCCTCATGTTGGTCGATTGGGTGAAAATGTATCTAAGGCTTTTATGATCTGTATACACCTCACACCTATTACCAATAAGATAGTGGCGCCATATCTTGGTCGTGCACTCGGGCCGCTAATTCTAGATCGTGTGTCGGGTAATTTCCTTCATGTGGCCTTAATCGCCTTGATGCATAGCGACTACCTTTCCATTTGCATCAACACATCCAAGCCCTTGGCGTGATGCATCATGATAAATATCAAAACTTTGGTGCACGTCGGGTTGAACTAACACCGGTGTTGATGTCGATCTTTTCTTCAATTCTTGGAAACTCTTCTACTTAATCCGGTGTCCAAACAAACTTCTTTTCCTTCTTTAGCAATTGCGTAATTGGCCTAGCAATTGTCGAAAATCCTTCTATAAATCGGCGGTAATAATCAGCCATTCCAAGGAAACTCCGAACTTGCGAAACTGTTCTGGGCGACTCCCAATGTAGCACTGTCTCAACCTTGCTTGGGTCCTTGCTATCCCTTAATTTGTCATGACATGCCCTAAGAAATCTACCTTACTCTTCCAGAAATCGCATTTACTAAACTTTGCATACAACTGTTGCTCTCTTAGTCTCTCCAGGACTAATCTCAAATGTTGGGCGTGCTCTTCATCAGTCCTTGAATAAATCAGAATATCATCTATGAACACAACCACAAATTTATCTAAGTATTCCATGAATACTTTATTCATCAAGTTCATGAAGTATCTTGCGCGCATTTGTCAATCAAATGACATAACGGTGAACTCATAATGTCCATATCTTGAGGAAAATCGGTCTTGGGTATGTCCTCTGTCTTGATTTTCAATTTGGTGATATCGACCTAAGGTCAATTTTGGAGAATACTCCTGCTCTTAATTGATCGAAAAGATCATCGATTCGGAATAGTAATTATTTATTCTTTATCGTCACTTTGTTAAGTCGCGATAGTCTATACACATCAAAGCTCCCATCCTTTTCTTAACAAATAGAACCGGTGCTCCCCATGGTGACGAGCTTGGTCGATAAATCCTTTTTCCAACAACTCCTCAATTTGCTTTTCATTTCGACCCGGTTCTTGGTGGACATCCGATATGGTCTCTTTGCTATCGGTCTTTGTTCGGTACTAAGTCAATTCTGAACTCTATGTCTCTGTGCGGTGGCATTCCGGTAATTCCTCGGGAAAAACATCGGGTATTCATCGACCCTTTGGTACATCTCTTATCTTGGCAGATCTCCAAATTGTTTACCAACAATTGCCCTCCTCGGCGCCTTTGCTTGAAATTCCACTTTCCTACCTTGGGGCTCTCAATAAACACAACTCTCCGTCCACGGTCTATCTGACCTTATGCTTAGTCAACCAATCCATTCCCGTGGATAACATCCGGGGTTTGGGTATCTAGTATAATAATGTTAGCTAGAACTCTACTCCTTTTATTAATAACTTAACTCCGAACATCCGACCTTAGAGCGGAGTTGGGATCCAGGATTGAACTAGGAGTGTACTCTTAAGGTTAACAATATCGGATCATTTGTCATGGCAAAATCTCGAAAGCGAGCGAATCTGAAGCTCTGAATCAAATAATGCGGTGGTAGCATTGAGTTGACTAGGAACTTACCGAGCACGACGTCCGTAGCATTGTGGACTTCGTCTGCGGAGATATGATTAATCCGGCCTCATGTGAATGCCTGTGGCGTAGCTCCAGCTTGAGTAGGTACTCGGCTTCCTCCTTGGGTAGGGGTCTTGGTTGGGGTGCTCCCTAGATTGAAGCGTACTGGCGTCACGCCTCCTTTCTTTGGCACGCATTGGCGAAATGCCCGTCTCGTTCTTGATTGTAGCGGCGCCTTCACGCCATTCTTGATTTCCACCATTCGATTATCAATTACGATGGGAGTCGAGGGGTTTGTCCGACTGGTCTTGGCATTGGTGGCGGCGTCCTAACAACGTTTCCCTGCGGAAACCTATGGAATTGCTGAGGTATCATTCTAGTCTTTTGCGGACCATGGCGTCCTCCTTCTTTGCCATCGGCGTTCTGGTTGTCGTCCAGTTCTTTGCGCTTGTCTTCCAGTATGAGCGCCTTGTTTACCAGTTCTTGAAAATCAGGGAAAGTGTGGGTGATTAGTCCCACCTGTAGACCAGTGTTAAGTCCCTTCAGGAAACGGGACTGCCTTGCCTTGTCTGTCGCTACGTCATTCGGTGCATAGCGTGCTAACTGAGTGAATTTATTCAGATAGTCGGCCACTGCCTGGCCTCCTTGCTTCAGAGCTCGAAATTCCTCCTTTTTCAGCTCCATAATACCCTCCGGCACATGGTATTGACGAAAAGCTAGGGTGAATTCCTCCCAAGTAATCTCCTGCGGGTTCTCCTGCGACGCGCAGTAATTCTCCCACCATTCAGCTGCTGTTCCCTCAAGCTGGTGAGAGGCATAAAGCACCCTCTCATGTCCTTCACACTGGGTTATGTGCAATTTCCTTTCGATAGTTCTCAACCAATCATCTGCCTCGAGTGGACTGGCATTGCCCGAGAATGTGGGCGGTCGGGTCCTCATAAATTCAGATAATCTTGAGTAGGGTCGTGGCCCATTGTTCCGCAACTTGGTTGTTAGCGGCGGCACGAGTCTTGTTGTTGTCTTTATTGTCATCATTGTTTGCATTAAGCTGCGTTTGTCTTTGAGAAATCGCCTAAGTTCGCATATCCTTGGCGGTCTTTGCTGGGGTGGCGGTGTATAGTCTGTTGCCTCCGTGACGTGATCCTCTGCCTCTGCTCCGTTGTTGCGAGTGTTCACCATCTGTTGATTCTTCGGGGTTTAGAGATAAGAGGGAAAAAGAATAGGCGAGTATGGAACTTATACGGGGAAACAGGTGTAACTTAAATAGAACCATTAAGCATAAATAATAATTAAGTATGGTTTAGTACATAGTCTAAGGACTATGTAACCATACGACAATCACAACCATCACATCAATTGTTCATTACAACATCGCATACTAAGTTGGAAATAAAGCGCAACTCAAAACAAGCGAGTCTCGGCGCAAAAAGGCGACCTTGCATCACGACAAAGCATCACTCATCGAGCCAACCCGGCTCGGCTCGCCGATCACGTAAACCGGTGGGTGGTGGCATCGAACAACCGGTCCCCATGCCCTCCCACCGGGCGCACTGGGGGCTCCATTGGTCTTGGTCTCTGGCTGGCTGTGCTGCTCTGCTCTCTGGCTCCTCCTCGTCGTCGTAAATCGAGCTCCATGACGGCGTCGCTCTCCCTGCCGTAAGAGCCTCCTCCAGCTCGGCGATCCTCTGAGCAGCGTGCATGCGGGTCTCGTAAGGCCTCCTCGGTCTCCTCGAGCAGCGGTGAAGCGGCTGCAGACTCCGTAGTCGTGGCGTCCATCACCTCCTCTGTGCGGTGAACTGCCCGGTGTACGACAGCGGCGTCATCCTCCAGTCCAAGCGAACTGCGAGGTCCACCAGCGTCGGGAGTACACGAAGGCGGTATCCACACTCAAAGCCGTGGTCGGCTGATCGGCCTGGCGCAACTCGGGCACACTCAGTATGCCCGCCTCGTAGGCAGCTCGCTTCACCGCGGGCGAGCGGACGACTAGCACGCGTGCTCCCGGCGTACAAGGTCGAGTCGTCTCCCATCCACGGCGATCCGTTGACTATCGGTGTGGGACTTGTAGAGTGGTCGGTCGAAGCCTCCCAACACAGGAGCATCCTCGAGCTCCATGGCGTAGCCACCGTGCGCTCTCCAAAGGAGTGAACCATCCGCATCTGCCAAAGCAACAGCGTCGAGCAACAAATTTTAAAGAACACAAAGTAATAGCAAAAATACAGCGGAGGTATGAAGTAAAGAAGAAGAGATGAGTCAAGATTTCATTGATTATCCTTGTCGATTTTATTCTTTAGAAATTAATTTGGACTCCATTAAAGCGGCCGGTCTAACTAGGGTCAAGTCCTCACAATCGGTATGGCTCGATACCATCCTCGTCGTGCCCCGAATCTTGGCGATTCGGACACTCTGTATGCCGTACTAGTCGAGGATCACGCTAGTACACCGCAGGATAAGCAGTTGAAGTATCACAATCATACAATGAGGAGATAAATAATAAAGTACTTCAAGCCTAATATAGTCGAGTTACATGACCTTATGGTCGCCTTACAATAATTACCACGCAGCGATAAATATCATCAGTACCAAGTTCATTCAGCGGAAGCAAAATACGATAGGCGGAACCACTACTAGCCACGGCTACTGAGTGCGGCTCAACCCCCTTAGTCCTCCTGGCCTTCGTTGAACTCTTCATTCCAAGCAGCACGGCTTCTTCTTCTTCGAGGTTTTTGTCGGTTGCAAGGGTGAGTATCTGACATACTCAACAAGTCATGCACAATGCAGACTATTACTATATGCAAGGCTTATTCCAAGGAAAGGCTTAATTGGTTATTTTGCATAAAGCAGCATTTCTTTTGATAGGTAGTCCTATTAGATTAAAAGCAGTAAGATCAATAATATTTAATAATTAATTTCTCAATTCTTTTCCAAGAGTTTGGCACACAGCCCTAATTTCCTTCACACAGCTTTTTGGCACACAGCCACCCATTCCACATTTTCATTTTGAAAATCTAACCCTTGACTGTAATCACCGAGCAATGTCGATCATGACACGGCTATTGAATAGTTTCACACACACACTCTGCAGAGGTTGTACACTTTACCCACGGGATCTGATCGTTCACCACCTGAGCGATTGATTGTAACAAAGTCTTTCAGAGACTAACACTTAGCGATGATCCTCTCGATGTGCCTTCCTAACACTTCCCTCACACAGAGCCAAAGTTTAGAACGAGCACATACCGTTAGATGGGTACCAAGCCATGACCGCAGTGCGCTCCCGTCTGATTACATTTTTGGTGTAGCTTGTCACCCCGAGTATCAAAGGAAAGATATTAGAAACCTACTTAACTAGGTCCGTCCCATTCGGACAAGTGGTTGTACACGAACTCAGCTCAAAGGCTCGCAAGGTTAAGTCCTTAATTGTCGGGCAAGACAACCATTTTATACATCTCGGCACCAGACCTTCACAATCTTTTCATACATCCCATTGCCACACAGGCCCACTGCACGAAGCCTTCTTGCCTCCGTGTTGGCATCATATTAGCATCCAACATATTTAAGCATCTTAGGGTGGACAAGGTTTGAGGGCATATAAACATTTATAATCAAGGTGGCATAACAAGTTTGGCTTTTAACTACCATTTCCCAATTTAATCAATAGTGGTTGTACTTAACATAGCATGCAATATGGAAATCAAAATATACTTTTAAAACTAGGCGCGAAATGATCAAAGCATAACTTGCCTTGAAGAGGAGTTAGTTACAGTCGAGGTTCTGCGACGGGTCTTCAAATTCTCCTCGGCGAAACCCAGTGACTCGGAGTCTACTCGGTACAAGCAAACACATAATAAATATATAATACAGATAGCAAACAATTCACTAAAATTAGATAAAATTACCAATAAATAGTTCACATTTTTACAAATTTTTGGGCACTGGAATCACTCAAATCCGAGTTAAAATCACGAAAGTTATAGCGTTTTCAATTTTGCTGAAATTCATAAAAGAATAAACCGAATTATTTCTCTATTTTCCAACGATTTTCGGCTGATTTTCCCTCCGCGCGACCGTGTCGGCACCGAGCGAACCACGTCGCCCGCGGCCAGCAGCAGATGGGCGGATGACGTCCGCTAACGTCGGCAACGTACCGGCGGTCCACCCATCGACGTGTGGGCGGTGAGCGGTGCTTTGGACCAACGAGCCGACCGCGCGGCGCGAAGCATCAAGCCGCGCGTCACGATTTACTCTCGACCGTTGGATTGAATTCGACGGCGGAAAGACTAACCGGCGGGTTCGAGAACGAGCCTCGTGGCTCAGCGGCGACGTCCGGATCGAAGATCTACGATCGAAGATCTCTGGAGCAAACTCAACTCAACCCTACGGGGAATCGTGGCGCCGCGTCGATCGCTCGATGGAATCCGGCGGCTATCGCTATACCGAAAGCGATCTACTATTCATACACCGACGTGGCCTTACGAGCCATACGATCAAGATTCTCGGACAAGATCTATCGGGGCTATTTGATTCAGCCTTCTGAGGAGGAAGCGTGGCGTTACCTTGCTCGTTCGATCACGAATCGGCCGACTGGCTGGAGCTTCGGGCGAGGCAGCGGTGGCGGCGTTCGAGGCGGAGGCGAAGAAGACGACCAGCTCGGTGGCGCTCGGGACTTCTCCGTGTGAAGAAGTGGACCAGCGGATCGTCTTGGCACGGTGGACTCGGAGAAGGTCCTGGCGGCGGCGGGGATCGTCGGACGGCGGGGCACAAAAAAACCGAGGTGGAGGAGAGTGTGAACTCGGCGAGCCTCTTGGGAGGCTAGAGAGGATGGCAAGGCACAAGAGAAGTGGCAAATGAAGCGGCGTGGAGTCTTGAGCAGGAGGTACTTCACCGCTTCGGACACACCTCGAGGCAGCAAATCTGACACAATCCTCGGCCAGCAGTGGCCGGCGGTGCGGCGATCGCGCCCTCCGAGACCGTCGGTCGCGTCACACCGTTCGATCAAGATCGGACGGTGGAGATCAACCTCATTCGTGAACGGTATTTTAATCGCGTCCGGCCGATCGGGATCAACGGTGGAGGCGGCGGTCGATTAGGGTTTTCGGGCGAAACGCAGTGTTGGGCCGCCCAACATCTGTAGCTAGCTTATTTCGACTTTTATGATAAAAATAAAAGCAGAAATTCAAAGTATTTATTTGGGGCACTAAAAATACTGAAAAATTCTAGAAAAATTCTAGAAAATATTTGAGCATTTTGAGCCTAAATAAAATATTAGTTTTAATTTTGATAATTATAGTTTCTGGTATTTAATTACTCAAAGAAAAATGATATAAATAAAATCAATTAAATCCAATAAATCCCAGAAAAAATTAGATAAATTCCATTAAATGCAATTAAAGGTTGATTAATTCATAAAAATTCAAATAACTCCAAAATTTAAAATCTGGCCAAAATTCGGGACGTTACATTTACCTTCTGTATTCTCAGTATTTCAGTCTTCCAGTTGGTGGATTGATACGGGTGCTAATGTTCATGTGTGTTTCGACATCAATATGTTTTCTTCTTATCGGTCATTGAGTTCCTCGAATCACGATGGGGAATGGGTCACATGTTTACGTTCATGGCAGCACGATGGATCTGAAGTTCACTTCGGAAAGATCGTGCGCGACTAAGGAACGTCTGACAAGTCCCATCTATCAATAAGAATCTCGTTAGTGGCTCCTTCTATGCAGAGATGGGTTTAAGGTAGTGTTAGAGTCCAATAAAGTAGTTGTGTCCAAGCATAGACTATTTATTGGTAAAAGCTATGAGTCTGGAGGCTTGTTCCGCTTTTCCTTCGATTTCAATAATAAGTCTGTGAACCATATCGTGGTAATGTTAATGATGATCACGAGTACTTGGCACTCTCGTTTATGCCACATTAATTTTGGTCTTATGAATCGGCTTTCGGCATGAGTTTAATTCGAATTTCACTATTGCCAAAGGTTCTAAGTGCCATAGTTGTATGCAATCGAAGCAACCTCGAAAGCCTCACAAGGCGGTGAGAGAGGAACTTGGCACCTCTAGAACTCATACATTACGATCTGTGCGAGATGAATGGTGTGTTGACAAAGGGTGGAAAGAGATATTTCATGACATTGATTGATGATGCGACTAGATTTTGCTATGTTTACTTGTTGAAAACTAAGGGCGAGGCGCTATACTACTTTAAAATCTATAAAGTGAAGTTGAAAATCAACTAGAGAGAAAGATCAAATGTCTTAGGTTGGATCGTGGTGGCGAATTTTTCCCAAAATCTTTGATGATTTCATGCGAACATGGTATTATTCATGAGAGGACACCTCCTACTACTTGAATCAAGCGGGATTGCCGAGAGGAAAACCGCCTGTTGGCCGACTTGGTGAACGCCATGTTGAACCTTCTTTGGTTTATTTAAGGCATGGTGGGGGAGGTCAGTGTTGACTTTATATCATGTCATGAATAGAGTTCCTAATAGAAACATGGAGAAGACTCCTTACGAGAAGTGGGTTGGGAGAAAACCTTCACTTTCTTACTTGCGCACATGGGGATGCTTGGCGAAAGTCAATGTACCGATTAACAAAAAGCGTAAACTCGAGCCTAAGACAGTGGATTGTGTCTTTCTGGGATATGCTCAGCGGAGCATCGCTTATAGATTTTTAGTAGTTAAATCTGATGTGCCTGATATGTATGTTGATACTATTATGGAGTCTCGTGATGCTACATTTTTTGAGAATATATTTCCAATGAAAGATATGCATAGGACTTCTAAATTTTCTTCTGAGATAATTCCTGAGACTATTACACCTATTGAGTCTTCTGAGCAACTACCTAAGATAATCCTAGAGGAGGATGACAATGAAGCTCCTAAAAAGAGCAAGAGACAGAGGATT
The DNA here is from genome assembly GCA_036346375.1 of Guadua angustifolia. Classification (NCBI taxonomy): domain Eukaryota; kingdom Viridiplantae; phylum Streptophyta; class Magnoliopsida; order Poales; family Poaceae; genus Guadua; species Guadua angustifolia. Next base: position 31,642,572 of record CM070512.1, on the reverse strand, counting down.
GAAAAATCCTATGGCAATGATTTCATTGTGTATCTCGTGGATGATACTCCCACGTCCATTGCAGAGGCATATGCATCTCCAGATGCAGATAATTGGAAAGAAGTTGTCCAGAATGAGATGGACTCGATTCTCGCCAATGGGACTTGGGAGGTAACTGAACGGCCCTATGGTTGTAAACCTATGTGATGTAAATGGGTGTTCAAGAAGAAGCTTAGACCTGATGGTACTATTGAGAAGTACAAGGCTCGGCTTGTGGCTAAGGGTTACACCCAAAAGGAAGGCGAAGATTTCTTTGATACTTATTCACCTGTTGCTAGAATGACCACCATTAAGTACTACTTTCCTGGTGCCTCATATGGTCTTCTCGTTCATCGGATGGGCGTGAAGACGACTTTCCTTAATGGAGAGCTAGATGAGAAATCTACATGGAGCAAATTGATGGGTATGTAGTAAAGGGTCAAGAGAGAAAGGTGTGTAAATTATTGAAATCTTTGTATGGCTGAAACAAGCACCTAAGCAATGGCATGAGAAGTTCAACACCACTTTGACCTGCGAACTTTGTCATTAATGAGGCTGATAGATGTGTATACTATCGCTATGGTGGGGGTGAAGGAGTTATATTGTGCTCTTGATGGACTTACTGGGTGGTTGAAAAACCAATACCGGCTATCCTTATATTTGTGATAATCAATGCTGTGATTGCTAAAGTGAAACGATGCTAAGGATAATCTGAAATCATCAAGACACGTTAAAAACGGCGAAGTCTGTAAGGAAATTGAGAAACTCCAGAGTAATAAGTGTGACTTATATTCAAACAGACAAAAACCTGATAGATCCCTTTATGTGAGATCATGTGATGAAAAATTGGCTGAATGGTGAAATTGGCATTGCAAAGTGATTTTGGTTATAGCATGTATGGTGCTTGTGCATGTGCTATGGTGATATGTTTATTATGCTGGTGATAGCATAATGGTTTTGCTTGATGCAATGCACTCGTGTGAGTGGTTGCATGGATTAACCTTGAGTCAAGTCGTGGACTTGTGCTCGGACTGGTTGTTTGTTAATTCATGTGCAGGTGTTGCTCGAGGGCGAACGTGGTCGATGACGGGACCGGAACTAGGTTCATGGAGGAACTGAGGTTCGAGACTAGGTTCAGGGAGGAATCGAGGTCTTGGTGGTCGAGGATGTCATGCGGGGCGTTAGGACTAGAGAACATGCACATGGCAGGTGGTTAGTCACGTAATTTTTTGGCCATATGGACCAAGTAGAGATGCGTTGGAAGTAGAGTTGTGTTTGATCATGTTGGGCCAAGTTGAGATAGATACGAACTCTTTCCATGTTGGAAGTGGAGTTGTATTCAATCTCTTTGTGGTTGCTCTATATAAATAGAGGGAGGTGTCCTCTGTTTATTCTTGAGCAAGGAATTAGGGTTTGTACTCTTTGGTGTTGGAGTACTGTTAGACAAAAGAAATAAAGAGAGCTTTTTTTCTGGCGGCTGGCTCGGCCGTTTTTCATACAGGAGTTTTTTGCGGCGGCTGGAGAGGCTTGGCCGTTTTTGTTTATGCGCTAATCGCTGATGTTCTGTGGCCGGCGGCTGGCATTCCGAGTGTCGTGTTCCCGGCGGCTGGCTCTTCTGGCGACAAAAAGGATCTTCGGAGTCTGGCGGCCGGAAAGTCCTCGCGGCCGTGCGGCGTGAAGACATTAAAAGCCTTTCCGCCGGTGGCGCTGGACGGTACGCATGCAAGGAGCGGCGGCTAACTTGTCGACTAGAAGTTGTGCATGCATCATTACGACTAGATAATTTTTGTGACTTGCTACGTGACCTTCGTTCCTTGCGGCTAGAAGTTTTTTGGTAAGGATAGCTCCTAGCAGATTGGTGGTGGAACAAAACAAATCAAAGTCCGTGGCTGTACATGCATGCAGGCATATAGAATTGAGGCTGTACAGACTTGCGGCCATTGCGTGTTCGCATGGGAGACTAGAAGTTTGTGTGTTGCATGCATCCAGGAGTTTTGGATGAGAGTCTTAGCGGCTTGAAGTTCCTGGTGGCGCTTGCATGATCCAGGACTACGTGAAGGTTTTTCCTTTTCACTCTTCGCTTGCATAACTATTTATTTTTAGATTGATTCATAATTTGATTATAATAATTTTGATTTGATCCACTCAAAATCTTGCTAGGGCATCAAGTAATTAATCTGAAAGGTTTCATTAGTTAATTTCTCATATATTTTGTTTAATCTCATAATTAGAGTTTGATCTACTCTCGTCATTATTTGATACAGTCAACTTGTGAAGGTCATAGCTCTAGATCCGTATATCCGATTGAGGTGTTTCTTGTTGCGTTAGTTTCGGATTTTAATCTAGTTTATACAGTTAAAATTTCATATCAATCCGACGGTTGGATCTTCAAGAATTACGGTTTTAGTGGATGTGCGTCATTCTGTTTTTGTCGAATCCGAATCAGTTAATTGGGGTGTTTCAAAAATAATCGAAAATTTTGATTTTAGCTTCCGCGCAATCATTCACCCCCCCTCTGATTGCTAGTTTAATATATATCGATCCTACAAGTGGTATCAGAGCAAGGTTTTTCTAATTAATCTTAACCAGTGATTAGAAACCGTAGCGATGGATAGGTATTCGACAAAACCTTGTGTTTTCGATGGTATTGATTTTCAGTTCTGGAAAGCGAAGATGGAGGCGTACATTCAAGCTCAGGGCTTTGCAATCTGGGAGAAGGTATACAAGCCATATCAAGTGCCCGAGAATGATGAAGTCAATGTAACCAATCAAGCACATGTTGAGGCAAACAGCAAAGCGCGAAATCTGATCATCCAAGGATTGGGAAGAAGTGACTTCGACCGCGTGATCCATCTCAAATCTGCATATGAGGTATGGAAATCTCTTTGTGATTATCATGAGGGTTCTAACACTGTCAAAGAGGTTCGTCAAGATATATATAAAAAGGAATACATGCGATTTGAGATGAAACCTGGTGAGTCGCTAGATGATTTCTTTGCACGCTTTAATAAAATTCTTAGCAATTTGCGTGCTGTTGGAGTTTGTTTTGATGATGCTGCTAATGCTAGACAATTGCTTGGTGCATTAGACATGTCAATTTGGGAGATGAAAGTTACATCCATTAGAGAATCAACTGTAATGAGTACACTTACTTTAGATGTTCTTTTCTCTAAATTAAAAACTCATGAATTGGATGTTCTTGCTAGGAAAAATGATCATAAATCAATTGCACTGACCTCTCAATCTAGCATGTCTCATAATAATGCTTCTTCAAGCATTGCTTTGTCCTCTTTGTCGTCACTAACTGATGAGCGGATCGAAGAGTTTCTGAAGAAGATTTGGCACTACTCTCTTCTTGGTTTAACAAAGCTTTGCGAAATGTGAGAATGAGAAAGAGAGTTGGTGGTGGCCCTCCAAGGTGTTATGAGTGTGGTGACCTCAACCACATTCGATCAAATTGTCCTAAGCTTGCGTAAAGCATCAAGGAGGAGAAGGACAATGACGAAGAAAAGAGAAGAAAAGTTTTCTCCAAGTGATAGAAAGAAAAGAGCTTCATCAACAAAAGGTTGTTCATCGGGTTCTTTCCGCTCTTGAACAAGTTAATTTGAGCGATGTGGATTCGGAGAGCAATGAGGACGATGCAACTCCAAGCAAGCATGATTTGACAGATTGTGTCTCATGGCTAGAAGTGATGAAAGCTTCACCGGGACGATCATGACAAATGACTTCAATGAGGTAGAACCTTCTTACGATGAATTAACTATTGTTGTTGTTCGTCTTGGAAAATTGCTTGACAAACGCGACAAGAAAATTAAGAAACATGATGTTCTTGTGGAATCTTTTAATGCTGAAATTGCTAGACTTAAATCTTTGATTCCTGATGATGATGCTTGCAAATCATGTGACTTAATTTACAATGAGCTTACTTTGCTTAGGAAAGAACATGTTAGCTTGTTAGAGCAAATTAATGCTGAAAAGGAGAAAAATGAGAAACTTGTTAAACATGCTAGTTGTTCTCTCGTTGATTTGCATGATTCAACTCCATGTTCTAAATGCTCCACACTTGAATTGAAGTTGAATGATGCTAATGGTAGAGTTTCTCAAATGACCAATGATTTGCTCACACATGAGGTTCTTTCATGCTCAACTTGTCGCAAACAGAAAGGAAAAGTGGGCGTTCCATGTAATAACTGTTTAACTCTTTCTCGGAAGATTGATTACTTGGAAAAATCTTTAGAACGGTTCACTTCAGAAAGAAAAATCTAAACATGATTTTGGATCAATCAAAAGTCAAGACTCATCACAAAGGTTTAGGTTTTGATTCTTATGCTCATCATAAATCACATGCTCCCATCGTTGTTAAGACACTTGAAAGTGGAAAATTTGAAATTGTCAATGAGCCTAAGAAAACTGCTTTCAAGTCTCTTTGGTATGTTATCTTCTACTATAGTGAATGCAAATGTTACTACATGCTCCTAAAGCTAAACATCATGTTAAGTACACTTGCACTCATTGTGGTAAAGATGGACATTTAGTAGATTTTTTGCTTTTGGCTAGCCAAACAGCAAAAGAAAGAAAAGGCTAAGGCTAGGTCTAATTTCAGGAAGGCACATTTCACTCCTCATTTTGTGCCTAGGGTGATGCAAACACCTTTTGTTGCAAGAAACATGGGAAAGAGCAAATCTGATTTTGTGAACAAGCATCCTCATTTTATGCCTAGGGTGATGCAAACATCTTTTGTTGAAAAAAACACAAGAAAGGGCAAATCTGTTTTTGTGAACAAGCATACTCGTGTTGTGCCTACTCGTCGTGTGTCTCAGTACTGGATTCCCAAATGCTTTATTTCTAACCCCAGTACCGAGGCCTCGACATCTTCTTGTGCTATGTAGGCTTTTCAGGATTGGGTTGGAGAACAGAAGCTTAGTGGATCTTGGTCTTTTGCAAAATGGGATCAAGACTTGGATGGTTCTCACCCTTGAGATGGTTTTTTAAGAGGCATGTGCAATAATTCTTCATCTACTTTGTGAGCTATTTTATACACTCATGTTCTTTACATTCTCAGATATCTAATTGCGGCATGAGATGAAAAGATTGTTCATATGATCATTTGTATTCCCCTGGCATGTTCAATAATGTTATATCTTATATCATGCTTTTCATGCTCAGAACTTATTTGTCATGATTCGTGCTTATGCTTAACTGAACATATCATGATAACTTAAGCACATGTATATCATCATCTTCTCTCTGTTGATCTCATTGGTTATCCATTTGAGGGGGAGTTATTAGTTATTGGTGAAAATTCCTTTCGGTTGCCTTTTTGGGAGGTTTGTTCTTTCAGTCTTTTATTTTTAAAATAATTCCCTTCAGGTGACAATTTTGTAGAAGGTTTTTAAGATGGTTGTTTTGAGGGGGAGTTCTTTGAAGTTTTTTTTGTAATATTTTGTAACATTCTTTTTATTTGTGTGGTTCTTAAATAAAAAAACAAAGAAAAGGAAAAACAATGACAGAGTAATGAGCATTATATTTCATACACATATATCATTTGAAGCCATGTTTATGCTACAAGGTCTTTGCAACTTTCTGTTTATACATATATGGTGTAGTTTATGTCATGACTTTTTAAATGGAATGTCAACTTGAATTAAATCTTGTCATGGTTGAACTTTCTTGGCTATCTTGATCCTGCTCGAAAAAGTGCTAAATATAAAAGTTAAGTGCTAAAGCTCAAAAAATGATTGTTGATAAAAGCAAGATCAAGGTTATGTACTGTCGCACTTCTTCTTTCTGAGGCCGCTTATCATTGCACTTTGATATGAACTTGGAAGAGGTTGTGTATGACCGAAACCATGAAACCTTAAGCTTGTGATTGCTTGGCATGGTTGAAAAGTAAGGTTGATGGTGCATGTAATTCCTTGCAATTGTTATTGTTGCAATCAAATAATGAATCAGTTTTCAAAGCACAAATAAAGTGCATAAAAATTCAATATTTTCAGGTTCTAGATTGTTGAGAAAGGAGATCATGCCATGCAAAAATCGTTAATAGTACTTGATTTCTAGTTATGCTTACTCTACATTGTTTATGTGTAGATTTGAGGGTGCAAGTACTGTTGATAGTATGACTTGGTGATCAAGTTGTTCCATTTGTGCATGATTCATAATGCTCAGTACATAAAAAAAGAAAAACAACAACATAAAGGGGGGAGAAGTTTCTCTGTTGTTCTCTTTTTGCATTCTTGATGAATCCATTGTCAAAGGGGAAGAAATTTTGGAATCAAAGGGAGAATTTTTTTGTTACATATTGCACATTCACACACACATTTCTTCTTTCTGTTAGGGGGAGTTTCTCTTTGTCATAGGGGGAGATTTCTTTTTAGATAAGGGGAGATTTTGTTTCTTCTTTGTAGGGGGAGATTTTCTCTCTTTGTCTTTTGGTCACCTTTTGGTCACTTTGTTTATCTTTTCGTTTTATAAACAAAATTTCTTACATATGTTCTTGTGAGGTGAATGCCAATGTTCAGTTCCAAATGGTGTTGCCAATGTTTTCATCAAGGGGGAGATTGTGAGATCATGTGATGAAAAATTGGCTGAATGGTGAAATTGGTATTGCAAAGTGATTTTGGTTATAGCATGTATGGTGCTTGTGCATGTGCTATGGTGATATGATTATTATCTTTGGTGATAGCATAATGGTTTTGCTTGATGCAATGCACTCGTGTGAGTGGTTGCATGGATTAACCTTGAGTCAAGTCGTGGACTTGTGCTCGGGCCTAGTTGTTTGTTTATTCATGTGCAGGTGTTGCTCGAGGCTTAACGTGGTCGATGACGGGACCGAACTAGGTTCATGGAGGAACCGAGGTTCGGACTAGGTTCGAGGAGGAATCAAGGTCTTGGTGGTCGAGGATGTCATGCGGGACGTTCGGGCTAGAGAACATGCACATGGAGGTGGTTAGTCATGTATTTACAGCAGTGGGCTGCTCATGCGTGCAAAGAGTTGTTTTTGGTTATATGGGCCAAGTTGAGATAAATATGAACTCTTTCTATGTTGGAAGTGGAGTTGTATTCAATCTCTTTGTGGTTTTTCTATATAAATAGAGGAGATAGTCCTCTCTTTCCATGTTGGAAGCAAGGAATTAGGGTTTGTACTCTATATAAATGTTGGAGGTGTCCTCTGTTTATTCTTGAGCAAGGAATAAAGAGTTTTTTTTTGGTGTTGGAGTCGTTAGACAAAAGAAATAAAGAGAGTTTTTTTCTGCGGCTGGAGAGGCTTGGCCCTTTTTGTTTATCGCTAATCGCTGATGTTCTGTGGCGGCTGGCATTCCAGTGTCGTGTTCGGCGGGCTGGCTCTTCTGGCGACAAAAGGATCTTGGTCTGGCGGCGGAAAGTCCTCGCGCCGTCGGCGTGAAGACATTAAAAGCCTTTCCGCCGGTGGCGCTGGACGGTACGCATGCAAGGAGCGGCGGCTAACTTGTCGACTAGAAGTTGTGCATGCATCATTACGACTAGATAATTTTTGTGACTTGCTACGTGACCTTCGTTCCTTGCGGCTAGAAGTTTTTGGTAAGGATAGCTCCTGGCAGATTGGTGGTGGAACAAAACAAATCAAAGTCCGTGGCTGTACATGCATGCAGGCATATAGAATTGAGGCTGTACAGACTTGCGGCCATTGCGTGTTCGCATGGGAGACTAGAAGTTTTTGTGTTGCATGCATCCATGAGTTTTGGACGAGAGTCTTAGCGGCTTGAAGTTCCTGGTGGCGCATGCATGATCCAGGACTACGTGAAGGTTTTTCCTTTTCACTCTTCGCTTGCATAACTATTTATTTTTAGATTGATTCATAATTTGATTATAATAATTTTGATTTGATCCACTCAAAATCTTGCTAGGGCATCAAGTAATTAATCTGAAAGGTTTCATTAGTTAATTTCTCATATATTTTGTTTAATCTCATAATTAGAGTTTGATCTACTCTCGTCATTATTTGATACAGTCAACTTGTGAAGGTCATAGCTCTAGATCCGTATATCCGATTGAGGTGTTTCTTGTTGCGTTAGTTTCGGATTTTAATCTAGTTTATACAGTTAAAATTTCATATCAATCCGACGGTTGGATCTTCGAGAATTACGGTTTTAGTGGACGTGCGTCATTCTATTTTTGTCGAATCCGAATCAGTTAATTGGGGTGTTTCAAAAATAATCGAAAATTTTGATTTTAGCTTCCGCGCAATCATTCACCCCCCCTTCTGATTGCTAGTTTAATATATATCGATCCTACACTTTACGAAGGGACTATCACGGAATGTGATAGAAGGTGCATCGAGGGAGATGGGTATGAGACCCATATAAGTTGACATAGTGGAAACCCAGCCTTTGTGATCGGAGATCCCGTGAATTAGGTCCTGGGTAAAACAAGCTATTGGCGAACTGAGGAGAGTAATCTATTACCCTCTCTAAGTGAAGATGCAATACTCTCAATATGCTGTAAGGCAGGATGGCGATATGCCTTAATGTGTTTCTATTGGCTATAACTAGCGAAGATACTGTCCTACAGAGCATTCTTGAAAGAACACACCTATATGAGCCTGACTGTCTAAAGTCGCAGTCTATGAGACTCGGGTGATCTCTAGTAAGCTCATGAAGAGACCATGGAGTACGACTCATATGCTCCACCCACGGAAAAGGCTACTGGCAACTAGGTATCAGTTATGACTTTGAGTGAAACCTGTTCACACAAAACTTGCAATTCAAGGCGTAGTCCATTGTTCAAGTTGTGGATAGGTGTAGCTTGGAGCTCTAGGCAGAAGTTCAACTTAACAGTCTCTGCTAAAACACTGGTATATTAAACAGTAGTGAGTATTGGCAAATCTCTAAATGGACCTTGAGATCTGGTGGGGGATTATTGGATTATTTGGGCCAAGCCCACTTAATTGAGACAAATAAATCCTAGAAAATCTCAAAGGCCCATTCATGAGGAGGCATGTGTGTAAGCATTAGTCCCATATTGCTTGTGGAGGTGGAGGATGACCAATTTATAAGGGAGAGTTCTCTCCACCTTCCTAGAAGCATGGCAAGGGAGAAGAAGAGAAGCCCACACGCGCACTCGCCTCGCCTCGCCGGGCCGAGCGGAGGGCGCGGGCGTGCGGCACCTGCGTGAATGGTCCGCCGAAATCCGGTCCAAGGCCTTGCGTGAGACGCAGCTTCCTTTGCAGTTTATTCTTTTGCTACTCGGAATCATGGCGGTTAGTATGAGATAAGGATATCAGAATCGAGTCCGTTCGTGGCACGTCTTGAGTCACGTTAGGTCACGGTTACCGAGTTATCCTATATATATGCGCTACCGCCACCCGTGTGAGACATCTGAAACACACATTAGGGTTTTGCCACCTCTCGTTGCTCTTGCCGCCACCGTAGCCTTCTCCATCCCGGCGCCGAGCGTGCATCCTCGTCGGGAGAGCGGTCTCCGGAACCCGCCGTCTTTGCGATCCTGCACCGGAGAGGCGAATAAGGTTTTGGGAAGCGCTCGCGATCGCTCAAGATCTTCACCACGGCTCGTCTTCTGCTCCTGCTGCTGGGCGTCGTCGTGGCGGCGGCTCTGCGCGACGATGCCGCGCCAACGCGTCGACCACGTCAACACCGCAACTGCACCATCTACGTCGTCTGCATCTTCTTCTGTTCAGTACGTTCGATCTGCCTTAATCTTGTGGTTAATCATGTTTATTAAGATGATCATGATGTTCGTACTGTCTAGTATGTTAGAGAAATATGTGCTAGTTTCTGTGATGCTATTCATGACTTATATTCGGAATTTAATCTGGAAACTGTCTAATTTCTCAACAATATATAGTTCCATTGTGCTACATTATGGCGTTGAATGCAGCAGTGGGTGATTCCAAATAATAGATGAGGATGCCAAAGGAGGATTTGAGGAGCTGTTATTAAACTGCGACGTTGAATGCAGCTGAGCTCATTTCGTACGTTCTAACCAGTTGATGTTTCCAGTTGGAGTAGATAATATCAATCTGCGACAATGTATTATTGTTGGCCATCTGAGGAAGATTTCGAGGTTTTTAACCGTGTCATTGCATTTCTTGTGCTGTTCATTACTCCCATCCCATCTAATATTTTAGCAGGGCTAGCTGGGTTGCGAGGCGTAGTCTCGCAAAAGCATCAGCGCATGCTAAGAACTACTCTAGAAGCTAAACTAAGACGTCACTGATAGAACAAAATTGATCGTGTCCCATAGATGCATGTGTTTGTTTCAACGATTATTATACTTATTGTGGTATTTGCTTGTGATGTTCAAACTTCAAAGGTAGAATTACAGAAGTAAATTAACGTCGATCTAGAGAGTGAGATCAACGAAGAGGAGGTGATTAATACCATAGAGGACCTTCCCAATCAAAAAGCTCCACAACCTGACGGATATATTGGCCTATTCTACAAAACATACCTCCATATCATTAAGTCCGACCTGATGGAAGCAATTAGGGGCTTCTTCAATCTTCGTCATAAAAACCTGCATAAGTTAAATGAGGCGAACATTGTTCTTCTCCCGAAAGTGGAGAATGCTGACAGATTAGATCGTTTCAGACCAATCAGCCTTATAAACAGCTTCATGAAGATCATCACCAAAATACTCACAAACCGGCTAGCGCCCAAGCTAGATGAACTAGTATCAATCTCGCAGAACACTTTCATAAAAAAGAGATGCATGCACGATAACTTTCTATATGTGCAAAGAGTTATCCGAAAACAACACAGAGACAGAACACCGGCTCTCTTCATCAAATTGGATATCTCGAAAGCATTCGACTCACTAAACTGGAGCTATATTCTAGAGGTGCTGCAAGCTCTAGGCTTTGGTCGTAAATGGCGAGAGTGGGTAGCTGCTATACTCAGGACTGCCTCTTCTAGGGTTTTGATCAACGGTTAGCCGACGGCGACAATAAAACACGTGCGGGGGGTGCGACAGGGAGATCCTTTATCTCCCCTTCTATTCATCTTAGCAATTGACCCGTTACAAAATTTGCTAGAGTTGGCTGCGAGTCGAGGTATTCTCAAACTAGTGCTACCGGCAGCAACAAGACTAAGATGTTCTTTTTACGCTGATGATGCAGGGATATTTTTAAATGCAGATGTGGATGAGCTGATAGCCCTTAGCAGAATTCTGGATATTTTTGGAAGGTGTTCAGGTCTAAAAATCAACATTTCCAAAACAAAAATTTACCCAATCAGATGCCAACACGATCTTTTGCAAGAATTGTTGAATGTTTTCTCTGGAAAAATTTCAAACTTCCCAGGGAAATACCTCGGCCTTCCATTACACATCAAGCAATTGAGGAAAATCAAAATACAACCATTGATTGACAAAATAGGCAACAGACTCGCAGGCTGGAAAGGTAAACTACTTTCCAAGGCCGGAAGGGAGACCCTTGTTAATTCCGTGTTGACATCACAACCTATATATCATCTCACGGTCTTCCCTGCTCAAAAGTGGCTAATTCGATGCATTGATAAACTCAGACGGAGTTTTCTTTGGAGAGGTAGAGAACCGAAAAACTGTAGCGGGGGCCACTATTTGATCAACTGGCCGGTGACCTGTCTGCCAAAAAGCAAAGGGGGTCTTGGGATCAAGGATCTCGATCGCTTCGCCAGGGCTCTTAGACTTCGTTGGCTTTGGTTTCGATGGTAATGCAATGAAAGGGCCTGGACGGGCCTTGATCTCCCGTGTGACAAAACAGATGTGTCCCTTTTCAATGCTTCAACGATTGTTACAATAGGAAACGGTAAATTGGCAGACTTTTGGAGATTAAGTTGGGTAGAAGGACAAGCGCCGAAAAACATAGCACCGAACCTGTTTAGAATAGCGCGCAGAAAGAACATCACGGCCCACCAGGCTTTGTCAGATAACTACTGGATCCGTTTCTACACACCGGTGAACTCGGAAATAGAAATCAGGGAGTTTGTAGCGCTCTTCGAAGCGATACAACGAGTTGATAGAGATGAAATGAGAGAAGGCCACATAAGATGGCGTTGGACTCCTGATGGTCAATACTCAACAAAGATGGCCTATCTAGTACAATTCCAATCTGTTTATTGTAGGATGAAGATCTGTCCAATATGGAAGGCGCACGCTGAACCTAAATGTCGTTTCTTTGCTTGAACTTTGCTTCACAACAAAATTTTAACAGCGGATAACATGCTCAAGAAGGGGTGGCCATGTAATGCCACTTGTAGTCTTTGCAACGCATCATCGGAAACATCAATCCATCTTTGTAAAGACTGCTCTTTTGCCAGACAGGTATGGGGTTTCCTCCTGCGCTGGGGGAAATTGGATCGGTGCCAGAATTTGAGCCGTAGAGGCTCGGTTTATTTATGGTGGCGGAGACTGAGATCCCAGTACGACAAAGAAAGTCGAAGACACTTCGATGGTCTGCTCGTTTATTTCTGGTGGAATTTATGGCAGGAGAGAAACCAGCGCATTTTTCAGGGGATAACTAGAACGCCAGAGCAGGTGGCGGTTACGATCAAGGATACGGTGCTCAGCCGTGGTTTCGTTGCGTCCTAGAAGGCTTCGGATTAGTTTATTTGGTTTTCCAGCTTTTTTTCTTTTCCGTTTTAAAAGACAATTGTTAATGTCTTCTGTGGGGCTCTCTTCGGGCTGTTTTCTCGTTTATTTTTGGGTTTTCGATGGTATCTCCTGTTATCGTCTGTAGGGTTGCGTTGTGAGGTTTTTCTCTTAGTTTTTTCCTTAAAAAACTGGATCTAACGTTCTCTTTGTCTTCTTAATAAAATACGAAGCACTTTCGAAAAAAAAATTAACGTCGATCTGTTCGTTCTCATGGGTTTCTCATTTGAATCCATTCAAAGTGTGCAAACAACATGCTGTCTTGACGCCCGTGAAAAAAAATACCGCCGCAAATAGTCGATGTACCGATATAGATTACTGCTTTCTGTGGTTTGTTCCAATCAGTAAGCAAGATCCGTTGTAGTCTAGCTGGTTAGTATACTCGGCTCTCACCCGAGAGACCCGGGTTCTCGAGTCCCGGCAACGGAATGTTTTTTTTTTCAGACTTCAATAAGAACTCTATTTCTTTTTCCTAGAAAAAATACCAGAGCTCGTACAAGGATTAAAACCGTATTTCTTCTCTGTCAGTATCAACCATTTTGTTTCTTTTCAAACCCAAACTAACGTGTTCACAATACAGAAACATGGCAATACGCCATGGTGAAATCATACACATTTTTTTTCCTTTTGGATAGAGGAAATCTTACAGCGAACAGTGGAATGAACAGATTTAACCTGGGATCGAATTAATCAAGACAACTCTGAAGCCGAGAAGGTCAAGCAGGCCATAAGCATTATGGCGCCGCTTCTTCCTTGCAAAATGACACATCAACATTGCAAAATCCAGACGGTCGGACCAATAACAAAAGGTCCCAAATCCAGGGAAATGTCAGGCAGCCCAATTTCATTACCGCATCAAGCCAGTGCACCTGGAACGAGTGGAAATAGATATAAATGTTCGCAACAGAAACGCATGCAAGCCTCATAAATTTACATCAATAGTGCCAATACTTTTTGCATCGTTTTGTATCAAATTTAACCATAGAAGCATGCTGGGGACCTAAATTTTGAAATGGAGGGAATAGTATTTTAATAGAGAGTCCTGATCTAACTTCAGAATAAAGACAGTTCGAAAAGCTGAAACTACACTAGTCATTTGGAGTACCAAACATGCCCATGGAGATACTCATGCCTCATGCAATCACTGGTACACAATTAAATTCAGTAGCCTTATCAGACACTCGCCCTCTCCGCCCCATGCATCGTCCAGTAGGGATCCACCCCTTGTACAGTATCTAGTATAGTTGGCAGTAGTTTACCCTTAAATAAATCATCCCTTGAGGGCTTTCCCACTGTAGTATTGGCGTTTATCACCGTCTTGGAGCTCCGGCGAGCTGGCAGCGTGGTCTTCACCCCGGTAAGATCTTCCACCCGTCCACATGCTCAGGTGTCTCCCTATCCTTCCCCTCCAACCATGAACCAGAATCTCCATCTTTGCCATTCAAAATCAACCTAGATTTGCTCATTCAAGGGCAAAAGATTTTCTAGATTCAAGACCAAAGTTTGCATCTCCAACCTCCTGCAGCAACAAACGAGGCCAATGTTTGCAGAGGAAGTCTGGCGGCTCTTCAGTTAGGTGGGCTACGCCACACTCCTCTAGTCTGCGACGATAGCACGGCGGTTCATCTTAAGGAAGAACCACGCCTCCCATCGCAACTCAGAGGTGGTAGCTTGGTGGCTCTTCGTCCTGAGCAGCAACGCCACCCCCTGTTTCTTATCGGTGGTAGCATGACGGCCTGCCTGGACAGACAACGCCTCCTACCACAGAAGCAATCAAGAACCCTACCATCCTCGTCACTTCATCTTGACAGTTTTCATGCCCTCTCTTCTGGTGACGACCTCCATCAAGTTTTCCGAACTTTGCTGGCATCGCCCAGGAATTGCAGGAAGAAACCAGAAGCAGAATACATGGCAAGCTTCAGTTTTCTTTGTTCAATGCATGTACTGCATGGCATTTCTGTAGTTTCGTTCATGTATTGAGGGTTATGTGGCGTTGGTAATTTCCCAGAATATTATATAATGCAGGGTGGTCCCATACGGACCATATTAGCCTTAAAAAAAGCATGCATAAAACATGTACAAACTAATCATGGAGACAAGAATAAATTATGACTATAATCTAAAAATGGCAACAGTTTATCATAGGCTTCAGGAAATTTCTGGTCAGGAAGTTACCAATCTCAATTTTTATCATCATTGATGCAAACTTCAACTCTAGCCATCTCATCTTGTGCTTGGCAAAAAGAGAAATTCTCACCACGTGCACAACACAAATGATGCCTAGAGGAGCACATCATAATATGATTTGGCTAACTTTCATCATTCCAGATGGAAAAATGATTGAATGTTGCCCATAATTTTTTTTAAAAAAAAAACTATTCAAACAAGGTAAAAGCAGAAGGGACACGAGTGTGACATTATCTCAAGTAGAAAAATGGTAGTTATTCATTAAATAAAAATCAATTATGAAAATTACCGCAGCAATAATTATAGTGGAAAACTAAAAATGTCCTGAAATTTTCAGAAGCAGTTGTAAAGAACAATTCAAACTGTTTGTGGCAGAAATACAACCATTGACCACCCCAAACATGCGCATGATGATGCCTCATTCAACCAAACACATGCATGGCAATTCTGAAGTAAACACTAACATAAGCAGCAACTATTCTTTCAACTAAACATGGCAAAAAATATAGATCCTAGAAGCCAGGACCATTGGCCAGCAAGCTACCAATCTCTCCTATTTTTTTTACATCAATGATGCAAACTTCAACTCCAGTCTTCATATCATGTGCTTGGCACTCAAGCCAGGAGTTCATTTTCTACAAGAATTGGGGAAAAAATCCCACATTCCAAACAGGCCCTACAAGAAATTTTTCACTAAGAACACCAATGAAGAACAAATCTAGAGGAGCACATCATACTATGATTTAGCTAACTTTCATCATCAACAACAACAAAGCCTTTTAGTCCCAAGCAAGTTGGGGTAGGCTAGAGTTGAAACCCAAAATGATCCGCTAACAAAGAGAGAAAGAGAGAGATGAGGAAGTAGAACAAAGCCTAAAACTATACCAAAACGAGGCATAAAGTCTAATCAAGCTAACTTTCATCATCCAGGTGGCAAATTATTGAGCATTTCCCACAAACTCCAACGATTTGTTTGATAAAAGTAATAACAAAGGTATAATATTTGACTAAAAAATCAAAACTAACTTTTGCAGTAATTCTGTTTCCTAGAGGTAAGGTTTGACAAAAGATGATGTTCTAAAACAAGTTAATGCAGGAACTTTTGAGGGCTCAAAATTATTGACTAGATAATAATCATTTGGTTAACAGCAAGATCTAGCACACAAGTACCTGTAAAGGAATCTGATTTAAACTTGTAGTTCAACATATTGAACCAGGAATTCTTTGTTCTTTTCAAGGAAATAATCCTCCAACTGACAACTTTGAAGCTGCCAAGTAGCAATGCAGCAGATGAGATCGAAATGAAACTCCTTGTCACAAAGTTTTATGAGCTCAAACCTTGTCAGCATCAACGAAATGCAAAACAATGCTCTCTCCCCAAACAGCAGAACAGCAGCGACACATTGAATTGCAGTCATTTAAATTAACATGATCACTCAGACCAAAACTTCCATCTCAAGACACCGAAAAGCATGGACTAGACAAAGCCCTGAACAACTCTAGCACGGCAGGGATGCAAATCCAGCAATCATCCAAGCATCATGATACAAGGATCGTGGATACTACAAGGATCTAGAAGCATGTTGGGACTTGGCAATCTCTCTCAAAACTGCACCTACAACCGCAGCTTGCTCGAGACATTCAGACTCGTTCAAAGCATCTAAAAGACTTATGCATGCTTTTACATTAATTCTACATCCCCTTAAACGAGTTTCCTCAAATACCTGATATGCCTCCATTGCTCTATTTGCATTGCTCATTCCCTCTATGAGAGCATTGAAACTTGCAGCATCAGGGATGCCACCATTGGCTTTGAACCTTTCAAAGAGGCTGTAAGCATCTGTTATGTTCCCTACCTTTGCAAGTCCGGAAATCATGGTGGTGTAAGTGACGACGTTAGGGACCAAACCCTGTTTCTGCATCTCTTGCCAGAACACAAAGGCCTTGTTGTACTTCTGTACCCGGCAAAGACCGTTTATAAGAATGCTGTATGTATAAGTGTTTGGTGGACATTTCATTTCCTTCATTGATTGGAAACAGATAAGGGCCTCATTAATTTCTTCAGCTTTCACTAAAGCATCCATGAGGCTGTTCCATGTGTAAACATTTGGAGTCAGTCCCTTCTTCATCATCTCTTCTAAAATTAAATAAGCTTCATCTATCCTACCAACCTTTCCAAAGCCATCTATGAGAGAACTATACACAATAACATTCAATTCTATTCCTTTAGATTTTGCTTCTTCAAAAAGCATGTAAGCCTCATCTAACCTGTCAATCTTAGCCAGACCATCAACAATTGATCCATATGTAGCAACTGTGGGAGGTACACGTTTTACCTTCATCTCCTCAAGAACTTCGTAGGCCTTGTCCACTTTTCCAGATTTGCAGAACCCATCTATAACAGCATTGTAAGCTCGTGCATCAAGAGCAAAACCTTGCTGCTTCATGACATGAAAAATGTTGGATGTTTCCCTAGCTTTGCCAGCTTTCGTAAGACCATGAATCAAAATGGAATAACTTCGGACATCAGGAAGAAACCAGTAACTCTTGATGTCCTCAAAAATCTCTCTTCCCTTTTCAACCTCACCTGCTTTGAAAACACAATCCATATATGTATTAAGTAGGGTAAGATCAGGCTGGCATCCACGACGGATCATATCTTTGAAGATTTTGTGTCCATCTTCTTTTCTACCATTAATGAAGAAATTCCTAATCAAAGAGGTATATACAACAGGATTAGCACCATGGCCTGCATCCAACATTTTCTCAAATAGCCTATAGGCCTCATCAACCTTTCCCTTCTTTCCTAAGCCATCAATAAGGGAACAATACGTCACAGAATCAGGATTGCAACCTTTCTGACTTGCACTTTCAAATATCCTATAGGCTTCCTCAAGCTGCTTTGCCTTGCACAGCCTATCCACCATTATATTCACCGTCAACAAGTTTGGAAACAGACCAGCAAGCTCCATCTCATCCCGTATCTTATATGCCTCCTCAACCCTCCCAGCCATGCAAAGCATATCGATGATGATGTTATATGTTGAGTCATTTGGCTCGGCATCCTTCTTCATGACATCAAATAAGCTCAGCGCCTCATCAACCTTCCTCTTCTTCCCAAGGCAAGTGAGAATCGAATTAAATGACACAACAGATGGAATACAGCCCCTCTCTCTCAACCGTTCAAGCAGCCTGTAAGCATCCTCAAACTGCCCGGCAGATCCATACCCCATGATCATAGTATTATAGGCGTATGCACAAGGCACAGCCCTTTCCGCCTCCATCTGCCCAAACAGCTCCTCAGCCTCACCTAGCCTCGCCGCTTTGCAGAGCACCCAAATCATGCTTGTGTACGACACATCATCTGGCCTCAGACCCAACGCTCTCAGCTCGTGAAAGAACTTCCATGCCATGTCCACATTCCCAGCCTTCCCAAAACAATCAATGCACACATTGTACAACACGATATCGGGCTCGAGGCAGCTCCCCTTCACCTCATCCACCAGCGCCAGTGCGCCCTCAATTCGCCCCTCACGCGCCAGCGCCCGCACCAACGTGGTGAACAGTGGCACCTGCACCTCGTACCCGACCTCCTGCATCTGCCGCAGCAGCTCCAGCGAGTGCTCGGGCCGCCGAGCATCGGCCAGCGCGGCAATCAGCACCGTGTACGCGGAGAACGCCGGCCGGAACTTGAGCCGCCGCATGACGCCGATAGCGTGGATGGCATCGTCGAGGCGGCGGGCGCGAACGAGAACTGCGACGAGGTCGGCGCACGCGGGGTTGGGGAGGCCGTAGCCGAGGATCGACATCTCCTCGAGAACCTTCTCGAGGGCACCGAGGTCGTGGGAGAGGAATGGGAGGACAGCGTTGTAGGCGTCGGCCGGGAGGGGGTGGGGAGAGGAGGCGGAGGAGACGAGGAAGAAGGGGGCGGCGAGGGAGGGGTTCTTGAGGGAGCGGAGGACGGCGATCACGACTTCAGGAGTGGGTGCGGAGGAGAGGGAGGAGGAGACCGCGCGGGCGAGGTCAGGCGTCCATGAGGTGGCGGCGGAGAGGAGGCAGAGGAGCTCCGAGGCGAGCGGGTTAGGGGGTTGCGAGGGAGGGCTGCTGGAGGAGAGGTTGCGACGGGTCTGCAGGAAGGTGGAGGCGGCGAGGAAGGGACGACGAATCGCCGGTGTCCGCACCGCCGCCGCCATGAATCTGGAAAAACCCTAGCAGGGCTGATTCGCCAGTTTGGGTAGTCCTGGTGGGGGAAGAGAAATTACCGGCCCATTTGCTCGGCTCATGGTCGTGTTTTGAACACTAGAAACCAGCTTTTCTCTCAAAAAAAAATAGAATCCAGCTAAACCACATTAATAGCCTGTTTGGAGGTGCTGCAGCCGGACAAAAAGCTGTTTTTGGCCTTTTTTTTTTTTTTATTATGCTATTTAGCAAACTGACTGACGATTACTACAGCTGTAGCTTTTAAGAGGCAACCGAACGGAAAAACAACCTAGTAAAGCACAAAGGTAACTGAGCAGGGAGGTGACGTGGATGCGGTGAGGTAGAGCGGCGAAAGTCGGGGAGGTAGAGCAAACGAGGTGGGAGACGATCAAGCGAAGGCATAGCTAAAAAGCTTCTCCCTAGTGGGTGCAGCTTTTGAGAGTACTTTTGCTGTGGCTTAGCTTCTCAGCTGTTTTATAGCTCCCAAACAGCCTCTAAACTTTATTTTAGGTCCCATCATTTGAACTTATTTAAATTTTTAGAAACACAAAATTTAAATAAAATAGGGAAAAAAATTGATGCAACAACAGTTGGACGGGCTCCATGAAAAATTCTAGATATGCAATATTTATAGGAGTGCAGTTTTTCCATGCATGTACATGCACCGACAAAGTATCATGTGCTATCTAGGGTCTGTTTGGAGGAGCTGCGGCTGGGTTAAAAAGTTGTTTTTAGTTTGTTTGGTCAGAAGTAATCAGAATGGTATTGCTATGGCTTTTCTTGTTATGCTGTTTGGCAAACTAGTTGTTGCAGCTGTAGCTTTTCGAGGCCAATCGAGCGGGGATGTAACAACATAGCAAAGTACAGCGGCATCTAAGTGGGGAGATGACGTGGAGATGGCGAAGCGGGGTGGCGGAGGTCGAGAAGGCAAAGCGACCGAGGTGAGAGGTGGTCAGCCATAATCAAAAGCTCCTTTTCGGCGATTCGCGATTTTAGGGTGCTTCTGCGTTGTAGCTCTCCGTCCTCGCAGTAGGGTCGCTCGACCCGTCCTCACAGTGTCTTCGCGTGCGCTCGGTTGCGCCCATTCGTCTATCCCGTTCTATAGCTGTCGGTGCCGTCGCCGATTCTTTCTTCGTCGCCAATTCCTACACCATTCATTTGATCCATTTTGCTGGTTCTTTCTCCGTCGCCGATTCCTACTCTCTCGATGTTCGTGTCTCTCACTCCTTCCGATGGTATGCTGCGCCTCTCTCTCATTCATGCCCTCTCCGCCGGTCCAGCTGGTGCTCCTTCCAATGGTACGGCTCTTGCCCCGTTGTTTCCTTCCCGTCGGTGCGCATGCCAACCCCACCCCCCTGATTGTGCTTGGTTTCGTCCCCCTTGCCTTCGTCTTCTCTTTTTGTGTCCTTCTCGTTTGCGATAGGCCTCATTTCTCTCCTGATTCCGTGTCGCCGGTTTCGGTCGGGTTTCGGCTTTTAGCCTGTAGGCCATGCTCCTCGCCCTCTTTGCCGTTTAGCTATCTCAGTTCTTGGTGTTGCCCTTGTGTCCTCTTCGCACCGATTGTCTCACCCTCCTCTGTCTGCACTATTTTAGCTCCTGTGTCTCTTGTGTTTTGGGTTCTTTAGTTCTTAGCGCAGCTTTATTCGCAATTGTGCTGATCTTGACCCTGTCCGCATGCGGTTTTAATGGCGATTTCCTTATTTTTATTTGTGTTCGCTCTTTTACCGACCTTGCCTCCTTTTTGATTATAGCTCGCTCCTTTAGTTTTGTTTTTGTTATCCTATTTTTACTTCAATTGCTAATGATTCATGTCTATTTCATACCCACTTGTCATTCTCCTGCCTCACGATTTCTTTGGGCTTCCTGAACTTTGTTTTTGCTGATTTTTGCTATGTGTGTCTGTTCCTTCCGGTTATACTATGTTACTTTATTATTAAAGGATCGAGATGACGAACAAAGGGGGTGAATGGTCACACACAAAATTTTTCCCATAAAATACTCTAACTAAGATCTCAAAAAAATCGCACAAAAGAAATTGTGAAAGTCCTGAGCAACTTGACAACTATGTGTATCCCTAACTTGTATGGATAAGAACTATGGAATATATGAGGATTTTTTAGTCATAATCCTGGTTGTCAAGTATCCAAAATAAAAGGAATCAATTCAACTTTTGCTTTTAGAAAGAAGATTGAGCCAAATCATAAAAGTTACTTTCAGAAAAGCAAAAGCAGAATTTTCAGAAACTGTCCTCAGTTGAAGCAAGTGGTTGGTGGATTTATGGTGCTCTAAAAATTTTGAGAATTTTTCTTCCTATGAGAAAATACATCTTAAAGTACTCCACTAAAGATCACCTCAAAAATCCTTGTAGAAAAATCAGCAAACATCAAATATCACAGACTATTAGGAACTTCAAGCGAAAGTTTACGGCTCGGTTTTACCTCATGATGCCCAAACGGTGCAATCAAGGACTCTAAACTTTTTCATAGATGTATATGGGAGTCCCACCTTATTCAATAAGAATCACTCAAAAATATTTTTTATTTTTCTAAAATCAAAACCGATCTTTCTTGTGAAGAATAAGTTCGAACAAATATGCAACTTGATAGAAAACATTATTTCTAGTCTATCCTAGAGTGCAAAAGAGATGTAAAACCATATGAACACACTCAAGACATCCAAGATCGTGACATTTAGAAGGAGGAGGCAAATCCAAATTGCAAGAAAGTAAATTAAGAGAAAGTAAATTCTTTGGAATTTAAATCTTGAATTTAAGACATAAAGTAAATCGTAATGTAAATTCAAGCATGAATGAAAAGATTTGCATTTCTGGAAAGAGAAGGTTTACAAAGCCTCACAATAAGGTGAGTAAAGCTCAAAGGAGCACAAAAACTTCTACAATCTTCAAGGGCAGGAGGACCCTCTACCCCTATTTACACTACTCTTGGGCCACCTACCACCCTTAGATGAGTCCCTCAACCCTAGAGCACTCATCTAAGGGCTAGGATTAACCCACTCACACAACCATACAAGGGCTAACCCAAAACCCACACACATAACGGGTTTTCTTGCACGATTTTCAAAGCATACTACCTAGACCCGCTAACCTATCAACTAGACCTTAATCCGACGGCCTTCCTTGATCCACGCGGCGTCTAGCTAGTATCTCCTCCTTTCCATGTCTTCTTGATTTGCCCAGACTCCGTCTCTGATCATCTTCTGGTGATCTCCCGACTCCTCGCCTAGTCCTGGTCATCCTCCGTCTCACCATGATCTAGCACTGTCACACTTTAACCATCAAAGACAAGGGAAAACCTTTCACAAAACAATGCCCACAAAGATATTCAATGATTATCCTAAAATTATTAATCAATCATAATTTCGCTCAAAGGTCCGGTGCCACTGCCCCTAGGTCAATAGCATTGAAAAAAGCAACCAACACTCAAATTGCTTCAAATCAAAAATCTAATTCAAATCAAACTCAATTTTAAATCAAATCATGCTCAAATCTCGTCAATTACTCATCACACATAATAATAGACCTCCACATGGTCTTTCAATTATTATTATTATGCCTATTGTTCTTATGGTGTATGAGCTCTCCTCTTTGGATGCAGGTCCGTGGTGATCTGTCGTTCACCACCAGTTGCGGCTTCTTCACCTAGCTTGTTACGTGGTTCTTTTGGATCTTGGCCCTGTTCGCGTTCTGTTTTACCTGCGATATCCTTCTTTTTTCTTCGTGTTCCCTATTTTACCCAGCGTCCCGTCTCTCTAATCGGAGCTTACTCCTTTAGTTTTGTTTTTTGTTATGCGGTTTTTTGTTCGGTTGCTCTTGATTTGTGGCTATTTCGTACATGTTCTTTGTTCTCCTGTGTCAGCATTTCTTCTAATCTTTCTGGACTTTATTCTTGCTGATTTTCCTTATGTGCGTGCAACTCTTCCGGTTACGTTGTATTACTTTACAAGGCATGTTGCCCTTACGGTATATGTGCTCTTCTTTTCTGGTGCAGGTCCGTGGCACTCCATTGTTTGCTGTCGATTGCGGTTTTGCCACACGCCTTGTGCCATGGTTCTACCAGATGTTTACCCTCTTTGCATTCATTTTAGCATCGATTTCCTTATTTTTCTTTGCACTCATTGTTTTGCTGACCATGCTGTCTCTCTAATCGGAGCTCAGTCCTTTAGTTTTGTTTTTTGTTATCCTGTTTTTGGTTCAGTTGCTCTTGATTCATGACTATTTCATGCCTATTTCTCGTTCTCCTGTCTCAGCGATTTCTTTAGTCTTCCTGGACTTTGTTCTTACTGGTTTTTTTTCAAAAGAGCAGCACGAGAAGTTGCTGCACATAATATTAATAGAAGGCAAAGGATGGTGGGTCCTGTTTTTTTATGGGGAAAACCGGACCCGTGAAAAAACCTTACAGGTAAACAGCACTACCAACTGCTAAGGGAAACAACTTGAACAACCTATGAAGAAGAACGAAAAGGAAAAACCTAAAAAGCGTCAGGCAAATGGCTTACAACAAGACTCCTAACTACACCATCGGTTTCCATGACAGGGAAAACCCATGGGTTAGCACCTGCGTCCTTGATCATAGTGGCCACTTGCTCTGGCGTTCTCTCCAAACCTTGAAAAATGCGTCGGTTCCTTTCAAGCCACAGATTCCACCAGAAGTAAATTAGAAGCCCGTCTAAGTCACGTCTTCTTTCTTTGGCGAATTGGGTTCGAAGTCTTCTCCACCACTTGTACACCGATCCATCAGGGCTCAAATTGTTGCATTGCTCCAAATTCCCCCAATTTCGGAGGTAGGTCCAAACTTGTGAAGTGAAGGGGCAGTCTTTACAGATGTGACTTGGAGTTTCGTGTTGGCCGTTGCAAAGGCAACAGGTTGCATTGTATGGCCACCCTTTCTTGAGCATGTTATCCGCAGTTAAAATTTTGTTGTGAAGCAATGTCCTTGCGAAGAAACGACATTTAGGTTCAGCTTTCGCTTTCCATATCGGGCTCATCCTCATCTTGCAGTAGACCGGGTGGAATTGTATGAGGTAGGCGCTCCGTGCCGTGTATTGTCCATCCGTGGTCCAACGCCAGGTTATTTGGTCCTCCTTTTGTTCATCTATGTTGATTCTACCTATTGCTTCATAAAGTGTCACGAACTCCCGGATTTCCGTTTCTGAGCTAACAGGAGTGCAAAAATGGATCCAGTATTTGTTTGTTAGGGCACGGTGGACGGAGATGTTCTTCCTTCTCGCCGATTGGAACAGGTTAGGTGCCATGTTTTTTGGCGCTTGTCCTTCCACCCAGCTTGATCTCCAAAAATCTGCGAGTTTACCATTTCCTATGGTGACCACCGTTGATGCGTTGAAAAGAGCGACATCAGTTTTATCACAGGGCAGGTCGAGTCCCGTCCATGCCCTCTCATTTCTTTTCCATTTAAACCAGAGCCAACGCAGCCTTAGCGCTCTGGCAAAACGTTCCAGGTTTTTGATGCCAAGACCTCCTTTGTTTTTTGGCAGACAGGTAATCCGCCATTTGATCAAACAGTACCCTCCGCTGCAATTTGCCTGATCTTTTCCTCTCCAGAGAAAGCTTCTTCTAAGTTTATCAATGCATCGAAGCAGCCATTTCTGAGGCGGGAAGACCGTCATATGATAAATTGGTTGCGACGTTAATACCGAATTAATCAGGGTCACCCTTCCAGCTGCGGAAAGAAGTTTGCCTTTCCAACCCGCAAGCCGACTGCTTAATTTATCAATGAGAGGTTGTATTTCTGCCCTCCGAAGGTGTCGGACGTGTAGGGGTAGGCCAAGGTATTTACCTGGGAACCTTGAAAGCTTTCCCGGGAAAGTATTCAATAACTCTTGCAGGAGGTCCTCTCGGCATCGAATAGGGTAAATTTCAGTTTTGGAGATGTTGATTTTTAGGCCAGAGTATCCACCAAAAATATCCAATATGCGTCTTAGGGCGTTCAGCTCTTGTACATCAGCATTTAGAAATATCGCTGCATCATCTGCGTAAAGAGAACATCGAAGACTCGCTTTTGCCGGGAGCACCGGTTTGAGAACACCTTTATCCGCCGCCAACTCGAGGAGTCTTTGTAGGGGGTCAATGGCAAGGATGAAAAGCAGGGGAGATAATGGGTCCCCCTGTCTTACCCCCCTAGCATGTCTAATCGGTTCCGTCGGTTGACCATTGATCAAGATCCTCGAAGATGAAGTCCTGAGGACTGCCGCCACCCATTCGCGCCACTTACTGCCAAAACCTAGAGCCCGAAGAACGTCGAGGAGATATGCCCAGTTTAGCGAGTCGAAAGCTTTGGAGATATCAAGCTTAATGAATAGCGCCGGCTTCCGGTTCTTGTGTAGCTGATTACAAACTCTTTGAACATAGAGGAAGTTGTCGTGGATGCATCTCTTTTTTATGAAAGCATTCTGGGAGATTGAGACCAGCTCTTCAAGTTTCGGGGCAAGCCTATTTGCAAGAATTTTGGTGATGATCTTCATGAAGCTATTGATAAGGCTAATTGGCCTGAAACACTCTAATTTGTCCGCATTTTCCTTTTTCGGGATAAGTATAATATTTGCATTATTCAACTTGTGTAGGTGTTCGTGGCGGAGGTTGAAGAAGTCCTTGATTGCTTCTAGCAGGTCGGTTTTGATGATGTGGAGGCATGTTTTGTAGAAAAGACCGATATATCCATCGTGCCCGTGTGATTTTTAAGGCGGTAATTCCTTAATGGTCTTTGGTGACTTCGTCGTCAGTGATCTGGCATTCAAGATCGCTGAGGTCCCTAGCCGTGTAGCCTAAGGAATCCCATTGGAATGCTTTGTCTCTCAATCCCTGTTCCCCCAACACCTTCTTGAAATATTGATATGCTTCATTTAACTTTTCTTGTTGCCCGAGCATAATACCGCCATCCCTTTTAAGCACCCGAATAAAATTTCTCTTGCGTGTTGAGCTGGCCATTAAATGGAAAAAGCGAGTATTGGCATCCCCCAGCCTAATTTTTGTTAGCCTTGAGTGTTGTCTCGCCCTGGTTTTCTTTATCGCCGCCAGACCAAGCAGTTTGTGTTTTAGAATTTTCCGCAGCTCTACTTCATTGCTTGATAACGAACGTCTTTCTTGTGTGCATTCTAGGATCGCGATCGTAACCTGGATCAGAGCTGATTGTAATGCCAACTCCGCACATATCTTTCTCCTCTAAATTTTTAGAGCCTTAGCCATTCTGCTCATTTTGACATACAACCTTAGTAACGCGTCCGCGTTTTGAACTGGCTGCATCCAGGACCGCTCTATTGTTTCCAGGAAACCTGGCATCGTAGTCCAGTAGGTCTCGAAACGGAACCCCTTGAAGAATTCGAAGGTAGTGTTTCCTTGCATGAGAAGTGGGCAATGGTCCGATGTCATAGTTGGCATAGCGCACAAATCGGCATTTGGGAAGGATTCATGCCATTGTGTTGTAGCGAAGAAACGATCTATTCTTGTCATTATGGGCTGCTCTTGTTCATTTGTCCATGTGAAACGTCTCCCCTGTAGATCGAGCTCCAATAGTTGTAGTCTGTTAATAACTTGGTTGAAACGCTGCATCATACTTCTATTTGTCGAGCCTCTGTTCTTCTCACTCGCTTGTCTGATAAGATTGAAATCCCCTAATATCAACCAACTTTGTAGAACCGATCCTTGCATCGCTTCTAATTCATTGAGAAAATCTCTCTTCTCCTCAACTGATTGCGGGCCGTAAACTCCGGTAATGTCCCAAGTCAACGCATCACATCTCGAGACTATGGTCGCCGTGACTGTGTTAGTTGTGGTTCTAGAGTTTTGAAGGTCGTATAGGTCATCCAGTACCACAATCAGAATGCCTCCCGAGGTTCCATTGGACGGCAACCAACTGGTCTGCTTGGCTAATCTCGCACCCACGGTTTCGATTAACAATCCAGTGGTCCAGCTGGCAATTTTCGTTTCTTGAAGACAGACAATAGAAGCGCCAGTTGACATAATTAGCTGTTTGGTGCTCTCTCTTTTTGTTATGTATGTGCGGCTCTTCCGGTTACGCTAAGTCTAGTTTCCATCGCTTCAAACCATGCATCGTTTCGACTTCCGAAGCAAAAGTTATGACCATTTAAGTGGAAATTGCAAAGGTTGTTTTGTGCGCGAAATTAAAAGAAGACTCCTCAAATGCTCCACCAATATGACCTTCCACATACCTTTATTAGTACTTGCGTTCATACTTAGCTAGGAGGATTATTCCTAGTATATATACCCCATGTACTCCTCCATTGAAAGTAGCGAAAAGTGAAAAATGTTGTTATGAGTAATTTTTAGAATCAGCTACCATGGCGTCTTCCCCATTATGGAATGGCTATATGGAGGGATTCTCATCCACCCGATCATTTGATGACTCCTAGTGTAGTTGGGCAAATGACTTGAAACAAAGTTCTTTGTATTGGGACGATGGTTGGTTTCAAGTATGTTTGTCAAGTTGCATTCTTATCTTGGTTGTCTCCAGCTAGTTATCCTCTTTCTTACTCTCATGACATGAAGATCGGGCACTCCCTCGTATCACTGCCTATTTTCTTCTATTGTCATAAGAAATACGTATTCATAGCCTAACCTTTATACATCAAAGAGAAAATGTGGAGATCACATTGTGGGAACCACATGCAACTCGTTTTGAGGCTGATAGTATCAAATGTGAATCACAACACCATCCAGTCATCCTTTTGTTTGTTGGTTTCATAGTTATGCTACATAACATTAAGTGTTTGTTCTTTTTCCCTCTTTTTCCCCTTCGTATGGCAATCAGTCAGGTATCATAATTTGTGATTGGAAGATTTTGCTATTATTCACCATGTCGACGTTTCTATTTATAATGAACCAATTTTCCTTGTTTTACAGGATAGCTCTCGCTCCAAGGAAGTACCGTCTGCAAATGGTACACAGATCCTATGCTTCCTGAAGTAGCGACTTTCAAAAATAGGTATGAAAACTGATCGATCTTTAAGGCTAAATCTCATATACATGCAGCTCATTGTCTTTATCCCATTATATGGTTTCACAATCTGTTAGAATGTCCTCTGCACAGCTTGGCATTGGTCATTAACTTCTTCTAATATGACGCTTTACCTTCTCATATAGACTTTTCCCTCACTGTTATCATATTAGCAATTGTTTTATTTGTATTGATCCTCATCTATCTATACCACAGAGTCGTAAATATGCCATATGAAATAAAATGGGTAGGACAATCAACCCTTGAAAGTCAACCTATACCTTCTACAATCCATCAGATTTCTAATCTTAACCCACATGATGTCGTGGTAAGCCCATCTTCATGCTTTCCATACATCAACTTATTTACCTTATAATTTATAAATCTAAAACATATATGTACTGCTGGCTTTGAATTCATATATCTAGGGGAACCACTACTTCGTACACATCGCTATACTAAAGCTTGCTCCAGGACAACCATGGTCTAGCATGTACTACCTGCAAGAGAGTGGTTAATTCTGAAAGAGGGGCCTAAAGATGTTCTAAATGTGGCCCCACAACAATTGATCCCTGGTATATACTTCTTAGCTATCTATGTTTACTTCTTTTCCTACGATGATCTCAGTCTGTATAAATAACTAACCAACATATTCGTTACGACAGATATCAAGTGGCTGTCCACGGTGTTGACCCTGATGATATATCGAAACTAGAAGCCTCCATGGTAGAATTCATCTTCTTTGCGGATATAGCCGAACAGCTGGTTGGCTACCCAGTGCTCCATCTTGTGACAGCCAGTCAAGGTCTTGAGGACTTCATGCCGCTACAGATCACACGTCTCTATGGAAGACAATACAATCTACAAGTCTCTGTCACACAAAGAGCCTTTCAACGGGTAAGAATATCATACTAAGTTGATTATGTCTCCCCTGTCCTCTGTGCATCAGGATATATCTCTGCCACTAAACAAACACATCTTGAATCCCCTATTGTGCTGCCTGCCAAATGCCATTGAAAGCGAGGCTTCTACGACTATCCAATCTGTAGCAGTCACTGGAACAACACAGGATGCCTTGGATGAAATCCGTTTTCAGCCATCAACAATTCCTTCAATTGGCTCTATGCATCGTTCAATCTTAGATTCCTTAGACCGTAAAGCACAACTGGATAGCTCTGAAAAAGTTGTTCTTTCTGTTAGCCCTCAGACTATTGCATCGTCTCCACCTCCCTTGCTTACTGTGGTCCAACAACTCCCTAGAGCTCAGAAGGTATATTCTTACTATGTTCCTTTATTTTCGTAATAGCGCATGTTCCTATCTACATACGCATATCTTTCTTTACAAAATACATATTATATCTATCTAAAACTTCTCCTCTAGTTAATATGTATATGCTTACGCTCTCAGAAAGCCGTTGAGGCTCCTGCTGTTATACCTGAGAGAACACCACCATCACCACAGGTTAGTCATTCCAACCATTGCAAGGTCGTATCTGTTATTGTAACTCTATAGTATTTGTATTATTTTTGGACTCACTTCTATGTTCTAGAAATGATACCTGAGTCACAATCTTCACTTAAGAGGTCACTGTGTACTCGTGATGCTGATCTATCCGAACTCAAAACTGACACAGAGTTATGTTTCTAATGATAACCACCTGGGCATAAGTTCTATAGACGCTTATGATGAAGTACTAACTGTTGGATTATTTGGGCTTGGCCCACTTAATTGAGACAAATAATTCCTAGGAAATCTCAAAGGCCCACTCATGAGGAGACATGTGTGCATACAATAGTCCCATATTGCTTGTGGAGGTGGAAGATGACCAACTTAAAAGGGAGAGTTCTCTCCACCTTCCTAGAACCATGTGGGAGAAAGGAGAAAGCCCACACGCGCCTCGCCTCGCCGGGCTCGGGCACGGCCCGGCCGGGCGAGGGCGCGGGCGTCGGCACTGCGTGAATGGTCCGCCGAAATCCGGTCCAGGTCGGCCTTGCGCAGACGCAGCCTCCTTTTGCGCTTTATTCTTTTGCTACTCGGGATAATCGCGTTTGCAAGATGAGATCTGAGACTCAGAATCGACTCGATCGTGGCACGTCCTCGAGTCACGTTCGTCACGATTACGAGTAACCCTATAAATCTGCGTCGTGCACCCGTAGAGGAATCTGAGCAGACACATCGCTAGGGTTTTGCCACCTCTCGCTCCTGCGCCGTTGTAATCTTCTCCATCCGAGCCGATGTGCATCGCAATCGGGAGAGCAGTCTCCGGAACCCTTCGTCTTGAGATCCGCGACGGAGAGGGCGAATAAGATTTTGGGAAGCGCTCGCTGATCGCTCAAGATCGTCACCACGGCTCGTCTTCTGTTCTCTGCTGCTTTGGGCGTCGTCGTGGCGTGGCCGGCCGCTTTCGACGCCGTCACCAACGTCGACCTCGTCAACACCGCAACCGCACCTACTACGTCAACACCGCAATCGCAGCGCAGCGCCGTCATCCTCTTCGCCAAGATGCGTTCGATCTGTCCTAATCATGTTTATCAAGATGATAATGATGTCCGTGCTATCTAGTATGTTAGAGATATATATGCTAGTTTCTGTGATGTTGTTCATGATTTATATTCAGAATTTAATCTGGAAAATGTCTAATTTCTCAACAATCCAAAAACCTTATTGTAGACAATTTCCTGGATTATCAATGGCTGGTTTTGCCGATGCACTGAGGCCGGAGAAATTCTCTGGTGTGCACTTTAAGAGGTGGCAAGTCAAGGTCACGCTCTGGCTTCTGACTATGAATGTATTCGGGTTAGTAAAGCAAACTGAAGGTGATCTCTCTGCCGAAAGCGAAGAAGAGTTTCACGGATGCCAATACTCTCTTCGTGGGATGCATTCTTAGCGTTCTTGCCGACCGTCGTGTGATGTGTACATGCACATAACAGACGCTGAAGGTCTTGTGGGATACATCAATGCCAAGTTCGGTGCATCGGATGCGGCAATGGAATCAGATGTCATGGAGAACTTTCATGACTATAAGATGGTGATAATCGCTCTGTTGTAGAGCAAGCCCATGAGATCTGATGCATTGTCAAGGAACTCGAACTCCTAGAATGTGTCTTACGATCCTTTTGTGGCGGTTGCATCATTGCAAAACCGCCTCCCTCGTGGAGGAGTTTTTAAGACTACTCTAAAACATAAGAGGACAAAGATATCGATCGAAACCCGATAGGCGTCCTTGATGTTTAAGAGAAGGCTCGAGCTAAGGATTTCAATGGTAAAGGAGCCGAGGGCGATCCAGCGCCAACATGGTTCAAGAACTACGGCAAGAACAAAGGGAAAAATAAGCCTAACAAGACTACCAACTTCAAGAAGAAGATGATGAACAAGGCCGAGCTGCCTGCTTCACATGTGGTGAGGTCGGACACTTTTCCAAGGAATGCCCCGATCGTGCGGTATCGCCGAGGAAAAAAGGCCAACAAAGGACAGACGTCCCAAGGTCATCAACACAAAGGACCGCTAGCAATCTTTGAGACGCAGGTATGGTAATTTACCTTCAGATTCTCGATATTTCGCCTTCCAGGTTGGTGGATTGATACGGGTGCTAACGTTCATGTGTGTTCTGACATCAATATGTTCTCTTCTTATCAAGTCATTCGGGATTCCTCCGTCCTGATGGGGAATGGGTCACATGCTTCGCTCATGGCACCGCACAGTGGCTCAAGTTCACCGGGAAAGATCGTGCCGTGAGGAGCGTGCAAAGATGTCCCTTCTATCAACAAGAATCTCGTTAGTGGCTCCCTTCTATGCAGAGATGGGTTTAAGGTAGTGTTAGAGTCCAATAAAGTAGTTGTGTCCAAGCATGGACTATTTATTGGTAAAGGCTATGAGTGCGGAGGCTTGTTCCGCTTTTCCCTTTCAGATTTCAATAATAAGTCTGTGAACCATATATGTGGTAGTGTTAATGATGATGCGAGTACTTGGCACTCTCGTTTATGCCACATTAATTTTGGTCTTATGAATCAGCTTTCCAAAGATGAGTTTAATTCGAATTTCACTATTGCCAAAGGTTCTAAGTGCCATAGTTGTGTGCAATCGAAGCAACCTCGAAAGCCTCACAAGGCGGTTGAGGAGAGGAACTTGGCACCTCTAGAACTCATACATTACGATCATGCGAGATGAATGGTGTGTTGACAAAAGGTGGAAAGAGATATTTCATGACATTGATTGATGATGCGACTAGATTTTGCTATGTTTACTTGTTGAAAACTAAGGACGAGACACTAGACTACTTTAAAATCTATAAAGCTGAAGTTGAAAATCAACTAGAGAGAAAGATCAAACGTCTTAGGTCAGATCGTGGTGGCGAATTTTTTCCCAAAATCTTTGATGATTTCTGTGCGGAACATGGTATTATTCATGAGATGACACCTCCCTACTCGCCCGAATCAAACGGGATTGCTTGAGGAAAAACGCACGTTGATCGACTTGGTGAACGCCATGTTAGACACTTCTTTGGTTTATCTAAGGCATGGTGGGGGAGGTCGTGTTGACTTCATGTCATGTCTGAATAGAGTTCCCAATAGAAACATGGAGAAGACCCTTACGAGAAGTGGGTTGAAGAAAACCATCACTTTCTTACTTGCGCACATGGGGATGCTTGGCGAAAGTCAATGTACCGATTAACAAAAAGCGTAAGCTCGGCCTAAGACAATGGATTGTGTCTTTCGGATATGCTCACGAGCATCGCTTATAGATTTTAGTAGTTAAATCTGATGTGCCCGATATGTATGTTGATACTATTATGGAGTCTCGTGATGCTACGCTTTTTGAGAATATATTTTCGATGAAAGATATGCATAGCACTTCTAGATTTTCTTACGAGATAATTCCCGAGACTATTACACTGTTGAGTCTTCCGAGCAACCACTTGAGAAAATCCTAGAGGAGGATGACAATGAAGCTCCTAGAAAAAGCAAGAGACAGAGGATTGAAAAATCCTTTGGCAATGATTTCATTGTGTACCTCGTGGATGATACTCCCACGTCCATTGCAGAGGCATATGCATCTCCGGATGCGATAATTGAAAGAAGCTGTCCCGAATGAGATGGACTCGATTCTTGCCAATGGGACTTGAGAGGTGACTGAACGGCCCTATGGTTGTAAACCCGTGGGTTGTAAGTGGGTGTTCAAGAAGAAGCTTAGGCTGATGGTACTATTGAGAAGTACAAGGCTCGGCTTGTGGCAAAGGGTTACACCTAAAAGAAAGCGAAGATTTCTTTGATACTTATTCACCGTTGCTAGAATGACCACCATTCGAGTATTACTTTCCTGGTCGCCTCATATGGTCTTCTCGCTCATCGATGGACGTGAAGACGACTTTCCTTAATGGAGAGTTAGATGAGGAAATCTGCATGGAACGACTGATGGGTATGTAGTAAAGGGTCAAGAGAGCAAGGTGTGTAAATTATTGAAATCTTTGTATGGCCTGAAACAAGCACCTAAGCAATGGCATGAGAAGTTCGACACCACTTTGACTTCTGCGAACTTTGTCATTAATGAGGCTGATAGATGTGTATACTATCGCTATGGTGGGGGTGAAGGAGTTATATTGTGCCTTTATGTGGACGATATACTGATCTTTGGCACAAATATTGATGTGATCAATGAGGTCAAGTCTTTTCTGTCAAAGAAATTTGATATGAAAGATCTGGGAGAAGCTGATGTAATTCTGAACATCAAGCTTATTAAGGATGAGAGTGGGATTACTCTTTCGCAATCCCACTATGTGGAGAAGGTCTTGAGCCGGTTTGGCTTTATGGACAGCAAGCCCTCTCCCACTCCTTATGATCCCAGTGTGACACTGAGAAAGAATAAGAGAATTGGCTTAAACCAATTGAGATATTCTCAGATTGTCGGTTCGCTCATGTATCTTGCTGGTGCAACGAGACCTGATATATCATTTGCTGTGAGCAAATTGAGTAGGTTCATGTCAAACCCGAGTTCTGATCATTGGCATGCACATGAAAGGGTAATGCGCTATTTGAAAGGTCCTATGAGTTATGCGATTCACTATTCAGAGGCACCTGCAGGCTTGAGGATCTGATGACTCGAACTGGATTTCGATGTAGATGAGCTCTATGCCACTAGTGGATATGTGTTTACCATTGGTGGTGGTGCGAGGTCATGGAGGTCCGCAAGCAGCACCATCTTGACAAGGTCAACCATGGAGGCGGAGCTCATCGCTTTAGATCTACCACCAGAGAGGCAGATTGGTGCGTGAGCTCTTGATGGACTTGCTTGGTGGTTGAAAAACGATACCGGCTATCCTTATGAACTGTGATAATCAATGCGGATTGCTAAAGTGAACAGTGCTAAGGATAATGCGGTCATCAAGACACGTTAAAAGACGCATCAAGTCTGTCAGAAATTGAGAAACTCCGGAGTAATAAGTGTGACTTATATTCAAATGCATAAAAACTGGCAGATCCCTTTACGAAGGGACTATCATGGAATGTGATTGAAGGTGCATCGAGGGAGATGGGTATGAGACCCATATAAGTTGCCATAGTGGTAACCCAGCCTTTGTGATCGGAGATCCCGTGAATTGGGTCCCGGTAAAACAAGCTATTGGCGAACTGAGGAGAGTAATCTATTACCCTCTCTAAGTGAAGATGCAATACTCTCAAAATGATGTAAGGCAGGATGGCGATATGCCTTAATGTGTTTCTATTGGCTATAACTAGCGAAGATGCTGTTCTACAGAGCATTCTTGAAAGAACACACATATATGAGCCCGACTGTCTAAAGTCGCAGTCTATGAGACTCGGGTGATCTCTAGTAAGCTCATGAAGAGACCATGGAGTACGACTCATATGCTCCACCCGCGGAGAAGGCTACTGGCAGTCAGGTATCAGTTATGACTTTGAGTGAAATCTGTTCACACAAAACTTGCAATTCAAGGCATAGTCCATTGTTCAAGTTGTGGATGGGTGTAGCTTAGAGCTCTAGGCGAAGTTCAACTTAACGCCTCTCTCTTTGAAACGCCGGTATATCAAACAAGAGTGAGTATTGGCAAATCTCTAAATGGACTTTGAGATCTGGTGGGGGATTGTTGGATTATTTGGGCTTGGCCCACTTAATTGAGACAAATAATTCCTAGAAAATCTCAAAGGCCCACTCATGAGGAGACATGTGTGCATACAATAGTCCCATATTGCTTGTGGAGGTGGAAGATGACCAACTTAAAAGGGAGAGTTCTCTCCACCTTCCTAGAACCATGTGGGAGAAAGGGAGAAAGCCCACACGCCTCGCCTCACCTCGCCGGGGCTCGGGCTCGCACGGGCACAGTCGGGGGGGCGGAGGGCGCAAGGCGCAAGCGGCACTGCGCGTGAATGGTCTGCCGAATCCGGTCCAGGCCTTGCGCAGACGCAGCCTCCTTTTGCACTTTATTCTTTTGCTACTCGGGATAATCGCGTTTGCGATATGAGATACGGACCAGAATCGACTCCGATCGTGGCACGTCCTCAAGTCACGTTCGGTCACGGTTACCAGAGTAACCCTATAAATACTACGTCGTGCACCCGTGTAGAGGAATACAGACAGTACACATCGCTAGGGTTTTGCCACCTCTCGCTCTTGCCGCCGCCGTTGTAATCTTCTCCATCCCGAGCGCCGACGCATCCGCAATCGGAGAGCGGTCTCCGGAACCCTTCGCTCTTCGAGATCCCGCACCGGAGAGGGCGAATAAGATTTTTGGGAAGCGCTCCGCGATCGCTCAAGATCGCTACCACGGCTCGTCTTCTGTTCTTCTTCCGCTGACGCCGTCGTAGCTGCGGCTTCTGCGACGCCGCCACCAACGCCGACCTCGTCAACACCGCAACCGCACCTACTACGCCAACACCAAGAATCGCAACGCAACGCGCCGTCATCCTCTTCTCGCCAAGACGCTCGATCTGTCCTAATCATGTTTATCAAGATGATAATGATGTTCGTGCTATCTAGTATGTTAGAGATATACATGCTAGTTTCTGTGATGTTGTTCATGATTTATATTCAGAATTTAATCTGGAAAATGTCTAATTTCTCAACACTAACATATTGTTCTCATTGTGGTAAATGATCCCAGTGTTATCGAAGAAAAAGCTCCTGTTAAGAGAAGATTATTCCGAGACAGAGGAGCAGGCTCACAGTAAAACAAGTAGCTGCATAAACAATTCTTTTTTTCTATTACTTACGTTCTGATCTGTTATCCTTCATCGCAGCTCCTACAGCCATCCTCGACCACCAGCAGACCAAGACTTCGTATGCTAGCTGATCCCATTTTGGCTTCATCGGTGATGAAGGATATGCTCTACGTACTTCTTGTAACCGTTGTATAATTACGTAGCCAGACACATAGGGCTTAGATGGTGTTTGATCTTAAAACGCCATATTTTGCTGTATTTCAGGCTTTTGGATGTTCAAAACTACTTACTATGTTCGTTATCCTTCTAGCCAGACGAAATACTAACCATAATCCTTTCACTGTCAATTAACTTTTGCCATTACATATTACATCAATACGCCATCTACTGAATGCTTCGAATCCCTTTTAGTTATCCATACATTTAATTACATTTATTCATAACCTTATACCTTATATTCTGTTCTACTGAATCGACAGATACTAATGCTCGACCTACACAGAGATTTACATTTCTTATCCATGCTGTATATTCTGGGACAATGAATAATGACATTTCTTCTATATCCTATGTTCTGTTGGACTAAATCATTAAATACCGCCTGGATTCTCACATCAATTCTTCTTCGTTGTCTTAACAGCCTATATTTAGCATTGATGCTTAGATAGAATCTTTATGTAACTAAGCTATCACTCCAGTTTATACTTACTTAAAAACATGTTGCTTCTATTAACATCTAAATGAATAAGCTTAGAACAAGCTAAAGTAGAACATGCATAAATCATGGTGAGAAGTATACAGGACCCAGTATAGTCAAGGCCATTCTTATATATGTCACTCGAATGTTATAGATCGTACTTAAATATGTAAGCTCTTCGTATTATTTACCTCCTAATAGAATCCTA
Source organism: Guadua angustifolia (assembly GCA_036346375.1). Lineage (NCBI taxonomy): Eukaryota > Viridiplantae > Streptophyta > Magnoliopsida > Poales > Poaceae > Guadua > Guadua angustifolia. Next base: position 31,605,476 of record CM070512.1, on the reverse strand, counting down.
TCAATTTCGGTATGGATCTAATTCATATGTGCGTAATGATCCACCTCGATAAATCGCAACAGCTTCACTCACGACTTCATCTTAGTGTGGCATAGCGCATGAGGACTACCTAGTGGTAGGCCACACAGGATATCTTCTCTACACTACTACAAAATGGTACATCACTATCGCTTCATCTGGGTTGGTTCTTAAATTTTTAGGAAAAAAGATTTTGATAGATGACTTAGAAGGAGTAGTAAAAATAATCACTATCGATTCTGATGTTAGAAGCGATTGTGATGTAGCACACTGATTGTGATGTGCACATGATCATCACAATCGGTTCTTTTGTAAGAAGCGATAGTGATGTGTATGATCATCACTATCACTTCTTACGAAAGAACCAATTGTGATGAGCACGTGCATATCACAATCGGTTTTTTATAAGAAGCGATAGTGATGTGTATGAACATCACTATCGCTTTTGATATAAGAACCGATTATGATGTGAACGTGCACATTACAATCGATTCTTACTAAAGAAGTGATAGTGATGTTTATGCACATAACTATCGTTTCTCACATAAAAACCAATTGTAATGTGCATGATCACATCACTATCGCTTCTTATTTAGAAACCGATAGTGGTGAGCATGAATGTCACTATCGCTTCTTAAGTAAGAACCAATTCTGATGTGCCTCACTAGGTTATTTATACCACTTGGGCTGAACTCTCCTCTATTTTTTAGAGGAGATTTCTCCACCAGCACCCGAGAAAACAACTCATATTCTGTAGTTGGAAGCAATATTTAGGTGAGAAAAAATTGAAATCCTCAAGGGTGGGTGTTAAGAGGGTAAATTTAAAGCCTAGCTGGAGAAAATTTCCCCTCATTTTATAGAATTTGTGCTTTTTTTCAAAATGTGAGCATTCCTTCAAACCCCTTCAATTTTGCACTACATAATTTGGATATGTCACGAAAAAAGTTTAGGTTACGCTGGTATTGTGTATATCCTATCAGATTGTATTTAATTATCTTAATTTGTAGTGCTCTCATGTTAATATGGAATTATATTGCTGCTGTCACATGATGAATATTAGAGTTTAGGCTGCGGAACCTACGTCTCTCGTTCGAGGGTGCTTGCTTATAAATATGCTGATCAAAATGGCATATTTATAAGTAGGCAGTCTCGAATTGTCCATATTCTTTGGACAGTCTGAGGATATGTTGTGCAGACAAGTTCCTAATCAGCTGGTGTACAACTCTAGAGTAGATTTCGGTAGCATCTCCTTATGGTGTTCTCCGGGTACACACCCCTCTTAACCTATTGTTGAGATGTGTATATGGAGAACAATGGGGAGATGCTGCCTAAATTTTCTCTGGAGTTGTATAACAGCTTAGGAACTTGCCCGAACCACATATCCTCGAATGGGATTAGGACCTAACCTATTTAGAGAATAGGAGTCGTCGATGGTACCCTTGTTTTGTTTCATTGAAGTCAGAAAGATTTGTAAGCTACTGCACTATATAATTAGTTTATTCAATATTACTGTTGAAGTTTGTAATGCATGTCTCCTAACTAGGGAAGAAGATACCTATTGTTCGGGAGTACATTTTTATATCCTAAAACCCATCCTCTATTTTGCAAAGGTAATATTAATTGAAATGATGTCTCAATATTTGAAATAGCTAGCTAGTTGTCGCTCCAGTTTTTTCTTAATTTATTGTGAGAAGTCTAATTGCAGATGGACTGTGAGGAATGGATGTATCAGAAAAGCCGTGTGAGTGATGAATTTCAGAGGGGTGTTCAGGAGTTCAAAAAAATTGCAGAAAAAGACATGGTGAAGAGGGGTGTAAACTTCATATATTGTCCTTACATTGATTGCACCAATCTCAGGAGATTTAACAATTCAGCTCATATTGAGGACCACTTGATTCGACGTGGCTTCGTGAGGAATTACACGTGTTGGATCCATTACGAAGAGACTGGTAGTACCCTTTTGGTATGCAACGAATACATGGTGGAACCCAATGATGAGTTGCAGGGTGATATATTTGAGAACGACAATTTGGAGCAAATGTTGCCGGATGTGGAAAAAAATTATACAGAAAGAAAGTTTGAAAAGTTTAAAACCTTAATGGAAGACGATGCCAAACCGCTGTTCTCAGGTTGCAAAGCGAAATACACCAAGCTGGGTTCGAATCTTGCATTGTTCGACCTGAAGGCAAAACACCTTTGGACATATGCAAGTTTCAATGCACTTCTAGTTCTTCTATTGGATCTGTTTTTGGGGGAAAACGAGTTGCCAACAAGCATTTATATAGTGAAGAAGCTACTATATCCTATGGGAATGAAAATAGAAAGGATACATGCATATCCGAATGATTGCATCTTGTACCGTAAGTGCATCAGGAGCTGCAAGTTTGTCCAGTTTGCGGCATACCCCGGTACAAACAAAAGGAGAAGCGTAAGAGCCGACCGACGATAGTGAAGAGGTCACTAAAGGTGCACCGGCCAAGGTATTGTGGTACTTGCCCATCATTCCCCGTTTAGAGCAGTTGTTTGCAAATCCTAGAGAGGCAATTTTTTTGCGTTGGCATTATGAGTCTCAAAAGGAAAATGGCAAGCTGAGACATCCTGCTGATTTGGCTCAATGGATAAACATCGATTGGAAACATGAGGAGTTCGGTATCAAAATAAGGAACATAAGATTTGGCTTGAGTATGGATGAAATGAATCTGTTTGGTAACATGAGCAGTCGTCACAATACCTAGCTAGTTCTGTTGTGTATCTACAATCTCCCTCCTTGGTTGTGTATGAAGCGGAAGTATATCATGATGTCATTGCTAATCTCGGGACCTAAATAGCTAGGAAATGATATTAATGTGTACCTTGCTCCACTAATCAAGGATTTCGTAAAACTGTGAAACGAGGGGGTCGTGGTGTGGGATGCGTACAAAAGAGAGCACTTCACCCTACGGTCTATGGTATTTGAAAGTGCATTTAGGCATTAATGTTATTTTGGTGATTAATGACAAACGCATATAATGACAATCTATGTAATTGTGCAAATGCTTAACTTAGTGCTTAACAAATGACAAACCTCTAATATGATTATATTGCTAATGAGACTAACATGTTTATTGCCAAGTTGTGTATTAGTATATTAGTCTCATCTATTTAGAGGAAAATCAAGTGGATGGTTAAGCAAAGAATAAGGTATGCAATTTCGGTATCCATTCTTTATTTGTATTGCATTCCTATTGTGCAAATGCATAATGAACATGTTGATTATATATATGCACATTGGGTCATGTCATATTTAGTTGTGCACATGTATTCATTTGAGTTCATTATGCTTTTGTTTTTAGTATGCATGTATTAACTAGAGTTAAACTTCACATTGCTATAGATTAAATTGGTGCATGCACGCTTTTAGTTATGTATCTTCTCATGCACTTCTCTTAGTGAAGTTTAATCTAGATTTGGATCACATATTCACTCTTATTCCAAATATTATTTGCACATATGCAATTCGTGTATATTCTATCATGTGCGTCGTTTAAGTAAAGACCGTGATCCTTTGCCATGATTTAATTGTTTCGTTATATTGGCAATTATCTCTCTAGTGCATATAGATCAATTACATATTCATCATGATGCACTTATTAGAGAACATTTATAATGTCAAGTGTTTCCATTCATGTTGTGCTTCGTTATGTGAAACACTTGTGGTAATCAATTGCTCTCAAATATCAATTTATTCATATCTATTGAGCTTTTGGGACTAATGTCTTTCATGAGAGGTTTGGAAAGAATTAGGTCTCGTATGTGTATGATGACCAAGATATCTTGGAGGATGATCGTTAAGCTGAGGTCAACAAGACGGCGGTGTCACCAAGAATTGAGGACTAAGTCAAGATCGACTTGGCGTGGAGATCGTCGGAGAGGATGATCAAGTCAAGGTCGATAGGACGAGAGTCTCATGAGGTGAATCGAGTCAAGTTGGACAAGGCGAAGATGTCATCAATCATTTGGTAAAAGACATCATGCACATTGCATCCACGGAGAAGATGGCATGCGGATTGAATGTAAGACTTAGATTTCTCGTTTGAATTTGAGTCTAAGGATTGCCGTACTATTAAGAGGGATGCTCCATTGAATGACTTTTAGATGTGTCAAGTGCTCAAGTGATCCATCCTTGTGAAATTTAGAGAGAAAGTGGTGTTGGTGGTGCCGGAAAGTGAGGGTTGTAGGTCTCCCTTGAACTCTTTGTGAAATCTGAATTTATCCTTTGAGATTTGGGTAGTGAGACCTTGTTAGTTGTGTAGCCCTTGTTCTTAGCTTTCAATAGAGTCCAAGTTCACTGAAATCGGAGTCCGGAATCAAAAGTTATGCTCGTTTTGGTCGAAGTTGCTCAAAGGCACATCGGATAGTCCGATGTTGACATCGGAAAGTCCGATGTGGACTTAGAAAATTTTGTGAAACATCTTTAAAATGGGTTCTCTCTGGAAATATCGGATAGTCCGATGTTGATATCAGATAGTCCGATGTTCCAATATCGGATAGTCCGATGTCTGATATCGGATAGTCCGATGTTCACTTGGAAATAAGGAAATTTACACACATCGGATAGTCCGATGTTCCATATCGGAAAGTCCGATCTGTGCTTTTTATTCACAAAAATTTGAATTTCGAGTGGAGTCGATCTGAGTTTTACACATCGGATAGTCCGATGTTCAACATCGATAGTCCGATGTGGGTCTCGACCAGGCATAACGGCTAGTTTTTTGGAGCCTCTATTTAAAGCCCTCTCCTCTCCATTTCGAAGTAGCAGTCATTCCATTGGTTTGAGGGGTTATCCTCTTGTTCTTGAGCCCCCTAAAATACCTCTTTGCCCTTAGATCTTAGTGATCCCCTTTTGTGTGAAGGGTTGGGAAGAGTTTGGGGAGTGAGGTGTTAGGTTGAGTGTGATTTGAGTTGTTTGAGCACTTGACTTCATCTCCAAGCTTGTTTTTCGTGAGCATCTATTACTCTTGGAGGTTGAGGACTCCTAGACGGCTAGGAGGTCGCCTACGAGCCACCAAAGCTTGGTGTGGTTGGCCGTGGGAGTTTGTGAAAGCCGGTTCCGCCTCTGCAAGGGAAGGAATCAAGAAGTGAAGAACCGGCGAGTGCATTTGTGCAACACCGGGAGGAAGAGGGTTGAAAGAGACCCCGGCTCAAGCGTCAAGGGAGTTGAAACCGGCGAGTGCATTTGTGCAACACCGGGAGTAAGAGGGTTGAAAGAGACCCCGACTCAAGTGTGACCGAGCCGCCTCAACGGAGACGTAGGATCCCCTCAAGGATCCGAACTTCGGGTGAAAAATTATCGTCTCCAAGTTTGCTTCTTACTTTTGCTTTAGTATTTGTTTTTGAATCTTGAAATTGCCCGATCTACTTTTCTAGTGAGTTTTCCGCTTAGCTAACTAGCTTAATTTGGTATAGAAGTAATTGTTATAGCTAGCTTACTACTCCTTTTGTTACTTAGCCTTGCCTAGCTCTAACTTGTGATAAATCTGATTGTTATCATTCTTATCGGATAATCCGATTGTGCATATCGGATAGTCCGACATTCAAAGTCGGATAGTCCGATATTCTAAGTCGGATAGTCCGATTCTTTTCCGCTGCGATTTAAGATTTAAATTTATAATTCGCCTATTCACCCCCCTCTAGGCGACATCCCCTGTCCTTTCAATTGGTATCAGAGCAAGGTCTCTCATTTTATTAGACTTAACCGTCTAGAGAGTAAAGGATGTCGACTAAAGGAGTAGAACACTCACACGATCTACTTATGTTGAATGGTTCAAATTATGCTTCATGGAAATTATTTATGACTTCTCATTTTAAATCCTTGAGCCCCCAAATATGGTGGATCGTAGATGTTGGCTTTTCGTCTCCATTGAATGAAGTTGATCCAACTGAAGGAGAGACGAAATGCCTACATCTCGACGCTCAAGCTACTAACATATTATTTTGGGTTGTGAGCGATGAAATTTTTGATAGCATATGCGAACTCAAGAGCGCTCATGAGATGTGGATAAAGCTTCAAGATCTATTTGAATCATCCACGTCTTCAAATGAGGAGTGCATTAAAGAAGAGATGTCGGGAGATGAAACCTCAAGCTCCACCTCAAGCTCAAGTGAGGAAGAACCGACATCTCCATCAACCTCAACCTCCGCCTCAAGCGACGATGAAGATTCACTCTCTTCTCGAATCCGTTGCTTCATGGCGAAAGGTAAGAATGAGGTAAGTGATGATGATGATGATGATGAGCTTTCTTGTGAAGAATTTTTCAATATGTTAAAGGAGCTCAATGAATGTCTTGGGAAGGAGAAAAAGAAATATAAAGTTTTGAAGCTTGAACATGAATCACTTCAAAATAATTATAATATGCTTCAAGAAGATCATGAATCCCTCCTTCTCAAAGAAAGTCATAAGCCTAAGGTGGATATAGGAATTTCATGTAATTTAGTTGATAAAATGCAATGCTTAAATGTCAACTCTAATACTTCATCAAATAAATACATATCCACTTCTAACGATGATTTACCTTGTTGCTCTAATAAAATTTCTTCTAGTTCCTCTATGTCTCTAGATGCTAATCTTGTAGAGGAAAATAAAGAGCTCAAGGCGCAAGTCATTAGATTAGAAAATGACTTGAAGAAGTGCGTAAAAGGAAAAGCCATTCTCGATGAGATCTTGAGCAAGCCAAGGGCGCCTCAAGATAAGCGAGGACTCGGCTACAACTCCAAGAGGGAGAAGAACAAGAAGAAGCACAATGCAAGAATGAAGACAATTGTGTGCTTCGGATGCAACAAGAAGGGCCACTTCGCCTCCGTGTGTCCTAACCAAGTGGATAATACGGCCACACCATCAACAATGAGGCAAACCGACAAAGAGCAAGACAAGAAGAAGAGACGCTCAAAGCCTACTTGCTACCATTGTCGAGAAAAGGGGCACATCGGTAAGGATTGTCCCAAAGGTATCATCCCTAAGCCTACTCATCATTTCAATGATTATTTGCTTAGGAATGACAAGAATGGCAATGTGTTTGCCAAACTTGTCAAGTCCCCTATGCCCGTTAAAATTGATAATATTCATTTGCATAGGAAGAATAAATCTAGAAATGTGTTTGCTCATAATGCTAGATTTCCTAAGACTATGAAAAATCATGTTGATCATGTGCTTAGGAAAAATAACAATAGCAAAATATTTACTAGAAATACTAGATCCTCTAAGCCAATGCATAATTTCAATTATCATATGCTTAGAAGAGATCAAATTAGAAATAGTTTTGCAAAATATCATTGCCCTCCTAAGCCTTTTCATAAAAATGCCAATCATTTGCCTAGGAGGAATAATTATCGCAAACCTATTCCTAATCATGTTAGTCTTATCAAAATACTAAGATTAGGACCATTTGGGTTCCTAAATCTATTATGACTAACATTGTTGGACCCAACAAGGATTGGGTACAAAAACCGCCTAAAAGATTTTTAGGCATTTGGAGATGCATTGGACGTTTGGCTACTTCAAGAATATAAGGACTTCATCAATTACAAGTTGGAGCCAAGCATGAAGATGATCACTTCAATCTTGAGCCAATGCCATCTCGGGTAACAAGTATTTAAATTGATTCTTATAGCTTATTGCGTTGTGTAGGTTATGTTGCATTATTCATGAAAATCAATTTAGACTGCTTGTTATATGCTTGCTCATACTTATTAGTTGTTTTGATTGCAATCTTGAGCAAGTTAAAATGTGGCACATTAAGGGGGAGTGTTAATTCATATTCATGTATATCACATCCCTACGTGTGCCCATATTTATGTAAGTGCTAATATATATCTTCAAAATCAAGCATTTAGCCAAAAGTCAAAATTTTGTATACTATTAGTATTCTTATGAAAAACTAATTGCAAAATGTATACAAATGTTCTTGAAATGTTTTTTCAAAGGTTTTGGTTTTGCAAAAACTATTTTGAAAAGAAAACAAGTTTTAACTCCAAAAGTTAGCTACTAGTATCTTGTTTTGGATTTAAACTTATAATTTTCATAGAATTAAAAGTAAAATGTTTTTGAAAGAAATTCCAAAACGAAAATCCTAGAGTTGGTCATTCTTAACAATTCTCGTGTTCAAAAGATTTTCAAAAGACCAACTTATCAAAAGTTATTTGATTTTAAAACTCGCCGAAAAACTATACTTGACCCATAATGGTCATATTCTAGCACTTTGTGAGTTTCACCATTTGGATCAATTCTTGTGTAGAATTTTGGTTCAAAATGGTATTCTAGACTCATACACAAAATTCAAATCTTTATATCTTACCCATTGCTTCTTTTTGAATTTGTGTGTTGATTGAATTTGACTTTGTGGTTTCATTTGGTTCTTCAAAGGAACCCTCTTTGGACAAAAGTCAAAAAGTGTGTTTAAAAGGCCTAAATTTGTGAAAAGCCTTGCAAAAGTATTTTATTATGTATTTCAAAAGGGTTTTGCCAGCTTCCAAAAAGAGAAATCCTATTTTGAAAATTAATTTGGCCAAAATATTTGTGTTCAACTCAAATATACCTACAAGTAGTATTTTGGCATTCAAATTGGATTTCATTGTATTCATTAGAAATTCATGGCTTCAAAATGAATTCCAAATTATTCAAGCCATGAGAATTCAAATTATGGATGAAATCAAATTTGAAGTTGCACTTTGAGGTCTTTATGAAGTTTGTTTTCCTTTTCATGCCTCAAAGAGCATTTTGCCAAATTTGTGCTAATAGAAAAATCGTTGAAAACAAAAGTTGTTCCAAAACCTTCAAAATGGTCTAAAGTTGGTTTCCTAAAAATTTCAAATCATTTGGAACTTATTTGAAGTGTTTTCAATTGGTATCAACTCAATTTTAAAATTGGTATCTTCATGATTTCTGGAATTTTCATCGTATCGGAACATCCGATAATCATATCGGAATATCCGATATCTGGAGTTTTCAACGTATCGGAATATCCGATCTCAAGTCGGAACTTCCGATTGGCCTGTTTTTTTTAATTGGATTGTGTTTCAATCTTGGTATCAGTCTAGTATTCAATTAAATTGAGAAGTGATACTCACTTGATCTTTGAAAAGACAAAACTTGTGCAATTCAAATGCAAACAACTCCATGATTCATTTGTTGAATATCTTAGGGAGTTCATTTATTGCAAGTTTTGGGCTCTTAATTGCTTCCAAGTGGTATCATCTTGTTAAAGTACTCTGATACTCTTTCTGAACCTTTGTGATTCAGATTTTAAAATTCAAAAGAAAATCCAAGTTGTCTTGATCTATCTTAGATTTTCTTGATCTATCTTAAGTTGTCCATCTCTTTGATACCTAGAAATGTTTATTGCTCTGATACTCATCGATTTTATCGATTATTCCTTCAAGTGATATCAATTTTTAGTGATTTGATTATAAGTAGTATCAATTGAGCATTTATTCATTTCTCATGTTTACAAATCGGTATCATTGAGTTTCTCCTATTTTGACAATTGGTATCATTAAGACTTATTGCTTATACTTTCAAGTGATATCTTTTGGTTGTTTAAATTCTTTCTTGTGGTATCATTGAACTCGATTATTTCCTACAAGTGGTATTTTCAATTGCCTCCTTGTAGCATAGATTCGATACCCAAAATTCTTGATTAAGAATTTCCTCCCAAGTTAAAATTGTAAGTTCAATCTCTTAAGAACTCTCTATGTGAGATTCTTTATGCATTGAAATACACAAAGAGGGAAAATGTTGTTTTTACAAGTGGTATTCTAAAACTCCAAATATGGTCCGTTTTCATGGTTTCACTCTTGGGCCATATAAAGAAAAAGTTTATGAATTCTTGAATCTTATTAGAAATTCTCTTGTAAGCTTAAGAGTGAACTCGAATGTGTTTTATCCATGTTCTCTCTTTAAAAGTGAACTTCAAGAGTTAAATTTGAATGAGTTTCAAATATTGTTATTGTAAATTGGTGAAATGAAAGCTTAAATTGGTATCTTAAATCTTTTCAAATTGCATGCAAGTAGTATTATCATGTTTATCATCTATATCATGCATGTTATACTTGGACATTATCAAACTAACTTGGGTTAAGTGGAAAGATATTTGTTCTCGAAAATCGTGTGCTTGTCTATTGATGTTCGGGTATTGGAAAAGGGTCATCTTGACGGTGGGATGAAGGAAATGGAGAGGAGCTCCATTGTCCGAGGGATCTAAGACCGGGCGCGGTGATCATGACCGATACGAACATGCGATGGACAAGAACCGACAAAGGGACGTGTTTTTTTTTGACCATATTCAATAATGTCTTTGCACACCATTATGCTCAATTTTCTCATTTTAAATGGTGTTGTATTTTTTTTAATTGGTATTATTAATTGGTATCTTTCAAGAGGTATCCTCTAATCCTAAATTATTTTGAAGTGTCATCTAACTTGCATTTGGCATTACCAAGAATTAAAAGATACATATGGGTGACACATTGCAAAGAGGTATGCTCTTGATAAGTTTATGACATTCTTGATCATGGAATTGAAAGTGCATTTTACTTATACAATCTTGATTCATGATCTTGTATACATCTTGTGATCATATAAGCAATTCCTTCTTGTGTAATATTCTCTATATGATCGTGATTCTCATAATTTAATTTGATCATGAGCATGTGCTTAAATTATATAAATTTGCTATATGATCTTGATGTTTAAAGAATAAATCTTCTCCATGTGAAATCATGTTCATGTGTCATATTTGAGTACCACTTACATCTTGTGAATCATGACCACATTTAAATTGGTATCATTAGAAACATCCATTACCTAAATCTTGGATATAATTGTTATCATATCTTGCCTAGATTTAGGGGGAGTTTAATATCATTTCCCTATTCCTAGCTCCTTATTTTTATTTTATTCTCCCTAATCTTTTTATTTGAGTGTGCAATCAAGGGGGAGAACAGATTTTATTGAATAAGCAATAAGGATCTTTTAAGCACCTTTTTGGGATTAATGACAAAAGGGGAGAATTTATGGATTTATCAATTGTCCCTAATCGATTGACAAAAGGATAATTTGTAAGTATGATCTCTTATTGTTTCTTCATGCTTGTTTTAATGCTAAATATATTAATATTGTCATTTGGTGCAATTGATAATAGGTTTGTCACAAATCACCAAAAAGGGGGAGATTGAAAGTGCATTTAGGCATTAATGTTATTTTGGTGATTAATGACAAACGCATATAATGACAATCTATGTAATTGTGCAAATGCTTAACTTAGTGCTTAACAAATGACAAACCTCTAATACGATTATATTGCTAATGAGACTAACATGTTTATTGCCAAGTTGTGTATTAGTATATTAGTCTCATCTATTTAGAGGAAAATCAAGTGGATGGTTAAGCAAAGAATAAGGTATGCAATTTCGGTATCCATTCTTTATTTGTATTGCATTCCTATTGTGCAAATGCATAATGAACATGTTGATTATATATATGCACATTGGGTCATGTCATATTTAGTTGTGCACATGTATTCATTTGAGTTCATTATCGTTTTGTTTTTAGTATGCATGTATTAACTAGAGTTAAACTTCACATTGCTATAGATTAAATTGGTGCATGCACGTTTTAGTTGCGTATCTTCTCATGCACTTCTCTTAGTGAAGTTTAATCTAGATTTGGATCACATATTCACTCTTATTCCAAATATTATTTGCACATATGCAATTCGTGTATATTCTATCATGTGCTGCTTTAAGTAAAGACCGTGATCCTTTGCCATGATTTAATTGTTTCGTTATATTGGCAATTATCTCTCTAGTGCATATAGATCAATTACATATTCATCATGATGCACTTACTAGAGAACATTTATAATGTCAAGTGTTTCCATTCATGTTGTGCTTCGTTATGTGAAACACTTGTGGTAATCAATTGCTCTCAAATATCAATTTATTCATATCTATTGAGCTTTTGGGACTAATGTCTTTCATGAGTGGTTTGGAAAGAATTAGGCCTCGTATGTGTATGATGACCAAGATATCTTGGAGGATGATCGTTAAGCTGAGGTCAACAAGACGGCGGTGTCACCAAGAATTGAGGACTAAGTCAAGATCGACTTGGTGTGGAGATCGTCGGAGAGGATGATCAAGTCAAGGTCGATAGGACGAGAGTCTCATGAGGTGAATCGAGTCAAGTTGGACAAGGCGAAGACGTCATCAATCATTTGGTAAAAGACATCATGCACATTGCATCCACGGAGAAGATGGCATGCGGATTGAATGTAAGACTTAGATTTCTCGTTTGAATTTGAGTCTAAGGATTGCCGTACTATTAAGAGGGATGCTCCATTGAATGACTTTTAGATGTGTCAAGTGCTCAAGTGATCCATCCTTGTGAAATTTAGAGAGAAAGTGGTGTTGGTGGTGCCGGAAAGTGAGGGTTGTAGGTCTCCCTTGAACTCTTTGTGAAATCTGAATTTATCCTTTAAGATTTGGGTAGTGAGACCTTGTTAGTTATGTAGTCCTTGTTCTTAGCTTTCAATAGAGTCCAAGTTCACTGAAATCGGAGTCCGGAATCAAAAGTTATGCTCGTTTTGGTCGAAGCTGCTCGATTACATCGGATAGTCCGATGTTGACATCGAAAGTCCGATGTGGACTTAGAAAATTTTGTGAAACATCTTTAAAAATGGGTTCTCTCTGGAAATATCGGATAGTCCGATGTTGATATCGATAGTCCGATGTTCCAATATCGGATAGTCCGATGTCGATATCGGATAGTCCGATGTTCACTTGGAAATCTGAAAATTTACACACATCGGATAGTCCGATGTTCCATATCGGAAAGTCCGATCTGTGCTTTTATTCACAAAATTTGAATTTCGAGTGGAGTCGATCTGAGTTTTACACATCGGATAGTCCGATGTTCAACATCGATAGTCCGATGTGGGTCTCGACCAGGCATAACGGCTAGTTTTTGGAGCCTCTATTTAAAGCCCTCTCCTCTCCATTTCAAGTAGCAGTCATTCCATTGGTTTGAGGGTTATCCTCTTGTTCTTGAGCCCCTAAAATACCTCTTTGCCCTTAGATCTTAGTGATCCTTTTGTGTGAAGGGTTGGGAAGAGTTTGGGGAGTGAGGTGTTAGGTTGAGTGTGATTTGAGTTGTTTGAGCACTTGACTTCATCTCCAAGCTTGTTTTTCATGAGCATCTATTACTCTTGGAGGTTGAGGACTCCTAGACGGCTAGGAGGTCGCCTACGAGCCAGCAAAGCTTGGTGTGGTTGGCCGTGGGAGTTTGTGAAGGCCGGTTCCGCCTCCGCAAGGGAAGGAATCAAGAAGTGAAGAACCGGCGAGTGCATTTGTGCAACACCGGGAGGAAGAGGGTTGAAAGAGACCCGGCTTAAGCGTCAAGGGAGTTGAAACCGTGAGTGCATTTGTGCAACACCGGAGTAAGAGGGTTGAAAGAGACCCGACTCAAGTGTGACCGAGCCGCCTCAACGGAGACGTAGGATCTCCTCAAGGATTCGAACTTCGGGTGAAAAATTATCGTCTCCAAGTTTGCTTCTTACTTTTGCTTTAGTATTTGTTTTTGAATCTTGAAATTGCCCGATCTACTTTTCTAGTGAGTTTTCCGCTTAGCTAACTAGCTTAATTTGGTATAGAAGTAATTGTTATAGCTAGCTTACTACTCCTTTTGTTACTTAGCCTTGCCTAGCTCTAACTTGTGATAAATCTGATTGTTATCATTCTTATCGGATAATCCGATTGTGCATATCGGATAGTCCGACATTCAAAGTCGGATAGTCCGATATTCTAAGTCGGATAGTCCGATTCTTTTCCGCTGCGATTTAAGATTTAAATTTATAATTCGCCTATTCACCCCCCTCTAGGCGACATCCCCTGTCCTTTCAGTATTTTGCACCATAAATGATTTTTCGGCTCTTGGTAATTTGGCGGGCTACAGTATGAAAGGAGACAAAGCGTGTCCTATTTGTGAAGATGACACTGACAGCTATTGGCTGCTGAATTCCAAGAAAACTATGTATATGGGTCACCGTAGGTTTCTACCCTCAGTCATCGATACCGTAAGACGGATGACAAATTTGATGGGAAGAGAGAAGTTCGTTCGACCCTATAGCCTATGACTAGAAGGAAAGTATATTCACGTGTGGAGGATATCGACGTTCAATATGGAAAGAGCCGTAAATCTGTTCATCCCAGAACCATGTGGAAGAAGAGGTCGATATTTTGGGAACTACCATACTGGAAGGAGTTAGATGTACGATATTGTATTGATGTCATGCACATTGAGAAGAATGTCTAAGATAATTTGGTTGGCATCCTGTTGAACAAACCTTGAAAGAAAAAGAATGGTATGAATGCTCGCCGTGACATGGTCTACATGGGAATCAGGCCCTACTTGCAGTGATAGAGGAGGATGGAAAAGGTTTGTACATCCCCGCTGCATGCTACACGCTGTCCAAGAAGGAGAAAGAAGATCATTGCAAGTGTCTCTAAGGTATTAAAGTTCCATCGGGCTACTCCGCAAATATTAAGAAGCTCGTGTCTATGGATGATTTGAAGTTGGTTGGGATGAAGTCCCACGACTGCCATGTCTTAATGACCCAAATGCTCCCTGTTGCAATTAGAAATAGTCTGCCAGACGATGTAAGATTCGCAATCACGAAGCTATGTTATTTTTTCAATGCGATCTCTTGCAAGGTTATCAACCCTGATGTGCTGGACAACTTACAGAGTGGGGTGGTGCGGACTCTATGTCACCTTGAGATGCATTTCCCCCGTCCTTCTTCGACGTGATGGTCCACCTTGTAGTACATCTTATTAAAGAGATTAAGATATGTGGACATGTATTCCTACGTTACATGTATCCTTTCGAGAGGTATATGGATATATTAAAGTCATATGTGAGGAATCGATCAAAGCCTAAGAGTAGTATTGTTGAAGGTTATGAGACTGAAAAGGTTATTGAGTTTTGCGTGGAATATCTCAGAAAAAGACAAGCAATCAGTGTTCTTGTATCTCGCCATGAGGGCAGACTTGCTGGCAAAAGAACCATTAGGTCAAAACTAATGAGGCCACGGTTTGATATGTATTATAAAGCACATTTGATGACCTTTGCAAAGATAGCGATGGTTGCAAGGTACGTCGAGCAACACAAGTTGATATTACGGGAAGAGAATCCACATATGGATGAGCTTTCCATCACACAAAAACACAATGACATATTTCTCACATGGTTCAAAGAAAAGGCTGAGGTCTCCGTTAGTGAGAATGTGAAATGGTTGGTTGACAAGCCTAGATTTAATGTACAGACATAGCAGAGGTACGATATTAATGGTACACATTTTACACTGAAAGTCAGGATGCTAAGAGTACTGTTCAAAATAATAGTGTAAGCATAGATGCTTTGTCTGATGAATATCGACGAAAGGAGGATCCTCATCCACAATGAAGTCATACTACGGGATGATCGAAGAAATTTGGGAGCTCGATTACGCAAAATATCAAGTTCCATTGTTCCGATGTAAGTGGATGGGATTTCTACATGGAGTGAAGGTCAACAAGAGAGGTTTTACTCTTGTGGATCTGAATAGACTCACCTACAAAGATGACCCGTTTATCCTTACGAAACAAGCAAATCAAGTCTCTACATATGTGATCCCGCCAATCCGAGGTTGCATATCGTCCTTCATGACAAGTGGCGGATCGTTAGTGTTGAAAATATTATAGATGACGAAGAATACGACCGATTTGATGAAATACCTCAATTTGCGGATGGGGCCTATCTTACCGGGGTTGACGACGACACACATGAAACCAATTACATGCGAGTAGATCATCAAGAAGGGCAGTACTGTAAATAAATAGACTATTGTAATGTTTGTAAAATATTTTGCAATGCTTTGATGGAAATTCAATATTTGTTTATGAGTAAATGGCACTAAGTGCCATATGTTGTGAAAGAAAATTCCTTTGCATGAAAGTATAGTTGGGAAAGCTTGTAAATAGTTAAAAGTTCATTTCTGAAAGTGTTCGATCAATTCGGGATTAATTTGACAAAAGGTTTGACTTTTTTATGCTTTACACAAAATTGATACCTACGAAATGAATTTTGGCATATTTCTTTATTGAGAACTCTTTTCCCTAAAATTCTTTTCTAAAAAGCTTTGCAGTCTCCTAAAGTATGTTTTTGCAAAATTTATAATAATTTCAACAAAATATGAAAAAGTTATGGCCTTTTGTCCCTTTGATAAAATGCTGAAAATTCAGAAGTTACAGGCCAGTCTGGTAAAGTTTATGTTAGTATCGGTTTTATATTACAATTGATTCAGATAACAAGTCATCAGAGTCGATTCTTTCTGGGAATCAATTCAGATGACATATCATCATAATCAGTTTTTATCAGAACCGATTTAGATGACATGTTATCAGAATTGGTTTTTTATCAGAACCAACTCTGATGACATGTCATCTGAATCAGTTTTTCATTGGAATTGATTCAGATGGCATATCATCATAATCGGTTTTTGTTGGGAACCGATTCTGATGACATGTCATCAGAATCAGTTTTTTCTGGGAACCAATTCAGATGACATATATCATCACAATCGGTTTTTAAGAAGAACTGATTCAGTTGATGTTCATCACAATTGGTTTTCAACCAGAACCAATTCAGATACATCAAGCAAGAATATGAAATGTTTTGTCCTCCTCCTCTCCTGCATATGTTAGTGTCGGTTCATTATTAAAAACCGATAGTGATAGTTATGAATAATTGTGTTCGTTTTCTTTTAAAAACCGATAGTAATGTTCTAACATACATTAGTGTTGGTTTCTCTTATAAACCGATAGTGATAATTTATAATTTGTGTTAGTGATAACTGATAATTTGTGTCAGTTTTCTTTTAAAAACCGATAGTGATGTTTAGAATACAATAGTGTCGGTTCTCTATTAGAAATCGATAGTGATGGTGTTAATCTGACAACTTAACCTAACTCTCACTTGTTCTCCCACATTCCTGCCTCCTCTCACCGCTTGCTCCCCCGCCCTCCCTCTTCCCGCTGCTTGCTGCCCCACCACTCCCTCTCCTCGCCGCTCTCGCTTCCCCACCACCTGACGCCTCCCCCTCCGTCGGTCGCCTCCCCCGTCGCCTAGCGCATCTCCCTCTGATGGGCACCTCCCCCTCCGTCAGTCGTGTCCCCCTCTGTCGGTTGCCTCTCCCTTCACCGGGCGCCTCCCCCTCCGTCTATTGTGTCCTCCTCTGCCGGTCGTCTCTCCCTCCGCTGGGCACCTCCCCCTCCATCTGTTGTGTCCCCCTCCACCGGTCGCCTCCCCTGTCGCCGGTTGGGTATATGTGTTCTAAGTCAACAGCTCAATGCACATATTCCTTTGGCATTTTTTCACACTGACTGACCGTCTATGCTTGAATTGGATTCTTGTTTCCTTTTATCTTGACATTCAAAATCTTTTGGTCAACCTGTGTATGCCATTGTAACAATTAAATACATATTGATGGGCATGAATAAGATAGGTCATTTAATCGCATGCAACTATATGTTAGCTTACAATGAAAGCAAGGGAAAATAAATCATGAATGAATGAACGACTGAATTTCCTGAACCTTAGATGTGTGTAGTCAACAAATTGTGCTACTAATTAAATGGTGATATCTTTGCATCTGTTGGCATCCCTAGTATTGATTCTTTATCATATTTTCACAACTAACTATAGCTCATGATTCAAGAATATTCTTTAGTGTCCTATTGGGTTGATCAATAGTTCATGATCATTGTTTCTGTGTTTCATATATGCGACTTGTTTTCTGTATGCCTGACCAATAGTTTTGCAATACTACAAAAAGCTAGAGATTGTTTCATGTATGCAACTTGTTTTCTGTAAGCTAGATAGCCTTAGTAAGCTTGAGGGTGAGCTAAGCAAAATCACCTGAAGGCTAAACTGAGGTACTTTAAGAATCATATCAACTACCTCCAGGTCAGCTCTAGTTCTCTACAAAACCTGAAACTGACTGACTTGGATAAGTTGAAAGTCTTTCTTCCAAACTTTGGTCCATATGAATCATAATCTCTTCACTTGTAATCAGGGGCGGAGCCAGGCCTCGGGCCACCCGGGCCTGGGCCCGAGGCCTGGCCCAAAATTCCTATGCATGATGGAGTTTGCCACGTCGAAGAGCGCACAAATATGCATAGCAAACGGTGAACACCCTGCATAGCACCCAGTCCTCCTGCGTAGCTCATCCAAGAGCGCACCAATAAGCCATGGGCCGGCCCGAGGCCTGGCCCAAAGCTAGCTCCGCCCCTGCTTGTAATTGGATGCATATAATTAATGCCAACTGATAGAGATGCAAAAATATGGACATATGCATCATATGAGATCGTTTTGGACATATGCATACAATTAAACCTATATGCTTCTTTGTAGCCAGGGAGAATGTTCTCTTGCCTTTTATTTTCCATTAGCAGCACTTAACCTTGATGTGTTGAGAGGACATTTGCAATTATCGCTTTCAGTTTCATGTATTGGTTATTGTTGATGACAGTTCTTAATCTTCTTTCAGGAGTTCTTATTGCAAGTGTGGTTCAACAATACAACAATCTGTATGCACATTATGTATGCAAATTTGATACAAGCTTACATTCATAGTACTAGTTCAAAATAGTGCTTTCTGACGAGCATATCTACTTTAACTTTCTTTATTGTTGCTATAATATGATCAATGTCCTTGCAACGATTTTTTACTTCACATGTGACGAGTACCCGGGACATGGGTATCCCCAGCGGCCCAGAAAAACGAATGGGCCGCCTCGAAACCCGGGCCTCAGCTGGAGGCCCCGCTCGAAAGTACCCGGTCCCCGACCAAGCCACGACTAAAATGGCTGAAGACAGTCCGACCCATCGGTCGGACTGCCCATGAGCCCCGATCAAACCTAAGCCATCTCCGCCAGGAGCAGACGTCGGATCATCGGGAATCGGTCCCTGATCTCGCCACCTACCCTACCGGTACAACCCCTCAGCATGACCACACTAAGCCCTTCCCAAGACGGCAGGTGGCCGAGGATGAGCGTCGAGCTCATCGCCCGGTCATGAACAGTGGACGGATGCGCAGATCCCGAGGCGATCCGGGGCGAGCGGCCCGACGTCGACACGATCAAGGGCAGAGGCGGTGTACGCCGTTTCCCGGTGAAGCGGAGCGCCCCGCTGCTCTGCGTGTCCACCAACCCGGTATAGGGCACGCAACCACCCGTCAGGCGTCCAATCCGAGGACCAGACGCCGAGGCCAAAGGATAGACCCCCCGACGTGAGGCACTCCATCCTTCTTTTCTTTAGGACTCCCATGTAACCTGCTTCTTCAGGCTATATAAGGGGAAGCAGGAACCTCTAGAACAAACGGACCGATCAATAGCAACACATAGGAGCTCCAGTGCCCTCACGACCACGAGTCCCTCACACCCTCGCTCGTTCTCACCCACGAGGCGATCAAGGCCAGACCTCGATCCTCACTTGTAATACGGGGCGACCCCCCACATCAGAAGCAATATACGATCGTCTCACAAACTAGAGTAGGGATTTTCAGCCCGAACCAGTATAACTCTTGGACCCCTTTTTCTGGTCTAACCATTCAGGGAACGGGAACGCGCGACCCCTAGACTTATAAATTTACTTGCCGGTTCATGAACACCGACAGTTGGCGCGCCAGGTAGGGGCCTCGCGCATCACCGGCATCTCCGGATCCCCATACGCTTCTCTGATGGCTTCCTTCGCCGGCGATGATACGCTCGCGCCGAGGAGATTGATCAGCTTCGGCTCCTTCGACTTCGTCGCCACCACAACGGGAGAGCTGCTACTCGTTCCGGCCACCTCCCAGGACCAGGCCCCCGCTGGGCACCTGGGCCCCGTCACCTGCGCCCTCGGCAACCTTCGGATTGAGGCCCCCGAGCAGGCCTCGGCGCCGGAGTTCACCGCGTATGGGCCTATATGGGCGGCGTTGTCTCGCCCCACAGGCTCACACTTCGTGGCAATGGCCGGCTACGCGCCGGCTTCCGTCCACGAAATACTAGAAAGCTCTTCCGACCACGACTCCAGCTCCGACGTAGGGCGCGATTCGGAGGAATTGCACTCTCGTGAGTGCAACATGGCCGGCGCGACTGACCAGCCGGCCGCGACTTCCCCGAGCCAAGAGATCCACCTCCAACGCACCGAAGCGCAAGAGGAGGGCCACCAGTGGGAACGGGTCGGACACCCCCAAGACCACCACTCCGATCCACACCAGCAACACCAGGAGCTGGAGGCTCGGACGAACAGGCTTGGCAAGGCACAGTCGACCCGAGGACGAGCCGACTTCCCCACAGCACTAGGCGGCGCAAGACGCGTCGCACGCCAGTACACCAACAATCGGGTCGAAGGGCCGAGGCCGTCCCTTACTTCCCCATCCGGAGCGAAACTTCGCCATGGCCGCAATGTTGCTCGCGGCATCCCCGAGCCGAACGAGCCCGAGGTTAGGGCCACTTACCAAGACCTCCGGAGCCGTAGAACGTCAACAGACAACCTGTGCATACCCGGCTCTCACCATTCGGGTCCCACTCAGCCTCCGGCCGGCTCGCCAAAGTCCGGCAAAAGACGCGCCGCCATTGAGCGCCTCAGCCTCGATACTCCAAGACGCTAAGCGCCTCGGCCGCGACCACGACTACCGGGACACCCTCGACGCACGGAAGTGGACGGTGGGCGGCGCCTGCTCGCGAAACACGGAGACGGCGAAGCGCCGCCGCCGCGATCCGAGCCGGACGGCCCGGACCAAGCATTTTCTCGGGAAATCCGTGAGGCGGATTTCCTTGCCCGATTCCGGGCGCCCGTCAACATCGCCAAATACACGGGGACGACAAACCCTGGTGTTTGGCTGGAAGACTACCGGCTCGTCTGCCGAGCCGGAGGGGCTGTTAATGATCTTTTTATCATTCAGTACCTCCCCATTTGGCGATGTGAATGCCGCAGGTTCTCCACTTCAATGCCACAGGGGTCTGCACGGGTCCTTCCAAGTACAAGGGATGATAGTGGTCATTCTTCAGCCAATTGGTGAGGGAGAGAGTGCCCATAACGGTTAAGGATTGGAGAAAGGAAATCAGTGTCAAGCAGAAGAGTCAGCTATGGGATGAGGTTAAAGGCAAATAGATTATAGAGGAGGAAGATGAATGCAACACGAGGCGTTACGCCTTGAAGAGGATGGGTGTGGCCTTGAGGCACTTCAGGGTCCTCATGCACAGTGAGTATGTGCTAAAAGGTTGTACACAATTCGAGAGGTATCCGTTCATGACTCCTGATGTTTGGGAGGAGTTCACGAGGATGAAGGGCACGCCCGAGGCAGAGCGGCTGAGAGAGAGGAACACCGCTATCCAGAGGTATAACACGCACTCGCACCACCTCAGTACAGGCGACTATGAGGGGAAGAAGGAAAAGTGAGCGTGACTAGTCGAGAAGTGCGTGAACTTCGGGATGGCGATGCCTTACTCCCACATTTATGAGGAGTGGGCACGCAACTGGGTATTAGCGAGGGCAAAGAAAACCGTCGATAGGCAGCTTGTAGTTGCAAACCCCACTACCACGCATGTTGTCTCCACCATCGTAAGACATCTAACTTAGTACATTGCAGTTGACCCAACTTGTATTTTAGATCTAATTTGTACTCGCTTATTGCAGGAGGAGGTAAGCCAGCGGAAAGAGCAGGGGAATCTTTCAAAGCCAAGGGTCGAATGATATCCTACGTCTGTGATCGAGAAGCCCGCCCATAAGGGCCGGGTGCTTGCAGCAGGGGTAGGGCATACGAAGAAGTCCTACTTCTAAGATAACACTGCGAGTGCTAGATCAAGATCATGGGAGGCACGTACGGAGCGTCTCAAGGACATGCTCAGGGAGCAGCTAAGGGAGGAGATAAAGAAGGAGATGAGGGAGGAGATGATGGCACGTGAGGAGGAGATAGGGGTGGAGATGATGACATGTGAGGAGCGCCTGACGACCGAGATGATAGCGATGACTAGATGCCCTCGCCTCTCGTAGAGAAGCCTATGCCCCGACCTAGTAACTGCGGTTCCAAAAATAATAACACTAGTCCCTAGCTAAAGGTAATAATTAATTCTTCCTGACTTAAAGCTACGAGTATAACTCCCATAATATTTTTCCTCAAGTTACGCACTTCTTGCAGGTGCTTGCCATGTGCCAGCTTACCCTGACGGAGGACGGATCTCCCATCGAGGCTGCACACAGGGTTGCATTTCCATGCAAAGAGACTGACACTGTGCATGGTCAGCCTTTGGGGAAGGGTTACAGAGGGTGCAAGTGGACTACGTCCACGAAGACTTCGTATCATATGTGCTGCAGTTCCCCCCAACGAAGATATCACCACTCTCGGGCAGGCGCGCATGTCGTTTATCAAGTGGCCCATGACGATTGTCGTACTGGTCAAGGTAAAATCCCCTGCATCTTCTCTACTATTCCAGTAATACTGCAATAAGTTACATATCTTGGCGTTTCGTAGGGTTCCTATTGTACCTATGCCCGCCTCTGCTCCTGCTCCCACCACCGAGATGAGTCCTCGTAGAGTGTAGAGCTCGCACGTAAATGGACTAGCACGATAGCCACTGAACTGCAAGAGGCCTCGAAGACTCCTTCCAAAAAGGCAAAGCTAACAGAGACCACAGTGCCCCCTCCAACACATTAAAAGTCCCTTGCCCCAACCTCGAAGACTTCTTCTGCGCAGAAAGGAAGGTCGACAGATAATAAGAAGACCTCTTATGATTTTAAGGCCTACCTACATAGAAAACCCCTAATTGCATCCAACCTATTGAATGATCTAGGCAAGTTGACTCGCATACTCCATGGATGGTACATTGATAGGGTCAAAGAGGAAGAGTGTTGAGTCGACTTCACTATGAGGTATAGAAAGGTACATTTCCACCGCGACGAGCATGGGACATTTCCAGTTAGTTTTGAGGATTTGTTCCGTGTGTACCAACTGAGAACCATCAATATTTCTACTTTACGATTTTGAACACTGTGAGTAACGCACCATACAGCATGACCTGATGACTTTCATAGGATTTCGCATTATACTTTCTAACGTTCAACACCAGTTGCAGGGCAATGAGGCAGTGAGTCGTGACAAATCAACACCTAGTTGGGTTCGTCAACCCCAAGCTGGTGTCTGCGACCATGGCACGACTTCAACCAGACTTCGTTGCTGCCTACATCAAGGGGGCATTGAATGCTGAATCAAAGAGAGACTTCATTCTATTCTCGTACCACGAGGAGTAAGTAGTACCTTACCCTTCAATTATTTGTACGCACTTAAACCATATGCAAACTTATTTTCTTGCACTGAATACCATTTAATAAGCAACCATTAGGTTCTACTCGTCCTCATTCCAAGTGAAAACACCTTCTACACTTTTAACTTGATCGAGAAGAGACCGATGGCCTACATGATCAAGTCTCCTTTGGAGCAAGTAAGTACATTATTGTAACCTAACACTTTCTAAATTTAACTCGTTCATTTTTTTACACAATGGCATCTCTCCAATGTATATAGAGGTTTCTCGACCTCGTCGATGAAGTATATGTACATGCATAATAATATACTTAGTCTTTTACATATAAGTTTTAAAACTTAAATTAGTGCACTAATTTCTATTTTGCGTAAGATCAATATCCCTAGAGGAGCTTAGACAACAAAGCACTCAACTATATCGAGATCACTTATGCGATGGTATCTGGTTAGAAGTTATATTGGAGGACTACGGGTTTAGAGATCCCAAAGCATCGTACTAGTCCATATGTAAACAATATTAATTATATATGCCAACGTGACATATATATATATACATGTGTACTGATTGTTAAGCATGTATACGTTGTATATTGTCACCGAATGTAATATATGTGTTATAATTAAAGTGTTTGTATTCTATGAATGTGATATATGAATTCTGGGTTCTGTCCTGCGAATGTGATATATATATGTGCATATTGTCAATATGTGCTATTTTGGAGAATATGCAAAAATGGCAGGGTCATCACAATCGGTTCTTATGCGGAACCAATTGTGATGACAGAGTTATCATAATCGATTCTTATGTGGAACCGATTCTAATGATCCTATCATCAAAATCGGTTCCATATAGAACCGATTCGATGAGGTCTCATCCGAATCGGTTCTTATGTGGAACCGATTCGATAATCTATCATTAGAATCAGTTCCACATAGGAACCGATTCTTGTGGAACCGATTCTAATGATCATATCATCACAATCGGTTTATTAAAAAAACCGATTGTGATGAGGTTTTATCACAATCGGGCCAACACCGACTGTGATGCTTCTTGTCATCACTATCTAAAGACTTTGTATGCCACTAGAACCGACTGTAATGATAAAAAAGAATCGATTCTGATGTACAATCCTGTAGTAGTGCTACGTGTGCCATCCATACCACACACAATGCTTTGAGATCTGTGTGTGGTTATTGTAGTAATTAGGAGAAGAGTGATTATATGGTATAACTTAAAATCGTAGCGCAGCTTACTAAAAGATTTACTGATGCTTATTAAAGAAATTTATATTTTGATAAGTATAGTAATTACCCTAACACTATATATAAATAAGTGGCTGAACGAGCTTGCTGGAGACGTAAGCTTAGAAATTTTATACAAAACAATTTAATTCCAACACGAATATAAGAAAATTCCTATGTTTTGAAACGTGCTAAGCTAGTCATTTCTAAATTGATGGGTAGGTTGACCTTAGTTCATCTTTTAAACATTGCTGATCTAACATTGAAATGGCCAGGGCAAATTACTGGGGACTTGTTATTTCATTGCAACACCTCTTCGTGTTCAGATAAGTTGTGAACCCTTGTAAAAGCTAGGCGAGAAAAGGAAATGACCGTCATTGCTCTGAATAACGCAAAACCTTTCTATCCAAAATTTCCTATAGCTCAAAACCTGAAGCGATTTTTATGGTAGAGTTAGGCTGCAATTTACCGACAAATGTAGGACTCATTGGAACAGTATATGTAAGGGAGAAAAGAATAGTGTTGTTTCTAAAGTGACACTTTAGGAAATCCCTGTTGTAAAAATTTCTAAAGTTTGACCATTAATATGTTTAAAATTATCTAAATTGGCTACGTAAAAACTATATTGTTAGATTTGTCGTTGAAAATATATGGTCAAAGCTATATCTCAAAGGCTGTAAAAAATAAAAAAACATCACTTAAAAAAGAATTTAAGGAGTAGTGTTTAATCTAGTCTCATAATATTTTAAAAAATACATTTTATATTTATTTTCTAGATTAAACATAATTTTTTACTACATATAGTTTTATGTAGAGGGTAGTTTGGTGGAAAGAAAGAAAGTCACCGTCAGCTCAGAAAAGGAAAGAGTACAGAGCAATCAGTACTGTCGAAAGAGACCAACATGAGAGAGAGAAACACGCTAATATAAAATTATTTTAATTATCGTTAAAATAGTATTTTAAATTTAAGTTAATAAGTTTTTATCAAGTCGAGCCTTATTAATTTTTCCATTCAAAATAGACTCATTTAAATTTTGATGGTACTCCTATAATCGAATAAATCTTGGTTCGGGCCTAACGATTTTTTTTTCCAGGTCTAACCGGACTCTGTAAACTAGCACCAGCAGCATTCTAGTTTCCTGCTCCTGCCAGCACACTGCACACTCGCACTCGATACTCTGCCTCCGCACCAAGAAATCACGAAATCCCCGCCCCCACCAGCCTTTTCTTGATCTCTCGACTCCCCTCTCCAACCCAAGAACTTCGATCTTGCCAAGAACCCGAGATCTAGCTGGGGCAGCAGGCTCCCGGATCCCATGGCGTCGCCGGCGCCGGGTGGGAAGGAGGCGGGGGAGGGCGCTGGCGGCGGCAAGGGGGAGTGGCTGATCTACGCGTTCGTGGCGCGCGGCACGGCGGTGCTGGCGGAGTACACCGAGTTCACTGGCAACTTCCCGGCCATCGCCGTGCAGTGCCTGCAGCGGCTCCCCGCCGGCTCCGCCAACCCCGGCGGCGCGCCGGCCAGGTTCAGCTACGCCTGCGACCGGCACACATTCAACTTCCTCTTCCACCGCGGCTACGGTGAGTCACGATCAATCAACGCCGTGAGCTATGGCGTTTTGATCAGTGGTGTTTTAGTAGAAGTGAGGGTGCTATATGGGGCAAAAATTGTTCATTCGATGGCTTCTTATTTCTCAGTTGTGCTGAAGTGTTTAGTGGGAAAGTTTCAATCTTGATAGCTGCAGCATGTAAATCAGTAACTACAAGAAATATGGGTTCGTGTTTTGTACTTTTGTAGCAATTGTAATATTGGATAGGAAGATCACCCCGTGGCGTTCTAAATCTGTTGTGGAAATCCAACCTTTATGGTGGCAGACATGTCGCACTAAACTAAATTAGATGATAAGAAAGAGAGACCATTTCAGGAAACCGTATGCAAATTTGACAAATTCAGGACCCAACTCCATGTTCCAGATAAAGAAGAACCCAATGCTGCCATTTGCCATATCGAATAATAGATGGGATCACATTTGGAGAACTGAAAATTGGAAGAAGAACGCAAAAGAAAAATAGCATCACCAATCAGCAAATGACTCCTAAAAACAATAGGGCAGTGGTTACATGCTTGGGATCCACGTGAGGGGCCGATTAGATATATGGATTTGAGTGTAGAGAAGGCAAGTTGTTTTTCAATGGTGAAGGGTGCATGAAGCAGGCATAATGGGGTAGTAACGCATGGAACTCCACCGTAATTCACTAATGACTACATGCTAACTAAGCGCTGTCTATGACACTAATCCTGCTGTTGAAATAATGCTCTTTGTTACCACCATCATGACATGCTGCTCCTTTCCTGAAGATGGCAGTCTCATGGACATGAGGAGGCATTTATGTTCCTACCTTAAGAAAGAAAACTTAATCATAATTACAGCTACAAAAGCTTAACAACACTGTCTAGTGTCTACTGTCATGTGAGAACCATGTTGATTGTTATGATGGAGTCCTTAGGTCTGATTAGAACGTTTTACTTGATAAAGATAATAATTATTTATAGATTCATGGTGACACCTCTGCTCTCTGAATATTTTGTAGCCTATTATGAGTTGCAAAGGAATCCGTTCCAAAGAATTTATCAGTGGCCTTTCTAGAAAGACTGAAAGATGACTTCACAAAGAGATATGGAGGTGGTAAAGCTGATACAGCTCTTGCAAAAAGTCTAAATAAAGAATACGGGTATGTCTGTTGGTAGTGCTGCATACAGTTGCACAGCATGTTTATCCTTCTGGAAATTTTTTTCCTATACTGAAAATTGAGTTTTTCCACTGCAGACCAGTCATAAAGCAGCACATGCAGTATGTTCTTGATCATTCAGATGAAATAGAGAAAACTTTAAAAGTGCAAGCCCAAGTTTCCGAAGTTAAAAATATCATGTTAGACAACATAGAGAAGGTATGCTTCCCTTCACCTTTGTATTCAAGGAGCATATGCTGTTGGGTTGTAGTTTTTATACATTTTATGCTGCAAGCATGCATGCTTGATGTTTGCTATCCTTGGCTGGTAATCTTGGTGCTACCTAAACCGAATAATCACTTGAGTCTTATGGACACAAATGTATGTTGAGTGGATCCTATTTTAGATTGCAGAGCGGTATTGGAGTGTCATACTAATACATATAACTTATTAAGCACATTTGTTAAGCAAAGTCAAACTTTCCATACAAATGTACTGCCTACGTGCAAGTGTAAATTTAATATCGCCAAGTTTGGTCCACAGTTTCTTGTTGTTTTCGCTCTATTCTCTAGTTTCTTAAATTGTGCAGTTAGCTGCCCACCTGCCCCTGTATTAAGTTGTTAGTGGGTTTCCTCTAAAACAAGTTATGTTTGTGGGTTATATTTGCATGCTTTCTCAAGAACAAAATTAAGCATTCATGTTCACTTGTTTAAGTTTCTACGAGTTGTTGCAGATGATTGTGCACACTTGTACATAATTTAATAGTGATAGGGTTTAATGCTTCTATGATATCAACTTATCAAGAGTACAAATAAACACACAACAGTATGTCATGCTTAAGTTTAATGATTTAGAGTTGGCACGTAGACAACAGGATAGCAAGGTGCCATCTCCCAAGGATGCTATTTGTTCTTTATAAATGTTCCAGTCGTTTGCACAAGTTGAGTGCTTTGCATGAGTATTATCTCATATGACTGCAATGGACTTCATAATTGTCACTTTGTCAGATAAACAAAACGGGGAAAATTAACAGTGAGGGGTTGTCTCACAGTTTTACCCATTGGTGGAATTGCCACACAACACTTCATCAGTTATTACAGTGCTGGAGCTTGAGTTATCCCTATTATGGTTTCTTCACTTCTGCCTCTTGTGGTATTTACAGACTTTGGGTCGTGGAGAAAGGTTGAGTGAGCTTCAAGACAAGACTTCCGATCTGCGTAGTCAGGTACTTGTTACCAAATAATCTGTTTTCTGTGCTGCTTTGCCATGATAGACGTAATCAAAGTGCATCTCACTTTTATAATTCAGGCTCAGGAGTTCAAGAAACAGGGGGTGAAGATTCGTAGGAAGACATGGTTGCAGAACATGAAAATTAAATTGGTGGTTCTTGGAATCCTTTTGCTTCTTGTAATAATTGTTTGGGTGTCTGTTTGTCAAGGCTTTGACTGCACCAAGCATTGAAAGATAGTATGAATGGTAAACACTGCAATATACTACTAGCTTGAGTCAAGAAGAACGTGGATGTGTTGGTGAAATGAAGGGTACCTACATATGCTTGACTCTTTGGCCTGATTCCACTGCACATTTATCGCGATAGAATTGTAAAGCTGAGTTGATCTTTAGTGCTCTTAAGAGGTGTATTCGGACTGTATGACCAACATGATGAAGTAATAGGGTGGTTCCTTATGTATTTAGTTGAATCGGCATAATAGGGTGGTTCCTTATGTATTTAGTTGAATCGGCAAGAGTCTTGCCTGAAATGTGAACTCTTTCTCTGTCTTTTTCGCCCTATTTCGCTCTCACTCACACTGTTTTTTTTTTAACATGGAACACTGGTGATTCCGTTTCAAGACCGGGGAGGACAATGAAGACCTTAGCTTTCCTTGAGCAGCACAACATTTGGTGATAAAATAATAGTTACTATGGACAGCGCTCACCAGATTTGCCGCACCCGTCTCGACCACAACGTTCACCTTTCCCGGTTGCGCTGCTGCCTAAAATTGCCTTCGTCGCCTGCCGCCTGCGATGCGTCATGCACATTCTGAATATTGTCTGCTCCGGCTTCTGCGATCTCTCGAAGTGATAGCTGTTTCGGCCCCTTTTTTTCAAAAATAATTTTCCTTAAAAAAAATTTACAAATCTAGCCACCTACCTACCATGGAAGGGCCACCTGCGCTCTCTTCCTAGCATGACTCCTCTCGCGCCGCACAGCTACTCCGGCACTGCCCCTCCGTGGCGCCTCCTCCTTTCGCGCATCCGGAGCGCAGTAGCTACCTATTGCTATTTTTGTAAAGAAAAAAATAAAGAGCTATTTTTGTAAGAAAAAAATAGGGAGAGACAGGAGGGCAAAACAGTGATCAGTTCCAGTCTCTCCCTGATCATCCCTGACAATAAAAAGCCTAAAACCCATAGCATTCTTTTTTCTTTTTAGGGGAAGCCCCATGGCATTTCGTCAGCATGAAAGAGGTGAGGAATAAAATTGAAGTCTCATGACACAAAGGGAGGCTTATTGTGAGGGTTGTCTATTGATAAGTTGGCTGATTTTTTTTTTCAATTTTAGTTACTTTTTTGAGCCATTGGATTCACATCCGATAGCTACCATGTTTTATCCCACCCCTTATCTTTGCAAAATATAAAAACAAAAAAATATCTAACCTAGATAAAAATAAAGTAAACCTAAGTGAACCTCTACAAAATACAAAACAAAAGAATTCTAACCTCGACAAAAATAAAGTAAACCTAAGTCAACATTACAAATACAAAAAATAAATAAAACTAAAAATTTTATTAGAGTGATACTAAAATTGCAGGTTACTTAGCACTGTAATTTTAGGTGACTGAGAGATAAAAACTTCTCAAGAAACTGACAATTAGCAAACACGTATTATAATAGGATTGTCTACTCATCATTCGAATGTTTTTTTTTTCAAAAATGAGACAGTTTTTGGATCTGGATCTAGTTCCAATGGCTCATACTACCCTCATCTTCATATTAAACCAGTCAGCTTTCTAACCAACTCCACTCCACTCCGCCCACCACCGCCTCCCAACTGCTGCACCCTCATCACCATTGACATGGTGTCGCCTTGCCTGTGAGGCCCTTCTGTGCCTCATCCTACTCCCCCATAAGTGACGCCGCTCGCGTCCTCATCTCCCATCATCGTTGCCACTTGCCACCTCCTCTCCTACTGTTGTTGCCATCGCCTACTTTTCCATCTCCCCGCCTCTTCTTCCCGTCACCGGTGGACACCGTAGCTGGATCTACCATTGCCTTCCCTTGCTTTCTAATAATCTCTTTCCTTGTCGTCCCTACCGCCTTCCCCCAAACTCACGACCAGCGGCACCTCGTCAATGCCGACACTCACCACCGGTCTCCT